>CAWUFW010009260.1:0-419248 GCA_963921515.1 Calotriton arnoldi | reverse complement strand
GTGGTAGTAGTGGTGGGCATCCTGCCCCCTGGGTGAGGGTGGTAGTAGTGGTGGGCATCCTGCCCCCTGGCTAAGGGTGGTAGTAGTGGTGGGCATCCTGCCCCCTGGGTGAGGGTGGTAGTAGTGGTGGGCATCCTGCCCCCTGGGTGAGGGTGGTAGTAGTGGTGGGCATCCTGCCCCCTGGCTAAGGGTGGTAGTAGTGGTGGGCATCCTGCCCCCTGGGTGAGGGTGGTAGTAGTGGTGGGCATCCTGCCCCCTGGGTGAGGGTGGTAGTAGTGGTAGGCATCCTGCCCCCTGGCTAAGGGTGGTAGTAGTGGTAGGCATCCAGCCCCCTGGCTAAGGGTGGTAGTAGTGGTGGGCATCCTGCCCCCCTGGGTGAGGGTGGTAGTAGTGGTGGGCATCCTGCCCCCTGGCTAAGGGTGGTAGTGGTGGTGGGCATTTGGCACCCCCTGGCTAAGGGTGGTTGTGGTGGTTGGCATCCAGCCCCCTGGGTTGGGGTGGTGGCGCGCATTCAGGCCCCTGTGTGCATATGTGGCATTGGTGATGGGCATCCCGCCCCTATGGTGCTGCTGTTGCAAGTATATTCAGATTCCCCGTGTATGTGTGTGATGTGTCGTGTACGTGTTGTATGTGTTTTGTGGTTGGTGTCTGACTTACCTTCTGCGCCGTACGCGTCCGTGCCTGTTCCGGTAGTAGATGTAGAATATTGGTATGATCGGGACGAAGGGATTCATGGTTGGTTCGTGTCGTTCGTCCTTCTCGTTGCTTCGCGTCGTCCTCGTCGCTTGGCTTCGTCCTCGCCGCTTCGCTTCGTCCTCGTCGCTCGCGTCGTCCTCGTCTGTGCTGTGTTCGTCTCGTAGCCGTGGATCGTGTTGTGGCGCGATTCGGAGCTTATGTGCGCCTCTCCCGGATGCTTTGACGTGCCGTGCGTAGCGGCGGGTTCGGCGCGTACGGAAAGCGCATCGTACTTGTCCGGCCGGACGGGGCTGCATTTTCCCTTCCGTGCGACTCGATTCGGCGTTTCCGGATTCGCCTCGGTCGGAGAACAGGACCTGGTTTGGGTGAGTACGGCTCGGCCGGAATTTTTGCTGTTGTGCGCATCGTACTTGCTCGTTCGGTGTACTGTACGGATCGGTCGGGAAACTGGCTTTCGCATGGCTTTTTTCCCGACCGAATAGTATTGGGTGCGCCTCCGACCGAGATCGGAATCGGCCCCTAAGTGATTTGCCCAGAATCACAGGATGTTCAGCGTCATTGCCGAGACTCGAACCTCAGCTCCACAGATTCGAGGTCGACCGCACTAGCCGTTAGGCCAACTCCTCTCCTCAAATCGATTGATTGACGATTGATTTTCTGTTTAACTTTTCACTCTGCAGGTCTTAATGTCCTTTCGACTGTCAGGGGCTGTATTACACAACGTGCCCCCGGGGCACTTTGGTATTACAGAAGGGTCTTCAGAGACTTGTGCGGCCCGTTATGTACCATCGATAGCGCTGGCGCACATACAGCACCAGTGCTATCTTCAAAAGGGCGTTCACTCATTTGCATGGGGGCGTGCCCCATGCAAATTAGGGAATCCCTTTGCCTCTGCCCCTCTTGAGAGCATCCCTCTGAAAGGGGTCCTATGGACCCCCCAGACATCCCCTTGCAGGCGGGGGTAGTGTACCCACCTGCAAGGGGATCTCTAAACCCCTTATAAAGTGCAGGTGGGTAGCCGCCTGCACTGTGAAAACACGGTTTTCACATGAATGCGCTGCCCTGAGGGCAGACTGAGTTCGCAACTGCCTTGGGGGCAGTGCACTCATTATAATACGGCACAATTTCCTTCATTGTGCTAGGTGCACCTTTAAAAAGGTGCGCCCAGCGAAATGAAGGGATATGCACCGCATCTATAATTCAGCCCCAGATGTGTATTTCTTCTTTCAACGAGCTGCCAGGCGTCGAGCCCCAAGATATGTAAGCTTGCAATGAGCTCACTAACTCTGGGATGCTAGCTTGAGACTCAGTATTGCTTCTTAAACATCATATTCCTATCTCCTGACTCTCTAGTGAGGCAAGTTACATAAATATTGCCATCTCTGCCTCCAAAGCATGGGCAATGAATGTCTTCCACTCCATCCCGCAAGTCATCATGGCACATCTCCATATAGCCCCATATGTATCTTAGCAATGCCCACGGATCTCAATGATTTACTGAGTTAAAAACAAGAAAATGTGTCATTTAACCCCTTGACCGCGATCGGAATTCCGCTCGTATGCGGGACATTCCGATCGCGGGTGGAGTTGTGACGAGCTCAGCTCGTCATGCGCACAGCGCTACCGCGCAGCATGACGAGCTGAGCTCGTCATGAGCACGGAAGGGGTTAATATGCATCCAGTTTTAATAGTGAATATAAGGTACTCCTCAAATGGGAAAGCCAGTATCCCTATAAAGTCTCACACCCACCCGTCACACACCCCATAACGGTCTGATATATTCCTACAGATACAATCTAGTAGTAGTAGTAGTTACTTTATTCGGTTGTAACAACCATCAAAGTTTGCAGCAAAACAGAATAAAACATTAAAATAACAGTACACAGAACATAAATCGTATTATTGCCTAGTACACCGTAACCATTACGGGCAAGAAACAGCAGCACCTCTAGTACAAAGTGAATACACCTTGAATCAAATACCACTATCAATATAAATTATACAATACAAATAAAATACTAAACAACAAGAATACAAACCATAAATATAGCTAGTATCCATATACAATGATAGCAGCATACTTAATAACAGCCCTCATCAAGGTCGTTCCTCTGGTTTAAAGTGCCAAGTGCTTCAGAAATGATGTAACTGCTGGTACCACAATAGTATTACAAAATCAATAGGATAACACCATATATAGGGTCAATACAGACAAGAAACACATTCAATATATATCGATAAAATACAGTAAAACACCATAAGATCAGTACATAAAAAGGCAGTTCATTGTAGCAAATGAAGAGTAAAATAGAGCCCATAATCATTACGCTGTTTGATTTTTAAAAATTGCATTACGTTTGTGCCAAACTGCTTCTAGGAATTTACTGACAGCTAAAACAAATCTGAAGGATGGGTCAGTCTTTAGTATCCTTAACGCTACTTGATAATGCGTAACCCCCAGTTCCCGACATATGGGGAGGATCCATTTACTACGGGGGGACGAATACTATAGGCAGAAAAAGAGTCGGTGAAATTCGTTTTCGTCACCCTGATTGCACATAGGACAGGTCACTGTTGCCTGTGCTTTATTCCATTTGTGGGTAAATGATCTTACTAGGAGTGCCCCCAAACGAAAACATATAAAAAGGCTTTTAGGAAAGGCTGAAGGTATGAAGTCTAAATATTCCTCAAAAAGGGGTAGAAATTTAAAATCTAAAAATGTGTTAGTCAAAGATCCTACAAAACTTCTACTTGTTATCCCTTCGTTAATGCAAGATACAATCTAGTACCTGAGAGGGTGTTACCTTGTGGTGGGAAGTTTTCCATTAGAGCAACATTACAATGTCACAAAATTATATTCTAAACTCCTTCAGAAGTAAAACATTAATTTTAATCTATTTGTATAAAAAACAAATAAGACTATATTACAATCATTCAGTTTTTTTCTTCAAAGAGAATTAATTCATTGCCTTATTGGTCTTCTAAAAGAGTAAAGGGGAAATTGTATATCAGCTGTTATGTTCAGGATGAAATACTCTGTATGGGATATAGTCTTCTTGAACTATTTCTATCAACTCATAAATCTAACCTTCTTTTAGAAAATGTTATATATAAACTGACGGTCAATACTAGTGGGCAATATAGCATGTGTAGAAGTGGAACTACATTGTACAGTTTTATTTTAATACAGAAAGATTTGATGATGCAGCCAGTCCATGAGTGACTACACCTATTATTATCTTTGGTAGTCTTACCATGCCCTTCAGTGCCAGTATTATGCCCTCTGCCACAGACTGACTGTTAGGCTCAAAGGTGCAAATTAGAAAAATACATATATAGACCAAGCAATCATTTACAATAAGAGAACTAGGGCCTAGCAACATTGTGAAATACATTTTTGTTAAATTTCATAACATTTTCTGAAAAGTATGCAAGATATGTGTATTACACAAATGTACTTCCCTTGTAACTTGCATAAAAAACTGAACAGGAGGGCATAGCTTGTGTACCAAAGTGATTCGTGATACCGAAAGGAGACTGGTTTGAGGATAAATCTAGCGGCGGCTCACACAGGTAAATGCTGTGGGTGGTGAGGCGGGGCGGGATGAGGTAGTGGAATCCGAATGAATGAATGAATGTTGGTCTTATAGAGCGCAAACTTTGCCTAAAGGCGTCAAGGCGCTACGGATGGAACCGGCGGTCGTAGGAAACACAAAAAGGAGTTTAGATGTTAAAGTGTGAAGAGCCATGTTTTTAAGGCCTTACGAAACAGAAGGTGAGAGTCTTGACCAGAGATCGATAGAGGGACAGAGTTCCAGAGCTTAGAGGCAGCAACAGAAAATGCCCTGGCACTGGCCCTCCTGAACCTGGGAACTTCCAACCAGTTTTTGCTGGCAGACCGCAGTTGTTTAGAGGGAACATACCGTTGGAAGAGTCTTTTAATACCTTTGGAACCCGAATTATGAAGAGCCTTATGGACAAGGCATAGGGCCTTGAACAGAATTCTCTTTTCTAGAGGATGGCAGTGCAGCTTGCTAATAGATGCCGAAACTGGGTGGAATTTAGGAAGATCCATCACAAGTCTTGCCACTGCATTCTGTACAAGCTGCAGTTTATGGATGGATCCCTTATTAATGTCCAAGTAAAGAGCATTACAATAATCCAATCTGGACAGAACCAGAGCAACAGCTGCCTGCTTTCAAGAGGAGAGGGAAAGACATGGAAAGATCTTCCTCAGGATCCTGATAATACCAAAACAGGTGGAAACCGTTCTGTTGATCTGGGGGTCAAAAGAGAGAGAACTATCAACTATGACACCAAGATTCTTTGCTGATACAGCTGGACAGGGGCATGGGCCTAGCATTTCAGGCCGCCAAGAGTGGGACCATATGGATTGTTCACTACCAAAAATCAAGACTTCTGTCTTGTCTCCATTGAGTCGTAGGTAATTGTCTACCATCCAAGCGGCGACAGCCGACATACGACGGGAGTGTGAAAACTAACTAACTAAATAAATAAAACCATTTACCTTGCAATCGCCGCATCGCCGAAGTCCGCGAAGCGGCGAGCGCAAGGTAAGTGGTTTTATTTATTTAGTTCGTTTTCACATTCCCGTCCTATGTCAGATTCCACTACCCCCCACCCTGCCCCGCCTTACCGCCCCACAGCCTTTACCTGTGTGAGCCGCCACTGGATAAATCATCTTTTGGCCCCCGTTTTATTGTTCCTGCAAGACATTTTCAGCCTGAACCACTCACCTGCAGAAACTTTGTGAAATTTGTGAGAATACGTAATGACTTTTTGCTTGGGGCTAAATGGAACTACTTCACCATCACAATCTAGGAAGAAGACACCCTACTGCTCAAGGACAAGTAGTATCAGACGGCATGTAAAGTAAGCCAAGCATCGCGGCCCGTGCACAGCTGATTATGGGAACAACCTTCAGCCCTGTATAGAGACTGCAGATGACTTGAGAAAATGAAGTGCCTCTTGCTGGGTCTGTTGGTACACCTGGTCTGTACTCTCTTGCTATAGTGCAGCTACCAGGGTCGGATTGGGAAGGCGGGCATTGAACGATGGGCCGGTGAATCATGGGGCACCTGTGGGCCGTTTTTTTTGGCCCTCTGTAAACTGGCCCAAGAGACTTACTGTCAACCCGGGTACTGCCAGGCCTCTGTAATGCGGTGCCAGCATCACAAGCACTCTACTGACCTGCTGTCAATTGAGGTTGGGGCCTGGTGTTGCTCTGGCCTTTAGGGCATTCTCACTGCTGCCCCCCTGCATGTGTGGCCTGCCGGGCCAGAAGCAGTGTCACCCCTTGCCGGGCCATGATCTTCAGGTTATGGGGAGGGTGTGAATATGCAGGGGCCTCCATGGGGGGCCTAGGGAGGAGGTGATTTTGTGGCTAGAGTGCCATTCTCACCTCAGGCTATGGTGGGCTGGGAGGGGGTAAGAGATGCGGCCAGGTGTTGTCACCTCAGCCCCACTGTCTTTTAGGCCTTGTTGGGAGTGCGGGGCTTAAATAATTGGATATGGCATTAAGGTCAATCCTGAAGCGCTGCACAAAACTGTGCCTACAAAAGTACAGAGAGCACTGAGTGGAACAATGTCAGTGCTGTAAACGAGCATTTACAACAAGACTTAAATGAACAGTACAGTACAGGAAGATGTCAGCGAGGCCAAAAGTAAGTGCACTCATGTGGCAAAACCAGATGGGCCCCTGATTGGAGGTCACTGAGTAAAGCTGAAGTAAGTAGAGTATTATATCATGAACTGAAAGTCACCTGTAAACCGTGTGCAAACTTCGTAGATCTAATTATCAGAGGCTCCTATGCTATCAGACAGAAAAGATGTTATGCAGCCATAGAAAGGGGTTCCTGAATCAGTGTGCCTCTAGAAGCTTTAAAATATTTACTTTAGCAAACATTTCTAAAACAAAAAGTAGTCTAATGAGACTAACCAGATGGTGATCCATGAAAGGGATGGTCTGGGAATGTGGGCCACTTTTTTGGTAAGTGCCAGGCCGAATTGTGATCCCAATCCTACCCTGGCAGCTACCATAGTAATGCTTCACTGGACAATTGATATAATGGGGCCTGGAATGAAGGGGAGACTTTTGAAGGTAGAGGGAGCCAGGAACATAGAGGCACCTCAGAGAGAGATATAAAGAAAGAGTAAGAGTGATAAAGTAAAATAGGTATACAGAAAGGGAGCAAAGAGGTACATATCACAGAGAAAGGGGTAGGAGCCTAAAGGCTAGAGTGGTCCACAAGCACATTGGAAAGGTCACTGGTTTGAAAGCAGACAGCCTGAGTGAATGCATTTCTAAGCATATTCTTGTCATTCTGTGAACCATGTGAACCTACCTGTGGTCGGCGGTACTGTACTTGATACTGTCGAAGTTGAAGTCCCTAAAGAATGAAAAAGATCATTAAATGTTTTGTACTATACATTTAAGGTAACTCCTAGTCTGCCCACAAAAAAATCCAACTAACAAGATAAACGTCATAAATCTCTGATTAGGTTTCATAAAACTTATTGCAAAACCACAAAGTAGGCAAATATCAAATATGTTTATTAAAATGACATTTAGGCCTACATAAAATAATTTAAACCAACTCACTATATTTTAAACCAACTCACAACACACCACAAGATTAATAACAACTGTGAAAGGTGTCACTGAGAAAAAAATCTTACATAATAGCATATGCAAGGTTAGAAAAACGAATAGCAATTTAATTTATTGGTTTTTCTACAGTATAATGTGGATATGTGAAATTGCACAAAACAATTATTAAAATTCAGGATTAATTAGAAACAATTTGAAAACGCTATAAATATGAACCTTAACTCTAATTAAAAAAGAATCGCCACAGCAATGTATTTATTTTTCTTTCTTTACCGAGTTTTGTATAGTCCACACTTGACCCGAAGGTATGAGAGTGCTTGACGGAATTTGCATGGCAGCAACTACATGAGTTACATTTGCAGTAAATATAAATACATAGTGACCGTATGTAAACGAAGTCTACGAAAGACATTAGGATAAGTTGACGATACAGATTTGAGGTAGATACGGTGTATGTGTATATATATATATCTATATATCTATATATATATATTATCTACTGGCGGTCGCCAGTAGATAGTTATAGTTAGGACCTATTTTCCATAGGAAATCCGCAACATTCTATTTGAAATAACTTCGGCGCCGGTTGACGAATCTTCGCAAAGTTTCCAACTTGTTGGGGTGCTCCGGTCCGCTCCTATCCTGAAAGTCTCGGGTGATTCGTCAGCGGGGCCGAGAAAAAGGGGGTCCCAAAACGCGTTTTCCCCATTCATTTTTCCATAGGAACGTTTAGTCGCAGCTACAGCCCGAACTGCTGAACGGAATTACACCAAATTTGGGAAAGAGGTAGCCCTTGGTTCAGTGTCATGCCTTTTGCTTAAATGGTGTGAATCCGTTCAGTAGTTCCTGAGAAAATCAAAAGTGAAGTCACATATATATCTATGGCCGAGTAGGGTCCGCGTACCCTCCCGATCACGAGCTGCATGCTAATTGGCTGTCAAGTGGCTGTCAACACTCCAAATCAGGAAGTGTTGGCAGCCATTTTGTCCTCGGTAGAACCGAGGAAAGAAACAAGTGCGCAAAGCACAAAAGGGGGCAGGGTAGAAACACCCTGACTCCCTAGGTCTGCTCAGGAGTCCCACAAGGACCCCTGGGCAGAAAGCATTTCTTTTTTTAAAAATCAGCGGGATGCGCTTAGGTGCGCGGATCCCGCCGAGATAAAAAGAAACAAGTGCGCAAAACGCACAAAGGGGGCAGGGTAGAAACACCCTGACCTCTAGGTCTGCTCAGGGGTCCCACAAGGACCCCTGGGCAGAAAAAGCATTTAAAAAATAAAAAAATCGGCGGGATGCGCTTAGGGTGCGCGGATCCCGCCGATAAAAATCGAGCGCGGTCTCCGCGCTCGATGCTGTTTTGCCTCGGGTGGCCCAAGTCCCGGGGGCATGCGGGGTGGGTTTATATTTTATGGGGGCCTCTAAGGCCCTCAAGCCCCGAGGACTGCCACCCCCTGGGGCTTTAAATAAAAATGGTGCGGGAGGGCTGTCCGCCTCCCGCAGCCCCGGGACCGCCACCCCCGGGGCTTCTTTTTTATTTTTAATAACCTGTGTGGGGGCTCCAGCCCCCACACGCCCGGGACCACCACCTCCCGGGGCACTTAGAAAGAAATTTGAGGGTCCGCTTCGGACCTCGATGCCCCGGGACCACCTCCTCCCCGGGGCTGTGCAATTGAAGCCTGTGGTGGCCCTGGGGACCGCCACCCCCAGGGCCGGCTCCTGCAGTGTCCCGGGTGCCTACCCCCGGGACACTGCTGTTTGCAATCACAGGACGGGAGCCTCGCGACTCCCGTCCTGTCATTGCAAACTTGCTTTGCTTCATTGAAGCGAGAGCAGGGAAACCTGCTCTCGCTTCAATGAAGCAAAGCAGATTGCTTTTCCATTGCATGTCAGCAGCTCCCCTTATGGAAAAGCAATGCCAACTCCCGCAGGACGCGGGGAGCCGGCGGGACCGTGCGGGGATTGGGGCCCGGGAGGGGGGCCACGCAGACCCCCTCCCCAAAAATAAAAAAATAAATTTAAAAAAAACAAAAAACGGAAAGGCCGGCCCCGGGGGATGGGGTCCCCGGGGCCTTAAATGGCTGAGGAGGGGGCCCACGCAGCCCCTCCAAATATTTAAAATTTTAAAAAAGAGGGCATTCCCCGGGGATGGGGTCCCCGGGGCCAATATAGGCCCAGGGAAGGGGGCCACGCGGCACCCTTCCCGTTTTATTTTAATTTAAAAAAGAAATGAAAATCCTCATGCCCTAGGGGATGGGGTCCCCGGGCCAAAGAGGCCAAGGGAAGGGGGGCCATGCAGCCCCCTCCCATACAAATTTTTTTTTTAAAAAGACCGGCATCGTGCCGGAGACCCCGCCCCCACCCTGCAGCAGTCTGCAAACGCGCCCCTGGCGCGTTTGCAGATGGGGAACGATTCCCCTTGAATACTGGGGGTCCCTGGGGTAACTAGCCCACCAGGAACCTCCAGTATGCGCCAGGGGCTGCATTGCAGAGAGGTGTACAGAGGCCACGCCCTTTTTACACCTCTCTGCAACGCAGCTCTGTGGCGCTTTTGGAGGTACATGGTGGGCTAGTTGGACTCCAGGGACCCTCAGGATTCAAGGGGACTTAATCCCCCAACTTAAAATGCGCCAAGGGGCGCGTTTGCACAGTGGTGAAGGGAGGGGCGGGGCTTCAGGTGACATGTGTGCAAACAGGCCCCGTGGCGCATTTTAAGATGGGGAATTAAATCCTCTTCAATCCTGAGGGTCCCTGGGGCCAACTAGCCCACCAGGTACCTCCAGTAAGCGCCACGGACCTGCGTTGCAGAGTGTTGTAAAAGGGGCGTGGCCTCTGAACACCTCTCTGCAACTCAGCCCCCTGGCGCATACTGGAGGTTCCTGGTGGGCTAGTTGGCCCTAGGGACCCTCAGGATTGCGGAGGAATTAATTCTCCAACTTAAAACGCGCCACAGGGCGTGTTTGCAGACATGTCACCTCAGGCCCCACCCCCTTCCTACACCATTGTGCAGATATTCCTCTAAAATCAGCTGAACTACGAATTCCGATTTACTCACCTGTTATCAGGAGAGACCTCAGTGCTGCATCTTTGAGCCCAGTACTGATCCTGAAAAGTAATTTTAACCGTACTTACCAGTGACTTGAATTTCCTTCCATAGGATATCCTTGCCTGCTTTTTGCTGAAAAAGTTTCTAAGTGTCGATTTTTGAAACATACAAATATTCCTCTAAAATCA
The DNA here is from genome assembly GCA_963921515.1 of Calotriton arnoldi. Lineage (NCBI taxonomy): Eukaryota > Metazoa > Chordata > Amphibia > Caudata > Salamandridae > Calotriton > Calotriton arnoldi. The sequence goes on along the minus strand of CAWUFW010009260.1, from coordinate 408,694 downwards.
GAAGAACTACGAATTCCGATTTACTCACCTGTTATTAGGAGAGACCTCAGTGCTGCATCTTTGAGCCCAGTACTGATCCTGAAAAGTAATTCTAACCATACTTAACAGTAACTTGAATTTCCTTCCATAGGCTAACATTGACTGGTTTCACTTGGAAATTCTTCTAAGTGTGGATTTTTTGAACTTTATAATATTCCTCTAAAATCAACCGAACTACGAATTCCGATTTACTCACGTGTTATCAGGAGAGACCACAGTGCTGCATCTTTGAGCCCAGTACTGATCCTGAAAAGTAATTCTAACCGTACTTACCAGTAACTTGTATTTCCGTCCATAGGAATCCATTGTCTGGTTTTCAGCAGAAAAGTTTCAAAGTGTCGATTTTCACAAACTACAAATATTCCTTAAAAATCGCCTTTATGACTTAAACGCATTCTTTCAACTGTTTACAGGAGATGCACCAGTGCTGGATCCAGGATCCACCACTGAGTAAGAAAAAGTAACGATAACACTACTTACCTGCTAAGTGAATTTCCTCCCATAGGATAACATTGGTGATTCTATGTGAAAAAGTTTCTAAGTGTCAACTTTTAAAATACAATAATATTCCTTAAAAATCACTACTGTAACCAAAACGCTTTTACTCAACTGTTTACAGGAGATGTCCCAGGACTGAATGTAGGATCCAGTCCTGTGGTTAGAAAAGTAATCCATAAAGTAACTAATTGCATTTAACTAGAAATTCACATTGAGCTCAATGTTGCATTGTGTTTGAAATTGTGTTGCCCATTGCAACAACTGTAACTACTGTACTTAAAAGTCTATTGCCTATTTGCAAAGTATTTAAACTAAAGTAATTCATTCTGAGAAAGTATATTTTGTAATGTAATGTATAATGTAATTACAATGTAATTTAAAAAATAAAATATCTAAAAATAAATAGTTTAAAAAATGTAGTAAATCAGTATCAAAAAATTAAATATAACAATTAATACATTTAAAAATTGTCATTTACAAAACCTTTGAAATTCACTGAAAAAAACCATAGGTTTCAGACATGTTATAGTTAGGAATTAGCATTTAAAAAACCTTTGAAATTCACTGAAAAAACCATAGGTTTCAGGCACGTTATAGTTAGAAATTAGCATTTAAAAAACATTACAAATTCACTGAAAAACCATAGGTTTTAGGGACAGTTATAGTTAGTTGGACATTGCACTCGTACAAAACCCGTGAAATTCCCCGTTATAGTTAGTTCAGCTAACTATAACTCGCGCCCGCAATGCACTGCTGATGACGTCATATATTACATCACTCATGACATGGTCTGTGACATCACTGATGACATCACTGATGACATCTCAAATGACATCACTGATGACATCACTGATGACATCATCCACGTGATAATCTGATGCACCTCCTCACACCCTAATATAACCTTTGATACACCCACTCTAAATTACAGACTGCCATTCGCAAAACCATAGACACTCCAACACCAATAACTACATACCCACTCACTGATTCTTAGGTCTACACACACATCCACTCACTCACCCGTACAGTCACTCATACTTACGGTCACTCAGTACAGGACTATCATATGCACTCATACTCCTATATAGACACTCAAACACCGCCACTCATCCATAGAGGTACTCACACACCTAGCCAGTCATGCAAATAATGAAACACACTGCCATTTACTCACCTATACAGTTATCCACACACCAGCTCACTTACTCATACAAATACTAGCACATTCTTACGCTCTTATACAATCACTGATACAAGCACACACTCATCCATACAGTCACTCTCACAATCACACACTCTCGCTTATAGCTATTAATATACTCCAACACACATATATACTGCCTTTCACATATGTAGTTACTCACACATGTACCACTGGGACATACATTCACTCACTAACACACTCTTACACACACTTACCCACCCATACAGTCTATCACAGATGCACTCTTGAAACCATCCACCCAGTGAATCACCCACTTACACATCTATGCACAGAGTCGCACACACCCCACCCACACAAACACTCAGGCACCCATACAGATACTCAGAAAACCAATCAATAACTCATATAGACACTCATGTAGCTATTCACAAACCCATGCAGCCACTTACACAGCAACAGACAGACGGATACAGACATTCACCCAGTTTAGTCACTAACCCATGCATTCAGTAAGATACGTTTAATCACTCACTTATAGAGTTAGTCACGCACCTACTAAATCATCCATCCAGACACTTATACACCCACTCATTCTTCAATATGCCTTTCCCTATATATATTAAAAATATTTAAACTTTACAGAAACACACAGTCACTGGAATTCACTGAAAAAACCATAGATTTCAGACACGTTATAGTTAGAAATTTGCATTTAAAAACCTTACAAATTCACTGAAAAAACCATAGGTTTTAGGGACAGTTATAGTTAGTTGGACATTGCACTCGTACAAAACCCGTGAAATTCCCCGTTATAGTTAGTTCAGCTAACTATAACTCGCGCCCCGCAATGCACTGCTGATGACGTCACATATTACATCACTCATGACATGGTCAGTGACATCACTGATGACATCACTGATGACATCTCAAATGACATCACTGATGACATTATCCAGTGACTGTGTGTTTCTGTAAAGTTTAAATATGTTTAATATATATAGGGAAAGGCGTATTGAAGAATGAGTGGGTGTATAAGTGTCTGTATGGTTGATTTAGTAGGTGTGTGACTAACTCTATAAGTGAGTGATTAAACGTATCTTACTGAATGCATGGGTTAGTGACTAAACTGGGTGAATGTCTGTATCCATCTGTCTGTTGCTGTGTAAGTGGCTGCATGGGTTTGTGAATAGCTACATGAGTGTCTATATGAGTTATTGATTGGTTGTCTGAGTATCTGTATGGGTGCCTGAGTGTTTGTGTGGGTGGGGTGGGTGCGACTCTGTGCATAGATGTGTGAGTGGGTGATTCACTGGGTGGATGGTTTCAAGAGTGCATCTGTGATAGACTGTATGGGTGGGTAAGTGTGTGTAAGAGTGTATTAGTGAGTGAATGTATGTCCCAGTGGTACATGTGTGAGTAACTACATATGTGAAAGGCAGTATATATGTCTGTTGGAGTATATAAATAGCTATAAGTGAGAGTGTGTGATTGTGAGAGTGACTGTATGGAAGAGTGTGTGCTTGCATCAGTGATTGTATAAGAGCGTAAGAATGTGCTAGTATTTGTATGAGTAAGTGAGCTGGTGTGTGTATAACTGTATAGGTGAGTAAATGGCAGTGTGTTTAATTATTTGCATGACTGACTAGGTGTGTGAGTAGCTCTATGGATGAGTGGCGGTGTTTGAGTGTCTATATAGGAGTATGAGTGCATATGATAGTCCTGTACTGAGTGACCGTAAGTATGAGTCACTGTACAGGTGAGTGAGTGGATGTGTGTGTAGACCTAAGAATCAATGAGTGGGTATGTAGTTATTGGTGTTGGAGTGTCTATGGTTTTGCGAATGGCAGTCTGTAATTTAGAGTGGGTGTATCAAAGGTTATATTAGGGTGTGAGGAGGTGCATCAGATTATCACGTGGATGATGTCATCAGTGATGTCATTTGAGATGTCATCAGTGATGTCATCAGTGATGTCACTGACCATGTCATGAGTGATGTAATATGTGACGTCATCAGCAGTGCATTGCGGGCGTGAGTTATAGTTAGCTGAACTAACTATAACGGGGGAATTTCACGGGTTTTGTACGAGTGCAATGTCCAACTAACTATAACTGTCCCTAAAACCTATGGTTTTTTCAGTGAATTTGTAAGGTTTTTAAATGCAAATTTCTAACTATAACGTGTCTGAAACCTATGGTTTTTTCAGTGAATTTCAAAGGTTTTTTTAAATGTAAATTTCTAACTATAACGTGTCTGAAACCTATGGTTTTTTCAGTGAATTTCAAAGGTTTTTTAAATGCTAATTTCTAACTATAACGTGCCTGAAACCTATGGTTTTTCAGTGAATTTTAAAGGTTTTTTAAATGCTAATTCCTAACTATAACATGTCTGAAACCTATGGTTTTTTTCAGTGAATTTCAAAGGTTTTGTAAATGACAATTTTTAAATGTATTGTTATATTTATTTTTTTGATACTGATTTACTACATTTTTTTAAACTATTTACTTTTAGATATTTTATTTTTAAATTACATTGTAATTACATTATACATTACATTACAAAATATACTTTCTCAGAATGAATTACTTTAGTTTAAATACTTTGCAAATAGGCAATAGACTTTTAAGTACAGTAGTTACAGTTGTTGCAATGGGCAACACAATTTCAAACACAATGCAACATTGAGCTCAATGTGAATTTCTAGTTAAATGCAATTAGTTACTTTATGGATTACTTTTTCTAACCACAGGACTGGATCCTAGATTCAGTCCTGGGACATCTCCTGTAAACAGTTGAGTAAAAGCGTTTTGGTTACAGTAGTGATTTTTAAGGAATATTATTGTATTTTAAAAGTTGACACTTAGAAACTTTTTCACATAGAATCACCAATGTTATCCTATGGGAGGAAATTCACTTAGCAGGTAAGTAGTGTTATCGTTACTTTTTCTTACTCAGTGGTGGATCCTGGATCCAGCACTGGTGCATCTCCTGTAAACAGTTGAAAGAATGCGTTTAAGTCATACAGGCGATTTTTAAGGAATATTTGTAGTTTGTGAAAAACGGCACTTTGAAACTTTTCTGCGGAAAACCAGACAATGGATTCCAATGGAAGGAAATACAAGTTACTGGTAAGTACGGTTACAATTACTTATCAGGGTCAGTGCTGGGCTAAAAGATGCAGCACTGGGTTCTCTCCTGATAACAGGTGAGTAAATCGGAATTCGTAGTTGGGCTGATTTTAGAGGAATATTATAAAGTTCCAAAACTCCACACTTAGAAGAATTTCTAAGTGAAACCAGTCAATGTTAGCCTATGGAAGGAAATTCAAGTTACTGGTAAGTACGGTTAGAATTACTTTTCAGGATCAGTACTGGGCTCAAAGATGCAGCACTGAGGTCTCTCCTGATAACAGGTGAGTAAATCGGAATTCGTAGTTCGGCTGATTTTAGAGGAATATTTGCACAATGGTGAAGGAAGGTGGTGGGGCCTGAGGTGACATGTCTGCAAACACTCCCTGTGGCGCGTTTTAAGTTGGAGAATTAATTCCTCCTCAATCCCGAGGGTCCCTAGGGGCCAACTAGCCCACCAGATACCTCCAGTATGCGCCAGAGAGCTGCGTTGCAGAGAGGTGTTCAGAGGCCACGCCCCTTTTTGCACCTCTCTGCAACGCAGCTCTGTGGCGCTTACTGGACGTACCTGGTGGGCTAGTTGGCCCCCAGGGAACCTCAGGATTGAAGGTGATTTAATTCCCCATCTTAAAACGCGCCACGGGGCCTGTTTGCACACATGTCACCTGAAGCCCCGCCCCCTCCCTTCACCACTGTGCAAACGCGCCCCGTGGCGCGTTTTAAGTTGGGGTATTAAGTCCCCTTGAATCATGAGGGTCCCTGGGGTCCAACTAGCCCACCCTGTACCTCCAGTATGCGCCAGGAGAGCTGCGTTGCAGAGAGGTGTTCAGAGGCCACACCCCTTTACACCTCTCTGCAACGCAGCTCTGTGGCGCTTTCTGGACGTACCTGGTGGGCTAGTTGGCCCTCAGGAACCCTCAGGATTGAAGGGGATTTAATTCCCCATCTTAAAATGCGCCACGGGGCCTGTTTGCACACATGTCACCTCAGGCCCCGCCCCTCCCTTCACCACTATGCAAACGGCCCCGTGCGCGTTTTAAGTTGGGGATTAAGTCCCCTTGAATCCTGAGGGTCCCTGGGGTCCAACTATCCCACCAGGTACCTCCAATAAGCGCCACAGAGCTGCGTTGCAGAGAGGTGTAAAAGGGGCGTGGCCTCTGTACACCTCTCTGCAACGCAGCTCCCTGGCGCATACTGGAGGTTCCTGGTGGGCTAGTTGGTCCCCAGGGACCCCCAGTATTCAAGGGAATTCGTTCCCTCTCTGCAAACGCGCCAGGGGCGCGCTTGCAGACTGCTGCAGGGAGGGCCGGGGCCTCCGGCACGATGCCGGTCTTTTTACTTTTTTTTTCTTTCTATGGGAGGGGGCCTGCGTGGCCCCCCTTCCTCGGCCACTTTTGGCCCCGGGGACCCCATCCCCGGGGCCGGAGGATTTACTTTTCTTTTTTTTTTAAACGGGAAGGGGCCGCGTGGCCCCCTTCCCTGGGCCTCTATTGGCCCCGGGGACCCCATCCCCGGGGCATGCCCACTGTTTTTTTAATAAATATTCGGAGGGGGCTGCGTGGCCCCCTCCTCAGGCCATTTAAGGCCCCGGGGACCCCATCCCCCGGGCCGGCCTTTATGTTTTTTTTTTTGTTTGTTTTTTTATTTATTTTGTTTTGGGGAGGGGGGCTGCGTGCCCCCCCTCCCAGGCCACTAATAGCCCCGGGGACTCCATCCCCCGGGGCCTGGCCACTGGTTGGGGTCCGTGGGGGACCCCCAACCCCCCACGGACCCTGCCGGCTCCCCGCCTCCTGCGGGAGCCGGCATTGCTTTTCCACATGGGGAGCTGCTGACATGCAGCTCCCCGTGTAGAAAAGCAATTTGCTTTGAATTTTTGAAGAGAGAGCAGGTTTCCTGCTCTCTCTCCAATATCCAAGCAGTTTGCAATGACAGGACGGGAGCCGCGAGGCTCCAGTCCTGTCATTGCAAACAGCAGTGTCCCGGGGTAGGCACCCGGGACACTGCAGGAGCCGGCCCTGGGGGTGGTTGTCCCCAGGGCCATCACAGGCTCCAGGAGGGGGCCGCGCGGCCCCCTCCTAACATTGGCAAAGCCCCGGGAGGTGGTGGTCCCCGGGGCTCGTGGGTCCGAAACGGACCCCCACATTTGTTTAATTAGTGCCCCGGGGAGTTGGCGGTCCCGGGCGTGTGAGGGCCCGAGCCCCCCACACAGGTTAATTTTTTTTTTTTTAAATGAAGCCCCGGGGTGGCGGTTTCGGGGCTGCGGGAGGGCCCAGAGCCCTCCCGCACCATTTTGTTTTACAAAGCCCCGGGGGGTGGCAGTCCCCGGGGCTTGGGGGGGCCTTAGAGGCCCCCCATATAAATATACATTAACCCCGCATGCCCCCGGGACTTGGCCCACCCGGGGGCCAATTAACCACGAAGCGCAGGAGCCCGCGCTTCGTTTTTTTTTTTTCCCGGCAGGATCCGCGCACCCAGCGCGTTTTTTGCCGATTTAAAAGAAAAAAAAATTCTTGCCCTGGGGGTCCTTATAGGACCCCCTGAGCAGGCCTAGGGGGTCAGGGTGTTTTTACCCTGCCCCCTTTTTGCGGTTTACGCACTTTTTTTACTGCTTTCTTGTTCCTCGGTTCTACCGAGGAACAAGATGGCTGCCAACACTTCCTGGTTTGGAGTGTTGACAGCCAATTAGGATGCCGCTGGTGGTCGGGAGGGTGCGCGGATCCACCGCGGCCATAGATATCGAAACATTTATTTTGGATTTTCTCAGCAACTACTGAACGGATTTACACCATTTTTAAAAAGGGTACTTTCTGAACCAAGCACTACCTTTTTGCCAAATTTGGTGTAATTCCGTTCAGCAGTTTTTGCTGTAGCCTTGCATAAAGTTTCCTATGGGAAATTGATTTTTCACTCTTATTTTTTAATTTCTCCGCAACTACTGAACGGATTTACACCATTTAAAAAAGGTCGCTTTCTGAACCAAGCGCTACTTTTTGCAAAATTTGGTGTAATTCCGTTCAGCAGTTCGGGCTGTAGCCGTGGCTAAAATTTCCTATGGGAATTAACATGGAGAAAACGGAGAAAACGCGTTTTGGGACCCCCTTTTTCTCGGCCGCCGCTTGATGAATCACCCCGAAACTTTCAAGACAGGAGCGGACCGGAACGCCCCACTAGTTTTGAAAATTTCGCGATGATTCGTCAAACGACGCCAAACTTATTGGGAATAGAATGTTGCGGATTTCCTATGGATAAAGGTCCTAACTATAACTATCTACTGGCGACCGCCAGTAGATAATATATATAGATATACATATCTGTCGCCAGTAGGTAGTTATAGTTAGGACCTAGTTTTTATAGGAAAAGCATTTTTTGACTTGCCTATAACTTTTGCGTCGTTTGACCAATCTTCATGAAATTTTCCAAAAAAGTGTCTAAGTAGGTTCTGTCTGTCATGGAAAGTCTGAGGGTGATCGTGCAGTGGGGACTGAGAAATAGAGGAGTGAAAAAAGGGTGCGTTTGTAATGTTAATTCCCATTGGAACACATTGTCGAACCTACAGCCCGAACCGCTGGACAGAATTACACCAAACTTGGCAGAAAGGTAGAGGTAGATGTTGTTACACAGATTGTGCTTTTTAGGTCTCGCCTACGCAGCGCGCATGCGCTGCGTAGGAGGACCTTTAGCCGTCGCTCTGCCCTTTTTGGAAGCACACACTCGTGCTTGTGGCGGCATCCAGCTTGCGGGAGCGAGCAGGGGCGCGCCACAAGCACGAGTGCAGTGCTTCCAAAAAGAGCAGACTGCGCGCGCACGCACGCCCCACTCCCGGGCTCACTTCCTGCTCCCCCTCTCTCTCACGCGAGTTATGGTGATGCATGTGCGTGCATAGTTATCTACATGTATGTGACTATGGAATTGCATGGCCGGTAGCAGCTTCATGATGAAGACGTGCTCATGCATACTTTCATGTCATTCCGCCTTTTTTTCTTTCCTGTGTTCTTTTTTCAGATTTTGCTTAGCATCAGCAAAAAAGCATTGGCAAGGATAATAGCTCTAATAGGCGCAACCTTACCGATACTGGCTGTTCACGGTGTTTATGTAAGGCTCATGGGATGGGCCTTACATCGTACGCCGATGACACGCAGTTGGTGTTGACTATCCACAATGATGGTGAAAAGGTAGCAGCCAATTTTCAAAAAGGCATGCTCGCAATCAGTAGCTGGATGTCCAGCAATTGCCTCAAATTAAACTCTGATAAAACAGAGGTTATGACATTTGGCAAGTTATCTCCTGTTTGGTCCCCCTCTTGGTGGCCTGTCTCACTGGGTTCCCCCCCACTCCCAGTTACCAGGGTTAGGAACCTGGGTGTCATATATGATGACAAAGTGACTTTCTTGCCCCATGCTAACTCAGTGGTCTCGGCTTCATTCCACAAGTTACGGATGATAAAAAGATTTTACCATTTCTGCCGCTGAATGCAGGGAAAACTTTAGTTACTACATTGGTTATGTCTACTATTGATTACTGTAATGGGCTTCTTGTAAATGCCCCAATGAAAGTCATTCATAAGCTACAGTCAGTCCAAAACGCAGCCGCCAGGATGCTATCAGGAACCCCTAAATACAAGCCAATTTCTCATGTGATTCGGAAATATCACTGGCTGTCTGTGAGGAACCGTATAAAGTTTAAGGCCTTATGTATTGCTTATAAGGCCTTTTGTAAAATAGGACCTCAGTTTCTAATCAGGGAGTTAGCAGCTTACATTCCGGGCCGAGCCCTTCGCTCATCCACCGCTTTCCTGCTAAAGGTTCCTCGTACGAAAACTGCATCATGGGGCGATAAACGTTTTATAGTTGCCACTGCAAAACTTTGGAATTCTCTTCCACTAAAGATCAGATCCTCCCAATCTTTGTTAACCTTTAGAAAAATGACAAAAACCTGGCTGTTCAACCAGTAAGTCTCTCCGATATTTGGTCTCTGCCTGCTGTCCTCAGCGCCGAGACACCTATGGGTAGTTGTGCGCTTTACAAATCTCAAAAAATAAATAAATAAATAAATATTTAAAGCAAAACGTGTTGCTTGTGGCCACGGCAGAGCTTTTCTGTTCACACAAAGTATGAAATATGAATCCGTACATTTGGGTGGGGCATGTGTGTGTCTAATGATGACTGCACGACCTCTGACCTCATCTGTGCTCCGCATCTTAACTTCCAACAACCTCCCGCCATCTTCTTCACCAGTCCTCCATGTTTTTACTTCCACTCCCACCTTCATTTGTTCATGCACTCAAAGCCATTCCAGGTCCAACACCACCCTTCCCCCGCCCCCCCCCCCACTTCGTGAACACTCCTATACTCAAATAAACAAATCATTCTTCTGCCTCTCCGACTCTCTCTTGTCCCCATTTATAAAAGTAATTTTTCCCTTGGCCTGTTGTGGCTTCAAAGGTCCCTCTTGGTTCCCCTTTGACATCAACTCAAAATGATTCCATTCCACCGTGGTGACACCATGTGGTGACCACCGTCTGCTCACGCTAACGTCCAGGCTTGCAAAGCTTCTTCTTTTCAAGGTGCCTAGAACAGCTAGCGTTTAAACTTACACCCTTGAATTTAACTAACCACTGCACCCTCTGCTCACGTCTGATCTTACAGCGCCAAAACTTTTCAAAGTGCCTAGAAAAGCCATTCACTGCACCCTCTGCTCACGCTAACGTCCGGCCTTACAGCGCCCGAACGTTTCATAGTGCCTAGAAAAGCTAGCATTCACCAACTTGCTCCCTAGATCTCAACTAACCATTCACTGCACCTTCTGCTCATGCTAACATCTGATCTTACAGCGCCGAAACTTTTCAAAGTGCCTAGAAAAGCCATTCACTGCACCCTCTGCTCACGCTAACATCTGATCTTACAGCACCCGAACTTTTCAAAGTGCCTAGAAAAACTAGTGTTCACCAACTTACACGCTAGAACTCAACTAACCATTCACTGCACACTCTCCTCATGCTAACATCTGGTCTTACAGCACCCGAAATTTTCAAAGTTCCCTTTCTGTCATTTCGAGGTGGAAAACCAGGAAATCCCCGGATGCGACGAGAACGAAGGTAAGGTGACGCCCTCATCTGGAGGTGTGGAAGGGGTTTATGCCTTTTCCTGAAACTTCACAGCAGGGTTATCTTAGCGTAACGGATGAGTTACTATATCACCCAGCTCAGTTGGACTGCAAGCTGCATTTTAAGTTCAATGCCGAGCCTCCACTTCTTTCTCCGAGGTCAATAAACCAGTAAAAGGAATCTTTTTACATATAAACCTATACACCTATCGGGTGCGAGTTTTGCAGATGTGGACATATTGAGGCTAAAGAAGCGTGGCTTGATACGGCTTTGCTAAATTGTCGGAACCCATTTTTAGGTTTCTTTTTGTACTGTTTGATTTCTTTCTGGGTAAGTTTGAAAAAAATCTTCAATTGTTTCACCAGGGGCGACTGGCTAATAGTTTGCAGTAAGACCCCAACAAGCTGTAAACAAGCATTGGCATAGCCAATAGGTCTCGCCTTTGGGACCTTATAACTGTTTAGCCATGCAACAGTTGATGTTGTTGCACTAAGGATATTGTGCTGGATAACTAAACACTTATAAGGTCCCAAAGGCGAGACCTATTGGCTATGCCAATGCTTGTTGTTATTTGGTAACAAGCCTGTTGTATTCTGCTTTCCTATTACCTTGTCCTTCCTTTGTGTCAGTCTCTACTTGTCTATGTCATGTCTCTGTGATGTCATACAGTTCCACCGGTTGATGTTCAATGATATTTGGCAGTTATCTGGAGGCTGAGCAGGAAGGTACCTGCTCCCGGTGGGGTTTCTTACCAGATTACATTTCTACTTGAATGCTGTACCTGACCATCTAATCCCAAGAATAAATACTCTACTTGACATTACTACAAAGAGCTTCTCATCTTTATTTACTGAATGCAACACTGGCGACGATTTAAGGAAAGAAACCACGCGTGATGAAAAGAAGAAACAGCTAAAGAAACTAGAAGAAACAAACTGAACCTTTTGCTCAACGCTCTCTTTGCCCCACCGGTGTCGGTAACATCTGACAGCCTGCCAAAGTAAGTTGAGCGTTTGTACGTGATTTGGAACTTGCTAAAAGTCTGCCTACAAGTTGGAAGTTTAGTTTAGTAGGTGGATATTTGAAGTTAGCGTGCTGCCATCAGAACTGTTGGAGTGTTATGAGTACCACTGTTGAAGTACTATGAACGGAGTGAAATTCCACTATTGACTCTTTGATAATCAGTCCTACGTACACTCCTATTGCTTTCATCGTCCCGTTTTGTGAATCTGCCTTATTGATGGAATTCTACTATTGTGTGGGGAGAGCTGAATACCATACTTGTTTCTGCAACCCCGTAAGTGTGGAAGCTGTCTCCGTGTACTTGAGGACATTTGTCATTTCCCAAATTGACATGAACGCACTTCTACTATGGGGCGGTTTGAACTGTTTTATTATAATTCAAACTACAAACAAAGCTCGTGCACTGTACCTGTTTGCATTCTTGTGCTGTGCCTCTATGACGCTGTGGGACTTCCTTGGACGCGTGAAGTTCATCCTGTGCTGCTTATTGACGCTTTGCAGTTCTGGCGCGCTGCGAGCCACCCGGTTCAGCGTCAGAATACGTGCCGCCATTTTGTGGTTGGTAGTTCCTGTCTACCATCCTGAGAAGTATGTCACGGAGGATATTGATTACACTTTGCCAACCACGCAGTATTCTTCAAGGTTCGGTGCGTGTTCGTGTTGATAAAGCTTATTGAAGAGTCTTCACTGAAGGTACTGTTTCTCTTATTTCTTGAAAGTCACGCGTTATATGAAAGAGCAAACGGCAGAAGAAAGCACAACGTCTTTCTGGAGTCTCCTCATGTGCCGATCATCATGCCAGAAGTTTCCTCCATAGACTACGGTGACTACTTTTTTTGTTTTAGTCTGCTATGTTAAAGATAATGTAATCTGGTAGGAAACCCCACCGGGAGCAGGTACCTTCCTGCTCAGCCTCCAGATAACTGCCAAATATATACCTTTGGGACCTTATATCAGGGGCTCAGTTTATTGTCAATTTAAATGAACCACTTTATTGTGCTCTATTTGTTAGAGGAGTTCAAATACTTGCTGTGAGGAGCCGCAGGGGCTCAGTTTATTATTATTATTCCAGATGAACCACTTTATGTGCTCTATTTGTTAGAGGTGTTCAGATTTTATTTATGATTGTTGGTACTGAACCTTTATTGCTCAAATCTTCATTGAGGTGTTCAGTTCCATTTTTCATGGTTTACCATAACCACTTTTATTCTTGTTAGCTCATGGTGTTGGTACAATCTTGGTACCCTCGCCCTTACCTCTTCTCTCCACCATTCTGAAGAGGGTGTTTATTTTTATGCGTTTTATGTTGTTCCATTATTTACTCTTCTGCTCTCTGTTTTATCTTCTTCAACTTTTCGTTTAAAGGGGGAAGGTGTGTTGTATCCTGCTTCTCCCTGCTCTTCTCTCTTTCTTGTCCTTTCTTAGTCTCTTGTACTCTGCTGCTCAGCCTGTCTCTATGATGTCATCCTTAGTTCTATCTGTGTATGTTTAAGTGTACTGTCAGTTACCTTGGAGGCTGAGCAGCAGGGCAGCTGCTCCCGGTGGGGCCTTTATTGGAACTTTACTTGATTCTGCTATCTTTATTATATGCTGTGTCTATTTATCCTATGACTTCAAATCAACAATAAATCTACATCTGTAACACAGCAACCAAAGAGTCATCATAATTTTATTGGATTTTACAAAGCCATTCAGTAGTTTTTCAGAAATTTAAAAGAAAAAGATAGATATATCTCCGGTCGCAAAGCCTTTGTGAAAAATAACGAGCTTGGCAGGGAAATGCACGGCTCTGATTGACTGCCAACACTTCAGCCAGGAAGTGTTGGCAGCCATCTTGGGGCTCAGTTTCACCAAGTCCCCCAAACAAAAGTGAAAATAAAGAAAAGGGGGCAGGGTAGGCATACCTTGACCCCCAAGCCATGGTTTTGGGGTCCCTCTGGGACCCCAACACGGCATACAAAATATATTTTTTTTTAAATTGCTGCGAAATTGGGATATTCGCGAATGCAAGGCAATTAGTTTTTATAAAAGCAAGCCCAGGCTCCCGCTTTTGCTTTAAAATGGGGGGGCCAGGTCCCGTAGGCATAAGATAAATTTAGGAGGGGGGCGCACGGTCCCCCTCCGAGGGCTTATCAAAGCACTGGACCCGCCCACAGACCCGGGGACCACCACCTCCCCAGGGCTATTGTCACTTTTGGGGGGGCCTCGCAGACCCCTACTGCCCATGGGACCGTCACCTCCCCGGGGCTAATTTAAACAATATAGGGGGGCCTCATGGATCCCCCCCACCCCAGAGACCGCCACCTTCCGGAACTAATTTCAATAGTATGGAGGGGCCTTGCGGACCCCCCTCCCCGGGGCACATTCATGTTAAAAAAAAAAAAAAGTGGGGGAAGCCTTACAGCCTATCACCTACCTTGAGCCTGAGATCATCAGCTTCCTTATTAAGAACATTTCTGTCCCTATATTAGAGCAAGATTGTCATAGTTCCATACATGCCACTCATGCAATGTGCCATATTTGGCCACTGAGCCAAAATAATTAATTTCTAATTTACTTCATGTTGGACCTGGCATTCTCTAAAGGGTCATCCCCAAACATTTTGCCTTTACCCCTCCTACTTTACTGAATTTGTTTTTTTTACGTTAGAAGAGCTGTGCACTTAAACACTGCTAACAAGTGCCAAAGTGCTAGTGCTCTCCCTCTAAAATTTTGTAAAAGTGACCTGCACCCCATTGACACATTTAATTTACCTGTACGTCCCTAGTATATAGTACTGCGTGTACCCAGGGCCTGTAAAATCCTACTAGTAGGCCTGCAGCACTCACTGAGTCGCCAACTAACTTGGTACTTCAAAACTTGTCTCAGGCTTGCCACTGCAGCGTGCAGTGCAGTTTTAAACTCTGTTTTTGACCTTGCAAAATAGACCTTTTGCCAGGCCTAAGCCTTCCTTTTTAATACATATATGTCACTCCTAAAGTAGGCCTGAAGGCCCATAGGGCAGGGTGCCCTGTGATTAAAACGTAGGGCATGTTGGTTGAACTTTTTCATGTCCTTGTGGTGAAAAACTCCTGAATTCGTTTTTCACTACTGTAAGACCACCTCTCTTATTGACTTACATTGGGTTCCTTTATTACATTTTATAAGTGTTAACTTTGATTGAGAGCAGATAGAAATGTCATGTTTAGACCAAAATGAATTTTAATTTAAAATTATCTTCAATGGTAAAGTTGGATTTCAAGCCACAATTCTGAAAGATGTCACTTTTAGAACATTTGCATTTTCTTGCCCTAACCACTTGTACCTTCGGCCAGTGTCCTGGCTCACATGATTGTGAATGGTTTTGCTATTAGGCTTTGTGTATTCCTTCCAGACAGTGACACAACAGGGACTAGATGTGCGCAGGATGGGCCATTCTGCCAGGGTGGCTGGGGCAGAGCTGTTCACTGCCCTTCTTGCACTTTAAAGGGACTTGCCTTCAGCATACTCAAAATAACCTGACACTAATCTTTTGTTATCACAGACTTCTTGAAGCCTTGACAGTGGAAGGAAAGAATGTTCAATACCAGATGTGGGGGTAGTAAATGGAAGCCACCCCCCCCCCACTTCAAAGGCTGACGCCAGGTATAATTATTAGACCCTCAGAACACGTGGGGCAGCTCGAAATATAACTTTGGTGCTCGTTCCCTCTTTTTTCTAGAATTCGTTGGAGATGAAATATTAAAGCCGGGTGAATCGATTTACTCGTCTTTCCCCGGACCGGCGATCTAATTTTCCTTTTACTTTACACACCATCAAGTACGTAGACTGGCAATTGGGTTTCGTAATCGAGTGTCATGCTTTTTCTGAGTGACTCTCTGAGTTATATATAGACCCTGTAAAACATACTTTTGTCTATGTCATTCTAGATTGGCCCCACACAGAGTAGTCCTGTACTCCTGGTTCCGTTCACAGTTTCCCGATAGATGTAGTGTTATCGGTGAGATCTTTAGTGTTGATTCTGTCTTCTATTATTTATTTTCTATCTTCTATTTTTCATTCACATTTTAGAGTTTCCTTTGCACTGTTTAAGGTGATTTTGATTCAGACACAGTTCGAGGTGTATACTTGTATTGGGGTGATGTGTGCCAGCTTGCTTCACACTTTGGCCCTGATTTGCATTTTTTCTATATAATATCCCTCTTTCTAATTCCACTATTAAGTGATCTCTATGTTGTTCACAGATATGATCCTGTTGTGGTGAATTTTAAGGAGAACTTTATCATTAATGTGATGTATCTCCCATGAGTAAATATTTGTATATATTTGTATATATGTGTATATGTAGATATTTAGGAATGCATTATTCTTTATTTTATTTTGCATTAGGTTACCTTTATGGCCCTAGTCCTGATGAGGCCCAGAGGAAATGGGCTGAAACGCGTCGACTGTATAGATAAAAAGAAGCCCTCACAATTTTGATTTTGATGACAAAGAAATGTACAACCCCATATAATGTAGAAAAGGGTTGAGACTCAATATTCCCCAGATGGGTGTTGACAAAAGGGCTATCTTATAGATACGGGTTGCGAACTATAGTTTGGTACTTAATAACTTTGCGTGGCCCCCCCAAAACATTTTGGGCAACAAGGTTTTGTTTAAAGAGATTATATATGTATATATGTTTTGTGTATATGTATAATTTTTTGTAACTTTTTTGTCTTAGTTTTTGTATTATTTATGTGGTTATGTTGTATATAATGTAAATATTTTTTAAAAAATTGTTTACAAATATATGCATAGAGACAAAAATCTGGATTTCAACGCGGTGTGAGTGCTTGTATAATAAGATATATGTCTTTTGAGAATATTTCTCCCCTGAGGGATTAATTAAGGTTTCCTTCAGTGACAAAATTACCTATTGTTATTTGATCAATTCCGCCGTATCATTGCTTTGTTTGTCGCTGTTTAAATTTGCCCAGGTCTGTGCGGAGTACGAGGGCAAACCCCTTTTTCGAATAAAGTTCCCTGCTCCTCATGGCCTTCCCCACCGCGAACAGAACTATTTGTGCCAGCCTTTGAGAAGGTCATTTTTTCAGTAAGACTATCCTGGTCCCTGTCTCCGGCCCATGCTCCATTGCACTCAGCCTGATCTTGTGACTTTCCACCGGTCTAGCACGACTAGATGACCATGATTGGCACTTGTGCTTTTAGGCACTATAATTACCTAAATCCTTGAAATGTAATAGCTCTGGTTCTTGTGATAGGATGTTTGTAGTTCTGGTATTATAGTCGCCAACGAACCTTGTCTCCTGTTGCTGCTGGGGAGAGGGAGCCGTGCCTGCCACTGCCGCATCGCTGGGGACTACGAGTCCCGTGATCCTCCTGGCCCCTGAACATGCTTAATACCGAGACGCAGCCCCAACGCCAGTGTAGCCGCCAACTAACCTTGTCTCCTGTTGCGTCAAATTCAGGGCGAGCAAGGGGCGGCATCTTGACACTTCTAAAAAATACCCTGAGACTCGAAGTTTTATCTTCCCACAATGATTCCCCATATTACAATGCAATATATTTTAAAGGCCCAGTTGGTAATTCCGTATTCGTTATAAACTACTATAATATCAATTTTGGAGGAGATATGTTCAAGACTATAGATCTACTTGAAGGGAAAATTAAGGGTTTATTTAATAAGTGCAAGAATATGCCTAGTGTTCTATGGATGGGTGATTTTAATGTGCATAGCTGTCGTTTTTCTTCAAATACGATATGTGGTCTAAAGGATAAGGATGGTGTAGGCACTCCCCATTTTATACATAACTTGTATGGTGATATACTTAATAGAATTATTATTACAAGAGATCTAGAGATAATGAATCCTTTCTCTGAGACCACAGGCCAGCTCCAAACATTTTTGGCTCTAGTACCAATGGCTCCACTATTGATTTTTTAATAGCGTCAGCCTCCATTAAAAGGTCCCTCAGAGACATTAAAATTAACTTTTCTGGTTTTAGTGATCATGCGGCCATATCCTGCTATCTATTCTGCGAAGGGATTTATGCCAGCCAGACCACACACATGATACCTTTTGTAGCAAGGAAAAACGGGATCGCACTGAAGTGGGGGAAAATCAATAAAGAAGAACTTATCCCCCGGGGCGTAGCAAGCAGGTTCAACAAAATTATTATTTGCCTTGACACAACCTGTGAACCCCCTCGTGTTATGACTGCCTTTGAGCTAATTCTGTAGGATGTAAAAAACAATCTAACGAAAACTGGCACAGCCCGAAATAAAAAGGGCCAGGGGTGGTTTGAACAACATTGTACCAAAACGTTATCTAACCTGCACCTAGCCCTTAAGAGGGATTCAAGAGATGTGGCCCAGGTCAATCTTGCCTGTCAACAATATAAAATTGCAAGGAAGACTAGATTAAATATACTAAAGGAGGAAGCCTGGGAACAACTATAATACGCCTACACCTCTAATAATTCCAGGAACTTTTGGGCAGTAATGAATGCCCCCTTTCTAAAGTCATCCCTAGTCCCTAATTTAGACAATCATGTGGACGAGGAATCATGGGTGGCTCACTTTACAAAAATATTTGAAGGTAATAGCGGGAAAACTCTTTTTCCCCCGAAAGACATTATGTTAACCTCAAACCCTGCTCTTACCTCTCCTTTCCCAGTGCACTAGCAACAAGGCACCGGGCCCGGATGGGACCCCTAGAGATTTCTTTTCCGAACATTCTGATCTGTGGGGCCCAGTCCTCACCAATGTTTTTAATGTGATACCCATTGTGGGCTCACCGGAATCATGGCAGAAATCTATTTTAATACCTATTTTTAAAAAAGCCAATAAATCAGATCCAAAAAACTGTAGGCCCATTTCGCTTTTGTACAGTACTGTGAAACTTATGGGCAGAGTCTTATTGAATAGATTAGAGGATTGGGCGTCCACTAACAAGGTCTTGATCCCGGCCCAATATGGTTTTAAGAAGGGCAAAGGCACCCAGGACCAGTGCCTAAATTTGAGCTTGCTCATTGCTAAATACACTCAAGCCAAACAAGGCAAGCTCTACCTGGCTTTCATGGACTTATCTGCAGCCTTTGATTGCGCTGCTGTTGGAAATGGCCCTTTTTGCAGGGTCACCCCTAAACTTTTTGCCTGCCTCCTGTATTTTTGCTGACCTGTTTCTGTTGATTTTATGACTCTGGGCACTTTACCACTGCTGTTCAGTGCTAAAGTGCATATGCTCTCCCTTTGTAAATATGACTATGTGAATTGGTATATCCCTGATTGGCTTATTTGGTTTACCTGTTAGTCCCTAGTAGTGTGGCCTGTGTGTGCCCAGGGCTGGTAAACCAAATGCTGCTGGTGGGCCTGCAGCACTGATGTGTGCCACCCACAGAAGCAGCTTGTAAAGTGTGTCTCAGACCTGCCACTGCAGTGTCTGTGTGCAGTCCAGAACTGCCATCTTGGCTGTGAAGTGCACCCACTTCCCAGCCCCTGAACCTTCCCTTGGCATCTTGTAAGTCACCCCTATGGTAGGGTGCATTGTATGTGTAAGGTAGGACACGCCTTGCTGTGTGTAGCATGTCCTGGTAGTGAATTATGCCCCATTTCGTTTTTCACTAATGTAAGGCTACCTGTTCCTCATAGGCTAGAATGGGCAGTTTGACTATTACATTCTATAACTGACCCCAGGAACCTGGTAGAAAAACGAATTTAGTATGCCTGAGCTCAGAATATTAAAATACATCTTTTAGTGAAGTTTATTTTTATATTCTGTGTTTGAAAATACCACTTTTAGAAAGTAGGTATTTTCTTGCCTAAGCCTTCCAGTGTGCTCTGCTGTTATGTGTATTGGCTGTCTGGTTTTAGAGGGGCAGGGCAGGCTGAGTCAGACCTGGGTTGAATAGAGAGATCTGCATTTAGAGTGTGGGGAGGGGTGGCTCCTTGACCTGAATAGGGCTGTGCCTGGCAAGGTGAATGCTGGCTCCACCTCCTACTGTGTGTCTGCTAGCAGACCCCCTCTTTCTGAAAGGAAGAATGCAGCCTGGTAAACAAAGTGCTCCAGGCCTGAGCAGAACTGGTTCTGGCTAGGTTCAGTGACTTGTAGCTTCTGAGAACAAAGACTTTTGGGGTATAAATATCTGTGCTCAAACCCCTACAATTTGTATTGCTTTTGGATCTGGAGAGGAAACTCTGTCCGTGCCACTGGAGGAATCTGCAGGAAGTGACTGTCCCTGTGCTTGTGTGTTGTTTCTTGCACTGGCCTGCAGCAGTGACCACTGGACCTTGAAGAAGAGGAAAAGGAACTTTTGAGAGAACTTTTATTTTTGTTACAGCAATTACCCAAGGGCTAGGAAAAGAGCTAGCCTCCTGCTGGAGTCTCAGGCACATCAGACTCCACCACCAACCTCCTGCTTCCTCCCTGCGAGGATTGCTATCTGCTGATGAGGCTCCTGTGAGTTCCAGGGCCTCTAGTTTGCTTCAGAGAAAAGAGTGCTGGAAATCGTCGCTAACGCACGTTTGCGAGCCGCTGCAGCTGAGAGCGCTGGAAGAATCATCGCGCTGCTGCCGCTGGGTGCTCGCAACACGAAACCATCGCTAACGCCCCTTTGCGAGCCGCTGCAGCTGAGACGCGCTGGAAGAATCATCGCGCTGCTGTCGCCGAGCGCTCGCAACCCCCAAAGAAATCATCGCTTCAAGACATCGCTTTGCGGACGCCGTGCGTCCGCCATTTTGATCGCATCGCACCGGATTTCGTCGCTCCCTCGCGGAGCGCCATTTCTTCGCATCGCAACACAATCGCACACGCAACAGGATCGTCGCATCGTCTTCGCGGCAAGGCCTCAGCGCATCGGCGGCCTAGCGTGAAGAAGTTTGTCGCATCGTCTCCGCACGCATCAGCAGATCGGCGCATCATCCTCCCTTGCGGCAAGGATTTTAACGCATCGCCGGTCTCGCGTGAGGAAATTCATCGCTAACACTTCTTTGCAACATTTTGTTGGTTTTGCTACTGAATACAGGTACTTTGTGAGAGAAAGGGTCGCAGAGACCACTGCTTTGGATTGGAACCTTATTGTTGCAACCTTTGAACGAGAAAGGGGCGCAGAGACCCCTGCTTTGAATTTGAACCTTATTGTTGCAACCTCTGAACGAGAAAGGGGCGCAGAGACCCCTGCTTTGAATTTGAACCTTACTCTTGCAACCTTTGAACTATCTTTGACAGTCCTTCAACAGCTATCCTATTTTTGACAGTATTGTGGCTTTTACAGTTATTGGTCTTGTGATAAATCTGCCTTTATATAAAGATACTTATTTTTTTATAACTACTTGTGTGGTGTCCCTTTGTAGTGTTCCTCACTGTGTTACTGTGTATGGTCATAAATGCTTCACACACTGCCTCTGAGATAAGCCTACCTGCTCGTGCTACGTTACCACAGGGTTGAGCAGGGGTATTAAAGAGGGTAGCCCTCTCACTCTGACTTAGGAAGAAGGGTCCCTACTTGGACAGTGGCCAGCCATTGCCAACTAGAGACCCCCATTTCTAACATTGGTGGTCAGCGGTGAGGATCTGGACTTGCATTTATGATCGCATACAATAATTATAGTGTGCACTACTAGTGAGTGCAGACCATAACGTACCGCATACATTTTTTGAGAGTTTTTTTGGATCCTATATTGTAATTGATATTGCCGGTGATTTTTCACCCGCACACAATTTCTGAGAGTTTTTGGGATCCTATATTGTGATTGATATTGCCGGTGATTTTTCACCCGCGCCCATTTTTTGAGTTTTTGGATCCCATATTGTAATTGATATTGCCGGTGATTTTTCACCCGCACACATTTCTGAAAGTTTTTTAAATCCTATATTGTGATTGATATTGCCGGTGATTTTTCACCCGCATACATTTTTTTGAGAAGTTTTCTTCTATCTTTTATTGATATTGCCCGTGATTGTTACAATGGGCAAGCCTATTTTTTATTGATATTGCCGGTGATAGTACCCGCATAAATTTTTGAGAATTGTTGGATCCTATATTGGGATTGATATTGCCGGTGATTTTTTACCCGCATACATTTTCTTGAGAAGTTTTCTTCTATCTTTTATTGATATTGCCCGTGATTGTTACAATGGGCAAGCCTATGTTTTATTGATATTGCCGGTGATAGTACCTGCATACATTTTTGAGAATTGTTGGATCCTATATTGTGATTGATATTGCCGGTGATTTTTTACCCGCATACATTTTCTTGAGAAGTTTTCGTCTATCTTTTATTGATATTGCCCGTGATTGTTACAATGGGCAAGCCTATTGTTTATTGATATTGCCGGTGATAGTACCCGCATACATTTTTGAAAGTTTTTGGATCCTATATTGTGATTGATATTGCCGGTGATTTTTTTACCCGCATACATTTTCTTGAGAAGTTTTCTTCTATCTGTTATTTGATATTGCCCGTGATTGTTACAACGGGCAAGCCTATTTGTTTTATTATTGATATTGCCAGATATTGCTACAATGGGTCTTGCTGAAATGAGACCTACCTTTTATATAGATGATCTGTTAACCTACAGTCTAGAGGAGCTAAGGGGGTTCTGTGAGGAGAAGGGCTTAGCAGTGAGTAGGAAGGATACTCAGCTATCCCTGCAGACATCCCTGAGACTTTGGCAACAAGACAGATGGAGATTCTTGGAGTCCCAGTACACCTACCAAGAGGGTAGTTGGTCTGAGGGTGGCTCTAGAGAGTCTGAAGAGGAGGAAGAAAGTGTTATGGAATATCTCATAAGTGGGGAGTTCCTTGATGAGCCTAGTGCCTATGGTAGTGCCAGATTCCCCTCATGGTCCCCAGAGGAGTTGGGGGACAGGCGGGAAGGTCCCATAGGTAGGGAGTCCCTTGCTGGATCTAGTGCACAGGGTAGTGCCCAATGCCCTTCATGGTCCCCAGAGGAGTTGGACAGACAGAGGGAGAGGGAGTACCAGCTGGAATTGGAGAGGCTCCAAATAGAGATTGCCCAGCTGGAGGCGCACCTAGCGCAGATAGCAGAAAAGGAGAAGTTAGCTCCAGAGGGGAGGTTACCCCTGGAGCGCAGTTTTAATTGTCTGGATTCCTCAGAGAGGGTGGGGTCCAGTGGTGGCAGCAAAATTGAAGTATATAGTGATGACAGTGTAGTACACCCACCCAGGGATGTGGCACCTGACTTGAAGGAGGGGGTTGATCTACACCAGGGGATTCAAGGACCTGAGATAGCTCCATTGGTGTGCAGTGTCCCTGAGGTGGATTGGGGAACTAGCGCAGGGGCCCATAGTCCTAGTGAAAGGAGGGATACTCTACCGACTCTGGATGAGAGGTGCAGGGAGAGGGGTTCCCCCGTGGTTGAAGTCCTGGTGTATGAGTGTGAGGACCGCCCAGAAGAGTGTGGGTTGAGTGATAGAGACAGTCAGTTAATGTCTCGCCCACTTCAAGAGAGTGGTGTGGGGTACGTGTGTGAGACACTGGATTGTGAGGTAAAGGTTAGCACCTGCGTGGAACTGTGTAATCCAATTGTGGGAGAGCATATTGTGAGTTCCTATTTTCCAGAGCTAAACCAACATGTGTTAGAGTGCGAGTTCTCTGATCCTAGGGAACTTGCGCAGGAGGCAGACCTCTGGGTGAGTACCAGAGGCTCTGTAGAGGCATTAGGGAATGACCCTAAGAGAAGTGGTTCAGAAGTTTTCCAACCCAGAGTGCTTGGAAAGGTTAGGAGTGTTACAGCTGGGTCCCCTTGTTGTGAGGAGGTTGTAGGGCCTCACATCCTGTCTCGTGGGAGCAGGAGTGAGACTGGGATAGGTCCCGAAGTGCCCCAGCCTCAGTCCCCAGGACTGGATGGTTCCATGAGGGAACACCAGGTGGGGAGCCTAGTCTGTCTGGATGGACCGTCCATTGTGGGGGGTACCCCAGTGTTAGGTGAGCTGGGAGTGCCTGTAGTCAGGCCTCCATCAGTTCTTGTGCCTGGCAGTGCCACTCCTAGGGGAGGGTACAGAAGTCCAGTCTGAGGGATGAAAGGGGGAAAGAGTCCCCAGTGGAAGAACCAGTGGGTCAGGGGCCAGCCAGAAGGGCTGAGCCTCATAGGATTGGCCATGGTGACGCCACTTCTGTCCTGGGGCATCTTCACGCACTGTCAGAGGGACAGGAGGTCGTGAGCTCTGTGCCAGGCAGACTGTCACGCAACACGCTAGGTATGTGTCACCCTCAGGAAGTCCTGGTTGGCCAGGCAGTTGTTCAGCCGCAGGGGTTGGTCCCTGGGTTGGTAAGTCAGGTCCAGGAGTTGTCTGACCTGGAGGGAGGGACAACTGTAAGCAGTGTCCCAACCATTTTTTCCAAGAGCACCACTCCAGGTGGGAGGGTGCAGTATGCTGGAAGGGGGTGCAGAGGGAGGGAGTCCTCGCCTCTGACCCCGGTGCACCCTGAGGGTTTTTTCAGGTTGGTAGGTCAGTTGCAGGGTCCAGGCCCTGAACTGGTGGAGGGGTGTGTTTCCCTTGAGGGGAGCCTGTGTGCTCCCCAGGAAGTCCTGGTTGGCCAGGCAGTTGTTCAACCCCAGGGGTTGGTCCCTGGGATGGTAAGTCAGGTCCAGGTGTTGTCTGACCTGGAGGAAGGGACAACTGTAAGCAGTGTCCCGACCATTTTTTTTCCTAAAAGCACCACTCCAGGTGGGAGGGTGCAGTATGCTGGAAGGGGGTGCAGAGGGAGGGAGTCCTCGCCTCTGACCCCAGTACCACCTGAGGGTTTTTCCAGGTTGATGGATCAGTTGCAGGGACAAGGCCCTGAACTAGTGGAAGAGTGTATTTTCCTTGGGGGAATTGGTGTACTCCCCCAGAAGTCCTGGGTTGCCAGGCACAGGCCCAGCCTAAGGGTACAGACCCTAGGTTGGGGAGCCAGGTTCAGGGTGTCCCCCTGATCTGGAGGAAGGGGCAACTGCTAACAGTGCCCCTCCTGGTTTGTGTTATGGAGGCACCTCTCCAGGTGGGAGGGTGCCGGGCCCCAGTAAAGGGGGCGGGGAGAGGGCAGCCTCACCCCTGACCTCCGCCCAGTCTAAGGGTACAGACCCTATGCTGGGATACCAGTTGCAGGATAGAACCCCTGAACTGGTGGGCGAATAATGCAGGACACCTGCCTCAGGTGCCCTGACAATTCTGGAGGGGGGTACCGCTCCAAGTGGGAGGGTACCGAGCCCCAAAGAGAAGGACCGGGTGTGGGGGAGCCCACCCCAGTCGCTAGCCCCGCCGTTGGGTACAGGCCCAGGGCTGGTGGGTCAGTGTCAGGACGCGTTGCCTGACATGACAGGAGGGAGAGTGGACAAAAGGTGCCAGACACCTGGGGTTACTGCCCCGCACTCTCTGATGCCACAAAAGTTTGAGAGCCCTGAGAGGTATAGGGCTTGGATTTTATCACTGACTACTGTCAGTGACTACTGGGGCTTGTTGTTTATCTGTTGGGACACACCTGGGGGCCAGTTAAGGTTAGATGCTGCACAGGTGGTATCCACAGGTGAGGGGAAGAGTTCCCCATTGGTTATCTTAGTGGGCCCTAGGAGTGTGGACAGAGGGATCCACCAGGGTTCAGATTGGAGTAGAGCTGCCATATGCCCCTGCAGTTGCGGGCCAGTTCCGTGTTCTATCGCCTCGAAGCAGGGAAGCCCATCAAAGTAGTGATTGGTCTACCCTGCGTTTTGGCTGGAAGGGGGTTGTGTTGGAAATGGCCCTTTTTGCAGGGTCACCCCTAAACTTTTTGCCTGCCTCCTGTATTTTTGCTGACCTGTTTCTGTTGGTTTTATGACTCTGGGCACTTTACCACTGCTGTTCAGTGCTAAAGTGCATATGCTCTCCCTTTGTAAATATGACTATGTGAATTGGTATATCCCTGATTGGCTTATTTGGTTTACCTGTTAGTCCCTAGTAGTGTGGCCTGTGTGTGCCCAGGGCTGGTAAACCAAATGCTGCTGGTGGGCCTGCAGCACTGATGTGTGCCACCCACAGAAGCAGCTTGTAAAGTGTGTCTCAGACCTGCCACTGCAGTGTCTGTGTGCAGTCCAGAACTGCCATCTTGGCTGTGAAGTGCACCCACTTCCCAGCCCCTGAACCTTCCCTTGGCATCTTGTAAGTCACCCCTATGGTAGGGTGCATTGTATGTGTAAGGTAGGACACGCCTTGCTGTGTGTAGCATGTCCTGGTAGTGAATTATGCCCCATTTCGTTTTTCACTACTGTAAGGCTACCTGTTCCTCATAGGCTAGAATGGGCAGTTTGACTATTACATTCTATAACTGACCCCAGGAACCTGGTAGAAAAACGAATTTAGTATGCCTGAGCTCAGAATATTAAAATACATCTTTTAGTGAAGTTTATTTTTATATTCTGTGTTTGAAAATACCACTTTTAGAAAGTAGGTATTTTCTTGCCTAAGCCTTCCAGTGTGCTCTGCTGTTATGTGTATTGGCTGTCTGGTTTTAGAGGGGCAGGGCAGGCTGAGTCAGACCTGGGTTGAATAGAGAGATCTGCATTTAGAGTGTGGGGAGGGGTGGCTCCTTGACCTGAATAGGGCTGTGCCTGGCAAGGTGAATGCTGGCTCCACCTCCTACTGTGTGTCTGCTAGCAGACCCCCTCTTTCTGAAAGGAAGAATGCAGCCTGGTAAACAAAGTGCTCCAGGCCTGAGCAGAACTGGTTCTGGCTAGGTTCAGTGACTTGTAGCTTCTGAGAACAAAGACTTTTGGGGTATAAATATCTGTGCTCAAACCCCTACAATTTGTATTGCTTTTGGATCTGGAGAGGAAACTCTGTCCGTGCCACTGGAGGAATCTGCAGGAAGTGACTGTCCCTGTGCTTGTGTGTTGTTTCTTGCACTGGCCTGCAGCAGTGACCACTGGACCTTGAAGAAGAGGAAAAGGAACTTTTGAGAGAACTTTTATTTTTGTTACAGCAATTACCCAAGGGCTAGGAAAAGAGCTAGCCTCCTGCTGGAGTCTCAGGCACATCAGACTCCACCACCAACCTCCTGCTTCCTCCCTGCGAGGATTGCTATCTGCTGATGAGGCTCCTGTGAGTTCCAGGGCCTCTAGTTTGCTTCAGAGAAAAGAGTGCTGGAAATCGTCGCTAACGCACGTTTGCGAGCCGCTGCAGCTGAGACGCGCTGGAAGAATCATCGCGCTGCTGTCGCCGGGTGCTCGCAACACGAAACCATCGCTAATGCCCCTTTGCGAGCCGCTGCAGCTGAGACGCGCTGGAAGAATCATCGCGCTGCTGTCGCCGAGCGCTCGCAACCCCCAAAGAAATCATCGCTTCAAGACATCGCTTTGCGGACGCCGTGCGTCCGCCATTTTGATCGCATCGCACCGGATTTCGTCGCTCCCTCGCGGAGCGCCATTTCTTCGCATCGCAACACAATCGCACACGCAACAGGATCGTCGCATCGTCTTCGCGGCAAGGCCTCAGCGCATCGGCGGCCTAGCGTGAAGAAGTTTGTCGCATCGTCTCCGCACGCATCAGCAGATCGGCGCATCATCCTCCCTTGCGGCAAGGATTTTAACGCATCGCCGGTCTCGCGTGAGGAAATTCATCGCTAACACTTCTTTGCAACATTTTGTTGGTTTTGCTACTGAATACAGGTACTTTGTGAGAGAAAGGGTCGCAGAGACCACTGCTTTGGATTGGAACCTTATTGTTGCAACCTTTGAACGAGAAAGGGGCGCAGAGACCCCTGCTTTGAATTTGAACCTTATTGTTGCAACCTCTGAACGAGAAAGGGGCGCAGAGACCCCTGCTTTGAATTTGAACCTTACTCTTGCAACCTTTGAACTATCTTTGACAGTCCTTCAACAGCTATCCTATTTTTGACAGTATTGTGGCTTTTACAGTTATTGGTCTTGTGATAAATCTGCCTTTATATAAAGATACTTATTTTTTTATAACTACTTGTGTGGTGTCCCTTTGTAGTGTTCCTCACTGTGTTACTGTGTATGGTCATAAATGCTTCACACACTGCCTCTGAGATAAGCCTACCTGCTCGTGCTACGTTACCACAGGGTTGAGCAGGGGTATTAAAGAGGGTAGCCCTCTCACTCTGACTTAGGAAGAAGGGTCCCTACTTGGACAGTGGCCAGCCATTGCCAACTAGAGACCCCCATTTCTAACATTGGTGGTCAGCGGTGAGGATCTGGACTTGCATTTATGATCGCATACAATAATTATAGTGTACACTACTAGTGAGTGCAGACCATAACGTACCGCATACATTTTTTGAGAGTTTTTTTGGATCCTATATTGTAATTGATATTGCCGGTGATTTTTCACCCGCACACAATTTCTGAGAGTTTTTGGGATCCTATATTGTGATTGATATTGCCGGTGATTTTTCACCCGCGCCCATTTTTTGAGTTTTTGGATCCCATATTGTAATTGATATTGCCGGTGATTTTTCACCCGCACACATTTCTGAAAGTTTTTTAAATCCTATATTGTGATTGATATTGCCGGTGATTTTTCACCCGCATACATTTTTTTTGAGAAGTTTTCTTCTATCTTTTATTGATATTGCCCGTGATTGTTACAATGGGCAAGCCTATTTTTTATTGATATTGCCGGTGATAGTACCCGCATAAATTTTTGAGAATTGTTGGATCCTATATTGGGATTGATATTGCCGGTGATTTTTTACCCGCATACATTTTCTTGAGAAGTTTTCTTCTATCTTTTATTGATATTGCCCGTGATTGTTACAATGGGCAAGCCTATGTTTTATTGATATTGCCGGTGATAGTACCTGCATACATTTTTGAGAATTGTTGGATCCTATATTGTGATTGATATTGCCGGTGATTTTTTACCCGCATACATTTTCTTGAGAAGTTTTCGTCTATCTTTTATTGATATTGCCCGTGATTGTTACAATGGGCAAGCCTATTGTTTATTGATATTGCCGGTGATAGTACCCGCATACATTTTTGAAAGTTTTTGGATCCTATATTGTGATTGATATTGCCGGTGATTTTTTTACCCGCATACATTTTCTTGAGAAGTTTTCTTCTATCTGTTATTTGATATTGCCCGTGATTGTTACAACGGGCAAGCCTATTTGTTTTATTATTGATATTGCCAGATATTGCTACAATGGGTCTTGCTGAAATGAGACCTACCTTTTATATAGATGATCTGTTAACCTACAGTCTAGAGGAGCTAAGGGGGTTCTGTGAGGAGAAGGGCTTAGCAGTGAGTAGGAAGGATACTCAGCTATCCCTGCAGACATCCCTGAGACTTTGGCAACAAGACAGATGGAGATTCTTGGAGTCCCAGTACACCTACCAAGAGGGTAGTTGGTCTGAGGGTGGCTCTAGAGAGTCTGAAGAGGAGGAAGAAAGTGTTATGGAATATCTCATAAGTGGGGAGTTCCTTGATGAGCCTAGTGCCTATGGTAGTGCCAGATTCCCCTCATGGTCCCCAGAGGAGTTGGGGGACAGGCGGGAAGGTCCCATAGGTAGGGAGTCCCTTGCTGGATCTAGTGCACAGGGTAGTGCCCAATGCCCTTCATGGTCCCCAGAGGAGTTGGACAGACAGAGGGAGAGGGAGTACCAGCTGGAATTGGAGAGGCTCCAAATAGAGATTGCCCAGCTGGAGGCGCACCTAGCGCAGATAGCAGAAAAGGAGAAGTTAGCTCCAGAGGGGAGGTTACCCCTGGAGCGCAGTTTTAATTGTCTGGATTCCTCAGAGAGGGTGGGGTCCAGTGGTGGCAGCAAAATTGAAGTATATAGTGATGACAGTGTAGTACACCCACCCAGGGATGTGGCACCTGACTTGAAGGAGGGGGTTGATCTACACCAGGGGATTCAAGGACCTGAGATAGCTCCATTGGTGTGCAGTGTCCCTGAGGTGGATTGGGGAACTAGCGCAGGGGCCCATAGTCCTAGTGAAAGGAGGGATACTCTACCGACTCTGGATGAGAGGTGCAGGGAGAGGGGTTCCCCCGTGGTTGAAGTCCTGGTGTATGAGTGTGAGGACCGCCCAGAAGAGTGTGGGTTGAGTGATAGAGACAGTCAGTTAATGTCTCGCCCACTTCAAGAGAGTGGTGTGGGGTACGTGTGTGAGACACTGGATTGTGAGGTAAAGGTTAGCACCTGCGTGGAACTGTGTAATCCAATTGTGGGAGAGCATATTGTGAGTTCCTATTTTCCAGAGCTAAACCAACATGTGTTAGAGTGCGAGTTCTCTGATCCTAGGGAACTTGCGCAGGAGGCAGACCTCTGGGTGAGTACCAGAGGCTCTGTAGAGGCATTAGGGAATGACCCTAAGAGAAGTGGTTCAGAAGTTTTCCAACCCAGAGTGCTTGGAAAGGTTAGGAGTGTTACAGCTGGGTCCCCTTGTTGTGAGGAGGTTGTAGGGCCTCACATCCTGTCTCGTGGGAGCAGGAGTGAGACTGGGATAGGTCCCGAAGTGCCCCAGCCTCAGTCCCCAGGACTGGATGGTTCCATGAGGGAACACCAGGTGGGGAGCCTAGTCTGTCTGGATGGACCGTCCATTGTGGGGGGTACCCCAGTGTTAGGTGAGCTGGGAGTGCCTGTAGTCAGGCCTCCATCAGTTCTTGTGCCTGGCAGTGCCACTCCTAGGGGGAGGGTACAGAAGTCCAGTCTGAGGGATGAAAGGGGGAAAGAGTCCCCAGTGGAAGAACCAGTGGGTCAGGGGCCAGCCAGAAGGGCTGAGCCTCATAGGATTGGCCATGGTGACGCCACTTCTGTCCTGGGGCATCTTCACGCACTGTCAGAGGGACAGGAGGTCGTGAGCTCTGTGCCAGGCAGACTGTCACGCAACACGCTAGGTATGTGTCACCCTCAGGAAGTCCTGGTTGGCCAGGCAGTTGTTCAGCCGCAGGGGTTGGTCCCTGGGTTGGTAAGTCAGGTCCAGGAGTTGTCTGACCTGGAGGGAGGGACAACTGTAAGCAGTGTCCCAACCATTTTTTCCAAGAGCACCACTCCAGGTGGGAGGGTGCAGTATGCTGGAAGGGGGTGCAGAGGGAGGGAGTCCTCGCCTCTGACCCCGGTGCACCCTGAGGGTTTTTTCAGGTTGGTAGGTCAGTTGCAGGGTCCAGGCCCTGAACTGGTGGAGGGGTGTGTTTCCCTTGAGGGGAGCCTGTGTGCTCCCCAGGAAGTCCTGGTTGGCCAGGCAGTTGTTCAACCCCAGGGGTTGGTCCCTGGGATGGTAAGTCAGGTCCAGGTGTTGTCTGACCTGGAGGAAGGGACAACTGTAAGCAGTGTCCCGACCATTTTTTTTCCTAAAAGCACCACTCCAGGTGGGAGGGTGCAGTATGCTGGAAGGGGGTGCAGAGGGAGGGAGTCCTCGCCTCTGACCCCAGTACCACCTGAGGGTTTTTCCAGGTTGATGGATCAGTTGCAGGGACAAGGCCCTGAACTAGTGGAAGAGTGTATTTTCCTTGGGGGAATTGGTGTACTCCCCCAGAAGTCCTGGGTTGCCAGGCACAGGCCCAGCCTAAGGGTACAGACCCTAGGTTGGGGAGCCAGGTTCAGGGTGTCCCCCCTGATCTGGAGGAAGGGGCAACTGCTAACAGTGCCCCTCCTGGTTTGTGTTATGGAGGCACCTCTCCAGGTGGGAGGGTGCCGGGCCCCAGTAAAGGGGGCGGGGAGAGGGCAGCCTCACCCCTGACCTCCGCCCAGTCTAAGGGTACAGACCCTATGCTGGGATACCAGTTGCAGGATAGAACCCCTGAACTGGTGGGCGAATAATGCAGGACACCTGCCTCAGGTGCCCTGACAATTCTGGAGGGGGGTACCGCTCCAAGTGGGAGGGTACCGAGCCCCAAAGAGAAGGACCGGGTGTGGGGGAGCCCACCCCAGTCGCTAGCCCCGCCGTTGGGTACAGGCCCAGGGCTGGTGGGTCAGTGTCAGGACGCGTTGCCTGACATGACAGGAGGGAGAGTGGACAAAAGGTGCCAGACACCTGGGGTTACTGCCCCGCACTCTCTGATGCCACAAAAGTTTGAGAGCCCTGAGAGGTATAGGGCTTGGATTTTATCACTGACTACTGTCAGTGACTACTGGGGCTTGTTGTTTATCTGTTGGGACACACCTGGGGGCCAGTTAAGGTTAGATGCTGCACAGGTGGTATCCACAGGTGAGGGGAAGAGTTCCCCATTGGTTATCTTAGTGGGCCCTAGGAGTGTGGACAGAGGGATCCACCAGGGTTCAGATTGGAGTAGAGCTGCCATATGCCCCTGCAGTTGCGGGCCAGTTCCGTGTTCTATCGCCCGAAGCAGGGAAGCCCATCAAAGTAGTGATTGGTCTACCCTGCGTTTTGGCTGGAAGGGGGTTGTGTTGGAAATGGCCCTTTTTGCAGGGTCACCCCTAAACTTTTTGCCTGCCTCCTGTATTTTTGCTGACCTGTTTCTGTTGGTTTTATGACTCTGGGCACTTTACCACTGCTGTTCAGTGCTAAAGTGCATATGCTCTCCCTTTGTAAATATGACTATGTGAATTGGTATATCCCTGATTGGCTTATTTGGTTTACCTGTTAGTCCCTAGTAGTGTGGCCTGTGTGTGCCCAGGGCTGGTAAACCAAATGCTGCTGGTGGGCCTGCAGCACTGATGTGTGCCACCCACAGAAGCAGCTTGTAAAGTGTGTCTCAGACCTGCCACTGCAGTGTCTGTGTGCAGTCCAGAACTGCCATCTTGGCTGTGAAGTGCACCCACTTCCCAGCCCCTGAACCTTCCCTTGGCATCTTGTAAGTCACCCCTATGGTAGGGTGCATTGTATGTGTAAGGTAGGACACGCCTTGCTGTGTGTAGCATGTCCTGGTAGTGAATTATGCCCCATTTCGTTTTTCACTACTGTAAGGCTACCTGTTCCTCATAGGCTAGAATGGGCAGTTTGACTATTACATTCTATAACTGACCCCAGGAACCTGGTAGAAAAACGAATTTAGTATGCCTGAGCTCAGAATATTAAAATACATCTTTTAGTGAAGTTTATTTTTATATTCTGTGTTTGAAAATACCACTTTTAGAAAGTAGGTATTTTCTTGCCTAAGCCTTCCAGTGTGCTCTGCTGTTATGTGTATTGGCTGTCTGGTTTTAGAGGGGCAGGGCAGGCTGAGTCAGACCTGGGTTGAATAGAGAGATCTGCATTTAGAGTGTGGGGAGGGGTGGCTCCTTGACCTGAATAGGGCTGTGCCTGGCAAGGTGAATGCTGGCTCCACCTCCTACTGTGTGTCTGCTAGCAGACCCCCTCTTTCTGAAAGGAAGAATGCAGCCTGGTAAACAAAGTGCTCCAGGCCTGAGCAGAACTGGTTCTGGCTAGGTTCAGTGACTTGTAGCTTCTGAGAACAAAGACTTTTGGGGTATAAATATCTGTGCTCAAACCCCTACAATTTGTATTGCTTTTGGATCTGGAGAGGAAACTCTGTCCGTGCCACTGGAGGAATCTGCAGGAAGTGACTGTCCCTGTGCTTGTGTGTTGTTTCTTGCACTGGCCTGCAGCAGTGACCACTGGACCTTGAAGAAGAGGAAAAGGAACTTTTGAGAGAACTTTTATTTTTGTTACAGCAATTACCCAAGGGCTAGGAAAAGAGCTAGCCTCCTGCTGGAGTCTCAGGCACATCAGACTCCACCACCAACCTCCTGCTTCCTCCCTGCGAGGATTGCTATCTGCTGATGAGGCTCCTGTGAGTTCCAGGGCCTCTAGTTTGCTTCAGAGAAAAGAGTGCTGGAAATCGTCGCTAACGCACGTTTGCGAGCCGCTGCAGCTGAGACGCGCTGGAAGAATCATCGCGCTGCTGTCGCCGGGTGCTCGCAACACGAAACCATCGCTAATGCCCCTTTGCGAGCCGCTGCAGCTGAGACGCGCTGGAAGAATCATCGCGCTGCTGTCGCCGAGCGCTCGCAACCCCCAAAGAAATCATCGCTTCAAGACATCGCTTTGCGGACGCCGTGCGTCCGCCATTTTGATCGCATCGCACCGGATTTCGTCGCTCCCTCGCGGAGCGCCATTTCTTCGCATCGCAACACAATCGCACACGCAACAGGATCGTCGCATCGTCTTCGCGGCAAGGCCTCAGCGCATCGGCGGCCTAGCGTGAAGAAGTTTGTCGCATCGTCTCCGCACGCATCAGCAGATCGGCGCATCATCCTCCCTTGCGGCAAGGATTTTAACGCATCGCCGGTCTCGCGTGAGGAAATTCATCGCTAACACTTCTTTGCAACATTTTGTTGGTTTTGCTACTGAATACAGGTACTTTGTGAGAGAAAGGGTCGCAGAGACCACTGCTTTGGATTGGAACCTTATTGTTGCAACCTTTGAACGAGAAAGGGGCGCAGAGACCCCTGCTTTGAATTTGAACCTTATTGTTGCAACCTCTGAACGAGAAAGGGGCGCAGAGACCCCTGCTTTGAATTTGAACCTTACTCTTGCAACCTTTGAACTATCTTTGACAGTCCTTCAACAGCTATCCTATTTTTGACAGTATTGTGGCTTTTACAGTTATTGGTCTTGTGATAAATCTGCCTTTATATAAAGATACTTATTTTTTTATAACTACTTGTGTGGTGTCCCTTTGTAGTGTTCCTCACTGTGTTACTGTGTATGGTCATAAATGCTTCACACACTGCCTCTGAGATAAGCCTACCTGCTCGTGCTACGTTACCACAGGGTTGAGCAGGGGTATTAAAGAGGGTAGCCCTCTCACTCTGACTTAGGAAGAAGGGTCCCTACTTGGACAGTGGCCAGCCATTGCCAACTAGAGACCCCCATTTCTAACATTGGTGGTCAGCGGTGAGGATCTGGACTTGCATTTATGATCGCATACAATAATTATAGTGTACACTACTAGTGAGTGCAGACCATAACGTACCGCATACATTTTTTGAGAGTTTTTTTGGATCCTATATTGTAATTGATATTGCCGGTGATTTTTCACCCGCACACAATTTCTGAGAGTTTTTGGGATCCTATATTGTGATTGATATTGCCGGTGATTTTTCACCCGCGCCCATTTTTTGAGTTTTTGGATCCCATATTGTAATTGATATTGCCGGTGATTTTTCACCCGCACACATTTCTGAAAGTTTTTTAAATCCTATATTGTGATTGATATTGCCGGTGATTTTTCACCCGCATACATTTTTTTTGAGAAGTTTTCTTCTATCTTTTATTGATATTGCCCGTGATTGTTACAATGGGCAAGCCTATTTTTTATTGATATTGCCGGTGATAGTACCCGCATAAATTTTTGAGAATTGTTGGATCCTATATTGGGATTGATATTGCCGGTGATTTTTTACCCGCATACATTTTCTTGAGAAGTTTTCTTCTATCTTTTATTGATATTGCCCGTGATTGTTACAATGGGCAAGCCTATGTTTTATTGATATTGCCGGTGATAGTACCTGCATACAT
The DNA here is from genome assembly GCA_963921515.1 of Calotriton arnoldi. Lineage (NCBI taxonomy): Eukaryota > Metazoa > Chordata > Amphibia > Caudata > Salamandridae > Calotriton > Calotriton arnoldi. The sequence continues at coordinate 373,323 of CAWUFW010009260.1, read as the reverse complement.
TTTTGAGAATTGTTGGATCCTATATTGTGATTGATATTGCCGGTGATTTTTTACCCGCATACATTTTCTTGAGAAGTTTTCGTCTATCTTTTATTGATATTGCCCGTGATTGTTACAATGGGCAAGCCTATTGTTTATTGATATTGCCGGTGATAGTACCCGCATACATTTTTGAAAGTTTTTGGATCCTATATTGTGATTGATATTGCCGGTGATTTTTTTACCCGCATACATTTTCTTGAGAAGTTTTCTTCTATCTGTTATTTGATATTGCCCGTGATTGTTACAACGGGCAAGCCTATTTGTTTTATTATTGATATTGCCAGATATTGCTACAATGGGTCTTGCTGAAATGAGACCTACCTTTTATATAGATGATCTGTTAACCTACAGTCTAGAGGAGCTAAGGGGGTTCTGTGAGGAGAAGGGCTTAGCAGTGAGTAGGAAGGATACTCAGCTATCCCTGCAGACATCCCTGAGACTTTGGCAACAAGACAGATGGAGATTCTTGGAGTCCCAGTACACCTACCAAGAGGGTAGTTGGTCTGAGGGTGGCTCTAGAGAGTCTGAAGAGGAGGAAGAAAGTGTTATGGAATATCTCATAAGTGGGGAGTTCCTTGATGAGCCTAGTGCCTATGGTAGTGCCAGATTCCCCTCATGGTCCCCAGAGGAGTTGGGGGACAGGCGGGAAGGTCCCATAGGTAGGGAGTCCCTTGCTGGATCTAGTGCACAGGGTAGTGCCCAATGCCCTTCATGGTCCCCAGAGGAGTTGGACAGACAGAGGGAGAGGGAGTACCAGCTGGAATTGGAGAGGCTCCAAATAGAGATTGCCCAGCTGGAGGCGCACCTAGCGCAGATAGCAGAAAAGGAGAAGTTAGCTCCAGAGGGGAGGTTACCCCTGGAGCGCAGTTTTAATTGTCTGGATTCCTCAGAGAGGGTGGGGTCCAGTGGTGGCAGCAAAATTGAAGTATATAGTGATGACAGTGTAGTACACCCACCCAGGGATGTGGCACCTGACTTGAAGGAGGGGGTTGATCTACACCAGGGGATTCAAGGACCTGAGATAGCTCCATTGGTGTGCAGTGTCCCTGAGGTGGATTGGGGAACTAGCGCAGGGGCCCATAGTCCTAGTGAAAGGAGGGATACTCTACCGACTCTGGATGAGAGGTGCAGGGAGAGGGGTTCCCCCGTGGTTGAAGTCCTGGTGTATGAGTGTGAGGACCGCCCAGAAGAGTGTGGGTTGAGTGATAGAGACAGTCAGTTAATGTCTCGCCCACTTCAAGAGAGTGGTGTGGGGTACGTGTGTGAGACACTGGATTGTGAGGTAAAGGTTAGCACCTGCGTGGAACTGTGTAATCCAATTGTGGGAGAGCATATTGTGAGTTCCTATTTTCCAGAGCTAAACCAACATGTGTTAGAGTGCGAGTTCTCTGATCCTAGGGAACTTGCGCAGGAGGCAGACCTCTGGGTGAGTACCAGAGGCTCTGTAGAGGCATTAGGGAATGACCCTAAGAGAAGTGGTTCAGAAGTTTTCCAACCCAGAGTGCTTGGAAAGGTTAGGAGTGTTACAGCTGGGTCCCCTTGTTGTGAGGAGGTTGTAGGGCCTCACATCCTGTCTCGTGGGAGCAGGAGTGAGACTGGGATAGGTCCCGAAGTGCCCCAGCCTCAGTCCCCAGGACTGGATGGTTCCATGAGGGAACACCAGGTGGGGAGCCTAGTCTGTCTGGATGGACCGTCCATTGTGGGGGGTACCCCAGTGTTAGGTGAGCTGGGAGTGCCTGTAGTCAGGCCTCCATCAGTTCTTGTGCCTGGCAGTGCCACTCCTAGGGGGAGGGTACAGAAGTCCAGTCTGAGGGATGAAAGGGGGAAAGAGTCCCCAGTGGAAGAACCAGTGGGTCAGGGGCCAGCCAGAAGGGCTGAGCCTCATAGGATTGGCCATGGTGACGCCACTTCTGTCCTGGGGCATCTTCACGCACTGTCAGAGGGACAGGAGGTCGTGAGCTCTGTGCCAGGCAGACTGTCACGCAACACGCTAGGTATGTGTCACCCTCAGGAAGTCCTGGTTGGCCAGGCAGTTGTTCAGCCGCAGGGGTTGGTCCCTGGGTTGGTAAGTCAGGTCCAGGAGTTGTCTGACCTGGAGGGAGGGACAACTGTAAGCAGTGTCCCAACCATTTTTTCCAAGAGCACCACTCCAGGTGGGAGGGTGCAGTATGCTGGAAGGGGGTGCAGAGGGAGGGAGTCCTCGCCTCTGACCCCGGTGCACCCTGAGGGTTTTTTCAGGTTGGTAGGTCAGTTGCAGGGTCCAGGCCCTGAACTGGTGGAGGGGTGTGTTTCCCTTGAGGGGAGCCTGTGTGCTCCCCAGGAAGTCCTGGTTGGCCAGGCAGTTGTTCAACCCCAGGGGTTGGTCCCTGGGATGGTAAGTCAGGTCCAGGTGTTGTCTGACCTGGAGGAAGGGACAACTGTAAGCAGTGTCCCGACCATTTTTTTTCCTAAAAGCACCACTCCAGGTGGGAGGGTGCAGTATGCTGGAAGGGGGTGCAGAGGGAGGGAGTCCTCGCCTCTGACCCCAGTACCACCTGAGGGTTTTTCCAGGTTGATGGATCAGTTGCAGGGACAAGGCCCTGAACTAGTGGAAGAGTGTATTTTCCTTGGGGGGAATTGGTGTACTCCCCCAGAAGTCCTGGGTTGCCAGGCACAGGCCCAGCCTAAGGGTACAGACCCTAGGTTGGGGAGCCAGGTTCAGGGTGTCCCCCCTGATCTGGAGGAAGGGGCAACTGCTAACAGTGCCCCTCCTGGTTTGTGTTATGGAGGCACCTCTCCAGGTGGGAGGGTGCCGGGCCCCAGTAAAGGGGGCGGGGAGAGGGCAGCCTCACCCCTGACCTCCGCCCAGTCTAAGGGTACAGACCCTATGCTGGGATACCAGTTGCAGGATAGAACCCCTGAACTGGTGGGCGAATAATGCAGGACACCTGCCTCAGGTGCCCTGACAATTCTGGAGGGGGGTACCGCTCCAAGTGGGAGGGTACCGAGCCCCAAAGAGAAGGACCGGGTGTGGGGGAGCCCACCCCAGTCGCTAGCCCCGCCGTTGGGTACAGGCCCAGGGCTGGTGGGTCAGTGTCAGGACGCGTTGCCTGACATGACAGGAGGGAGAGTGGACAAAAGGTGCCAGACACCTGGGGTTACTGCCCCGCACTCTCTGATGCCACAAAAGTTTGAGAGCCCTGAGAGGTATAGGGCTTGGATTTTATCACTGACTACTGTCAGTGACTACTGGGGCTTGTTGTTTATCTGTTGGGACACACCTGGGGGCCAGTTAAGGTTAGATGCTGCACAGGTGGTATCCACAGGTGAGGGGAAGAGTTCCCCATTGGTTATCTTAGTGGGCCCTAGGAGTGTGGACAGAGGGATCCACCAGGGTTCAGATTGGAGTAGAGCTGCCATATGCCCCTGCAGTTGCGGGCCAGTTCCGTGTTCTATCGCCTCGAAGCAGGGAAGCCCATCAAAGTAGTGATTGGTCTACCCTGCGTTTTGGCTGGAAGGGGGTTGTGTTGGAAATGGCCCTTTTTGCAGGGTCACCCCTAAACTTTTTGCCTGCCTCCTGTATTTTTGCTGACCTGTTTCTGTTGGTTTTATGACTCTGGGCACTTTACCACTGCTGTTCAGTGCTAAAGTGCATATGCTCTCCCTTTGTAAATATGACTATGTGAATTGGTATATCCCTGATTGGCTTATTTGGTTTACCTGTTAGTCCCTAGTAGTGTGGCCTGTGTGTGCCCAGGGCTGGTAAACCAAATGCTGCTGGTGGGCCTGCAGCACTGATGTGTGCCACCCACAGAAGCAGCTTGTAAAGTGTGTCTCAGACCTGCCACTGCAGTGTCTGTGTGCAGTCCAGAACTGCCATCTTGGCTGTGAAGTGCACCCACTTCCCAGCCCCTGAACCTTCCCTTGGCATCTTGTAAGTCACCCCTATGGTAGGGTGCATTGTATGTGTAAGGTAGGACACGCCTTGCTGTGTGTAGCATGTCCTGGTAGTGAATTATGCCCCATTTCGTTTTTCACTACTGTAAGGCTACCTGTTCCTCATAGGCTAGAATGGGCAGTTTGACTATTACATTCTATAACTGACCCCAGGAACCTGGTAGAAAAACGAATTTAGTATGCCTGAGCTCAGAATATTAAAATACATCTTTTAGTGAAGTTTATTTTTATATTCTGTGTTTGAAAATACCACTTTTAGAAAGTAGGTATTTTCTTGCCTAAGCCTTCCAGTGTGCTCTGCTGTTATGTGTATTGGCTGTCTGGTTTTAGAGGGGCAGGGCAGGCTGAGTCAGACCTGGGTTGAATAGAGAGATCTGCATTTAGAGTGTGGGGAGGGGTGGCTCCTTGACCTGAATAGGGCTGTGCCTGGCAAGGTGAATGCTGGCTCCACCTCCTACTGTGTGTCTGCTAGCAGACCCCCTCTTTCTGAAAGGAAGAATGCAGCCTGGTAAACAAAGTGCTCCAGGCCTGAGCAGAACTGGTTCTGGCTAGGTTCAGTGACTTGTAGCTTCTGAGAACAAAGACTTTTGGGGTATAAATATCTGTGCTCAAACCCCTACAATTTGTATTGCTTTTGGATCTGGAGAGGAAACTCTGTCCGTGCCACTGGAGGAATCTGCAGGAAGTGACTGTCCCTGTGCTTGTGTGTTGTTTCTTGCACTGGCCTGCAGCAGTGACCACTGGACCTTGAAGAAGAGGAAAAGGAACTTTTGAGAGAACTTTTATTTTTGTTACAGCAATTACCCAAGGGCTAGGAAAAGAGCTAGCCTCCTGCTGGAGTCTCAGGCACATCAGACTCCACCACCAACCTCCTGCTTCCTCCCTGCGAGGATTGCTATCTGCTGATGAGGCTCCTGTGAGTTCCAGGGCCTCTAGTTTGCTTCAGAGAAAAGAGTGCTGGAAATCGTCGCTAACGCACGTTTGCGAGCCGCTGCAGCTGAGACGCGCTGGAAGAATCATCGCGCTGCTGTCGCCGGGTGCTCGCAACACGAAACCATCGCTAATGCCCCTTTGCGAGCCGCTGCAGCTGAGACGCGCTGGAAGAATCATCGCGCTGCTGTCGCCGAGCGCTCGCAACCCCCAAAGAAATCATCGCTTCAAGACATCGCTTTGCGGACGCCGTGCGTCCGCCATTTTGATCGCATCGCACCGGATTTCGTCGCTCCCTCGCGGAGCGCCATTTCTTCGCATCGCAACACAATCGCACACGCAACAGGATCGTCGCATCGTCTTCGCGGCAAGGCCTCAGCGCATCGGCGGCCTAGCGTGAAGAAGTTTGTCGCATCGTCTCCGCACGCATCAGCAGATCGGCGCATCATCCTCCCTTGCGGCAAGGATTTTAACGCATCGCCGGTCTCGCGTGAGGAAATTCATCGCTAACACTTCTTTGCAACATTTTGTTGGTTTTGCTACTGAATACAGGTACTTTGTGAGAGAAAGGGTCGCAGAGACCACTGCTTTGGATTGGAACCTTATTGTTGCAACCTTTGAACGAGAAAGGGGCGCAGAGACCCCTGCTTTGAATTTGAACCTTATTGTTGCAACCTCTGAACGAGAAAGGGGCGCAGAGACCCCTGCTTTGAATTTGAACCTTACTCTTGCAACCTTTGAACTATCTTTGACAGTCCTTCAACAGCTATCCTATTTTTGACAGTATTGTGGCTTTTACAGTTATTGGTCTTGTGATAAATCTGCCTTTATATAAAGATACTTATTTTTTTATAACTACTTGTGTGGTGTCCCTTTGTAGTGTTCCTCACTGTGTTACTGTGTATGGTCATAAATGCTTCACACACTGCCTCTGAGATAAGCCTACCTGCTCGTGCTACGTTACCACAGGGTTGAGCAGGGGTATTAAAGAGGGTAGCCCTCTCACTCTGACTTAGGAAGAAGGGTCCCTACTTGGACAGTGGCCAGCCATTGCCAACTAGAGACCCCCATTTCTAACATTGGTGGTCAGCGGTGAGGATCTGGACTTGCATTTATGATCGCATACAATAATTATAGTGTACACTACTAGTGAGTGCAGACCATAACGTACCGCATACATTTTTTGAGAGTTTTTTTGGATCCTATATTGTAATTGATATTGCCGGTGATTTTTCACCCGCACACAATTTCTGAGAGTTTTTGGGATCCTATATTGTGATTGATATTGCCGGTGATTTTTCACCCGCGCCCATTTTTTGAGTTTTTGGATCCCATATTGTAATTGATATTGCCGGTGATTTTTCACCCGCACACATTTCTGAAAGTTTTTTAAATCCTATATTGTGATTGATATTGCCGGTGATTTTTCACCCGCATACATTTTTTTTGAGAAGTTTTCTTCTATCTTTTATTGATATTGCCCGTGATTGTTACAATGGGCAAGCCTATTTTTTATTGATATTGCCGGTGATAGTACCCGCATAAATTTTTGAGAATTGTTGGATCCTATATTGGGATTGATATTGCCGGTGATTTTTTACCCGCATACATTTTCTTGAGAAGTTTTCTTCTATCTTTTATTGATATTGCCCGTGATTGTTACAATGGGCAAGCCTATGTTTTATTGATATTGCCGGTGATAGTACCTGCATACATTTTTGAGAATTGTTGGATCCTATATTGTGATTGATATTGCCGGTGATTTTTTACCCGCATACATTTTCTTGAGAAGTTTTCGTCTATCTTTTATTGATATTGCCCGTGATTGTTACAATGGGCAAGCCTATTGTTTATTGATATTGCCGGTGATAGTACCCGCATACATTTTTGAAAGTTTTTGGATCCTATATTGTGATTGATATTGCCGGTGATTTTTTTACCCGCATACATTTTCTTGAGAAGTTTTCTTCTATCTGTTATTTGATATTGCCCGTGATTGTTACAACGGGCAAGCCTATTTGTTTTATTATTGATATTGCCAGATATTGCTACAATGGGTCTTGCTGAAATGAGACCTACCTTTTATATAGATGATCTGTTAACCTACAGTCTAGAGGAGCTAAGGGGGTTCTGTGAGGAGAAGGGCTTAGCAGTGAGTAGGAAGGATACTCAGCTATCCCTGCAGACATCCCTGAGACTTTGGCAACAAGACAGATGGAGATTCTTGGAGTCCCAGTACACCTACCAAGAGGGTAGTTGGTCTGAGGGTGGCTCTAGAGAGTCTGAAGAGGAGGAAGAAAGTGTTATGGAATATCTCATAAGTGGGGAGTTCCTTGATGAGCCTAGTGCCTATGGTAGTGCCAGATTCCCCTCATGGTCCCCAGAGGAGTTGGGGGACAGGCGGGAAGGTCCCATAGGTAGGGAGTCCCTTGCTGGATCTAGTGCACAGGGTAGTGCCCAATGCCCTTCATGGTCCCCAGAGGAGTTGGACAGACAGAGGGAGAGGGAGTACCAGCTGGAATTGGAGAGGCTCCAAATAGAGATTGCCCAGCTGGAGGCGCACCTAGCGCAGATAGCAGAAAAGGAGAAGTTAGCTCCAGAGGGGAGGTTACCCCTGGAGCGCAGTTTTAATTGTCTGGATTCCTCAGAGAGGGTGGGGTCCAGTGGTGGCAGCAAAATTGAAGTATATAGTGATGACAGTGTAGTACACCCACCCAGGGATGTGGCACCTGACTTGAAGGAGGGGGTTGATCTACACCAGGGGATTCAAGGACCTGAGATAGCTCCATTGGTGTGCAGTGTCCCTGAGGTGGATTGGGGAACTAGCGCAGGGGCCCATAGTCCTAGTGAAAGGAGGGATACTCTACCGACTCTGGATGAGAGGTGCAGGGAGAGGGGTTCCCCCGTGGTTGAAGTCCTGGTGTATGAGTGTGAGGACCGCCCAGAAGAGTGTGGGTTGAGTGATAGAGACAGTCAGTTAATGTCTCGCCCACTTCAAGAGAGTGGTGTGGGGTACGTGTGTGAGACACTGGATTGTGAGGTAAAGGTTAGCACCTGCGTGGAACTGTGTAATCCAATTGTGGGAGAGCATATTGTGAGTTCCTATTTTCCAGAGCTAAACCAACATGTGTTAGAGTGCGAGTTCTCTGATCCTAGGGAACTTGCGCAGGAGGCAGACCTCTGGGTGAGTACCAGAGGCTCTGTAGAGGCATTAGGGAATGACCCTAAGAGAAGTGGTTCAGAAGTTTTCCAACCCAGAGTGCTTGGAAAGGTTAGGAGTGTTACAGCTGGGTCCCCTTGTTGTGAGGAGGTTGTAGGGCCTCACATCCTGTCTCGTGGGAGCAGGAGTGAGACTGGGATAGGTCCCGAAGTGCCCCAGCCTCAGTCCCCAGGACTGGATGGTTCCATGAGGGAACACCAGGTGGGGAGCCTAGTCTGTCTGGATGGACCGTCCATTGTGGGGGGTACCCCAGTGTTAGGTGAGCTGGGAGTGCCTGTAGTCAGGCCTCCATCAGTTCTTGTGCCTGGCAGTGCCACTCCTAGGGGGAGGGTACAGAAGTCCAGTCTGAGGGATGAAAGGGGGAAAGAGTCCCCAGTGGAAGAACCAGTGGGTCAGGGGCCAGCCAGAAGGGCTGAGCCTCATAGGATTGGCCATGGTGACGCCACTTCTGTCCTGGGGCATCTTCACGCACTGTCAGAGGGACAGGAGGTCGTGAGCTCTGTGCCAGGCAGACTGTCACGCAACACGCTAGGTATGTGTCACCCTCAGGAAGTCCTGGTTGGCCAGGCAGTTGTTCAGCCGCAGGGGTTGGTCCCTGGGTTGGTAAGTCAGGTCCAGGAGTTGTCTGACCTGGAGGGAGGGACAACTGTAAGCAGTGTCCCAACCATTTTTTCCAAGAGCACCACTCCAGGTGGGAGGGTGCAGTATGCTGGAAGGGGGTGCAGAGGGAGGGAGTCCTCGCCTCTGACCCCGGTGCACCCTGAGGGTTTTTTCAGGTTGGTAGGTCAGTTGCAGGGTCCAGGCCCTGAACTGGTGGAGGGGTGTGTTTCCCTTGAGGGGAGCCTGTGTGCTCCCCAGGAAGTCCTGGTTGGCCAGGCAGTTGTTCAACCCCAGGGGTTGGTCCCTGGGATGGTAAGTCAGGTCCAGGTGTTGTCTGACCTGGAGGAAGGGACAACTGTAAGCAGTGTCCCGACCATTTTTTTTCCTAAAAGCACCACTCCAGGTGGGAGGGTGCAGTATGCTGGAAGGGGGTGCAGAGGGAGGGAGTCCTCGCCTCTGACCCCAGTACCACCTGAGGGTTTTTCCAGGTTGATGGATCAGTTGCAGGGACAAGGCCCTGAACTAGTGGAAGAGTGTATTTTCCTTGGGGGGAATTGGTGTACTCCCCCAGAAGTCCTGGGTTGCCAGGCACAGGCCCAGCCTAAGGGTACAGACCCTAGGTTGGGGAGCCAGGTTCAGGGTGTCCCCCCTGATCTGGAGGAAGGGGCAACTGCTAACAGTGCCCCTCCTGGTTTGTGTTATGGAGGCACCTCTCCAGGTGGGAGGGTGCCGGGCCCCAGTAAAGGGGGCGGGGAGAGGGCAGCCTCACCCCTGACCTCCGCCCAGTCTAAGGGTACAGACCCTATGCTGGGATACCAGTTGCAGGATAGAACCCCTGAACTGGTGGGCGAATAATGCAGGACACCTGCCTCAGGTGCCCTGACAATTCTGGAGGGGGGTACCGCTCCAAGTGGGAGGGTACCGAGCCCCAAAGAGAAGGACCGGGTGTGGGGGAGCCCACCCCAGTCGCTAGCCCCGCCGTTGGGTACAGGCCCAGGGCTGGTGGGTCAGTGTCAGGACGCGTTGCCTGACATGACAGGAGGGAGAGTGGACAAAAGGTGCCAGACACCTGGGGTTACTGCCCCGCACTCTCTGATGCCACAAAAGTTTGAGAGCCCTGAGAGGTATAGGGCTTGGATTTTATCACTGACTACTGTCAGTGACTACTGGGGCTTGTTGTTTATCTGTTGGGACACACCTGGGGGCCAGTTAAGGTTAGATGCTGCACAGGTGGTATCCACAGGTGAGGGGAAGAGTTCCCCATTGGTTATCTTAGTGGGCCCTAGGAGTGTGGACAGAGGGATCCACCAGGGTTCAGATTGGAGTAGAGCTGCCATATGCCCCTGCAGTTGCGGGCCAGTTCCGTGTTCTATCGCCTCGAAGCAGGGAAGCCCATCAAAGTAGTGATTGGTCTACCCTGCGTTTTGGCTGGAAGGGGGTTGTGTTGGAAATGGCCCTTTTTGCAGGGTCACCCCTAAACTTTTTGCCTGCCTCCTGTATTTTTGCTGACCTGTTTCTGTTGGTTTTATGACTCTGGGCACTTTACCACTGCTGTTCAGTGCTAAAGTGCATATGCTCTCCCTTTGTAAATATGACTATGTGAATTGGTATATCCCTGATTGGCTTATTTGGTTTACCTGTTAGTCCCTAGTAGTGTGGCCTGTGTGTGCCCAGGGCTGGTAAACCAAATGCTGCTGGTGGGCCTGCAGCACTGATGTGTGCCACCCACAGAAGCAGCTTGTAAAGTGTGTCTCAGACCTGCCACTGCAGTGTCTGTGTGCAGTCCAGAACTGCCATCTTGGCTGTGAAGTGCACCCACTTCCCAGCCCCTGAACCTTCCCTTGGCATCTTGTAAGTCACCCCTATGGTAGGGTGCATTGTATGTGTAAGGTAGGACACGCCTTGCTGTGTGTAGCATGTCCTGGTAGTGAATTATGCCCCATTTCGTTTTTCACTACTGTAAGGCTACCTGTTCCTCATAGGCTAGAATGGGCAGTTTGACTATTACATTCTATAACTGACCCCAGGAACCTGGTAGAAAAACGAATTTAGTATGCCTGAGCTCAGAATATTAAAATACATCTTTTAGTGAAGTTTATTTTTATATTCTGTGTTTGAAAATACCACTTTTAGAAAGTAGGTATTTTCTTGCCTAAGCCTTCCAGTGTGCTCTGCTGTTATGTGTATTGGCTGTCTGGTTTTAGAGGGGCAGGGCAGGCTGAGTCAGACCTGGGTTGAATAGAGAGATCTGCATTTAGAGTGTGGGGAGGGGTGGCTCCTTGACCTGAATAGGGCTGTGCCTGGCAAGGTGAATGCTGGCTCCACCTCCTACTGTGTGTCTGCTAGCAGACCCCCTCTTTCTGAAAGGAAGAATGCAGCCTGGTAAACAAAGTGCTCCAGGCCTGAGCAGAACTGGTTCTGGCTAGGTTCAGTGACTTGTAGCTTCTGAGAACAAAGACTTTTGGGGTATAAATATCTGTGCTCAAACCCCTACAATTTGTATTGCTTTTGGATCTGGAGAGGAAACTCTGTCCGTGCCACTGGAGGAATCTGCAGGAAGTGACTGTCCCTGTGCTTGTGTGTTGTTTCTTGCACTGGCCTGCAGCAGTGACCACTGGACCTTGAAGAAGAGGAAAAGGAACTTTTGAGAGAACTTTTATTTTTGTTACAGCAATTACCCAAGGGCTAGGAAAAGAGCTAGCCTCCTGCTGGAGTCTCAGGCACATCAGACTCCACCACCAACCTCCTGCTTCCTCCCTGCGAGGATTGCTATCTGCTGATGAGGCTCCTGTGAGTTCCAGGGCCTCTAGTTTGCTTCAGAGAAAAGAGTGCTGGAAATCGTCGCTAACGCACGTTTGCGAGCCGCTGCAGCTGAGACGCGCTGGAAGAATCATCGCGCTGCTGTCGCCGGGTGCTCGCAACACGAAACCATCGCTAATGCCCCTTTGCGAGCCGCTGCAGCTGAGACGCGCTGGAAGAATCATCGCGCTGCTGTCGCCGAGCGCTCGCAACCCCCAAAGAAATCATCGCTTCAAGACATCGCTTTGCGGACGCCGTGCGTCCGCCATTTTGATCGCATCGCACCGGATTTCGTCGCTCCCTCGCGGAGCGCCATTTCTTCGCATCGCAACACAATCGCACACGCAACAGGATCGTCGCATCGTCTTCGCGGCAAGGCCTCAGCGCATCGGCGGCCTAGCGTGAAGAAGTTTGTCGCATCGTCTCCGCACGCATCAGCAGATCGGCGCATCATCCTCCCTTGCGGCAAGGATTTTAACGCATCGCCGGTCTCGCGTGAGGAAATTCATCGCTAACACTTCTTTGCAACATTTTGTTGGTTTTGCTACTGAATACAGGTACTTTGTGAGAGAAAGGGTCGCAGAGACCACTGCTTTGGATTGGAACCTTATTGTTGCAACCTTTGAACGAGAAAGGGGCGCAGAGACCCCTGCTTTGAATTTGAACCTTATTGTTGCAACCTCTGAACGAGAAAGGGGCGCAGAGACCCCTGCTTTGAATTTGAACCTTACTCTTGCAACCTTTGAACTATCTTTGACAGTCCTTCAACAGCTATCCTATTTTTGACAGTATTGTGGCTTTTACAGTTATTGGTCTTGTGATAAATCTGCCTTTATATAAAGATACTTATTTTTTTATAACTACTTGTGTGGTGTCCCTTTGTAGTGTTCCTCACTGTGTTACTGTGTATGGTCATAAATGCTTCACACACTGCCTCTGAGATAAGCCTACCTGCTCGTGCTACGTTACCACAGGGTTGAGCAGGGGTATTAAAGAGGGTAGCCCTCTCACTCTGACTTAGGAAGAAGGGTCCCTACTTGGACAGTGGCCAGCCATTGCCAACTAGAGACCCCCATTTCTAACATTGGTGGTCAGCGGTGAGGATCTGGACTTGCATTTATGATCGCATACAATAATTATAGTGTACACTACTAGTGAGTGCAGACCATAACGTACCGCATACATTTTTTGAGAGTTTTTTTGGATCCTATATTGTAATTGATATTGCCGGTGATTTTTCACCCGCACACAATTTCTGAGAGTTTTTGGGATCCTATATTGTGATTGATATTGCCGGTGATTTTTCACCCGCGCCCATTTTTTGAGTTTTTGGATCCCATATTGTAATTGATATTGCCGGTGATTTTTCACCCGCACACATTTCTGAAAGTTTTTTAAATCCTATATTGTGATTGATATTGCCGGTGATTTTTCACCCGCATACATTTTTTTTGAGAAGTTTTCTTCTATCTTTTATTGATATTGCCCGTGATTGTTACAATGGGCAAGCCTATTTTTTATTGATATTGCCGGTGATAGTACCCGCATAAATTTTTGAGAATTGTTGGATCCTATATTGGGATTGATATTGCCGGTGATTTTTTACCCGCATACATTTTCTTGAGAAGTTTTCTTCTATCTTTTATTGATATTGCCCGTGATTGTTACAATGGGCAAGCCTATGTTTTATTGATATTGCCGGTGATAGTACCTGCATACATTTTTGAGAATTGTTGGATCCTATATTGTGATTGATATTGCCGGTGATTTTTTACCCGCATACATTTTCTTGAGAAGTTTTCGTCTATCTTTTATTGATATTGCCCGTGATTGTTACAATGGGCAAGCCTATTGTTTATTGATATTGCCGGTGATAGTACCCGCATACATTTTTGAAAGTTTTTGGATCCTATATTGTGATTGATATTGCCGGTGATTTTTTTACCCGCATACATTTTCTTGAGAAGTTTTCTTCTATCTGTTATTTGATATTGCCCGTGATTGTTACAACGGGCAAGCCTATTTGTTTTATTATTGATATTGCCAGATATTGCTACAATGGGTCTTGCTGAAATGAGACCTACCTTTTATATAGATGATCTGTTAACCTACAGTCTAGAGGAGCTAAGGGGGTTCTGTGAGGAGAAGGGCTTAGCAGTGAGTAGGAAGGATACTCAGCTATCCCTGCAGACATCCCTGAGACTTTGGCAACAAGACAGATGGAGATTCTTGGAGTCCCAGTACACCTACCAAGAGGGTAGTTGGTCTGAGGGTGGCTCTAGAGAGTCTGAAGAGGAGGAAGAAAGTGTTATGGAATATCTCATAAGTGGGGAGTTCCTTGATGAGCCTAGTGCCTATGGTAGTGCCAGATTCCCCTCATGGTCCCCAGAGGAGTTGGGGGACAGGCGGGAAGGTCCCATAGGTAGGGAGTCCCTTGCTGGATCTAGTGCACAGGGTAGTGCCCAATGCCCTTCATGGTCCCCAGAGGAGTTGGACAGACAGAGGGAGAGGGAGTACCAGCTGGAATTGGAGAGGCTCCAAATAGAGATTGCCCAGCTGGAGGCGCACCTAGCGCAGATAGCAGAAAAGGAGAAGTTAGCTCCAGAGGGGAGGTTACCCCTGGAGCGCAGTTTTAATTGTCTGGATTCCTCAGAGAGGGTGGGGTCCAGTGGTGGCAGCAAAATTGAAGTATATAGTGATGACAGTGTAGTACACCCACCCAGGGATGTGGCACCTGACTTGAAGGAGGGGGTTGATCTACACCAGGGGATTCAAGGACCTGAGATAGCTCCATTGGTGTGCAGTGTCCCTGAGGTGGATTGGGGAACTAGCGCAGGGGCCCATAGTCCTAGTGAAAGGAGGGATACTCTACCGACTCTGGATGAGAGGTGCAGGGAGAGGGGTTCCCCCGTGGTTGAAGTCCTGGTGTATGAGTGTGAGGACCGCCCAGAAGAGTGTGGGTTGAGTGATAGAGACAGTCAGTTAATGTCTCGCCCACTTCAAGAGAGTGGTGTGGGGTACGTGTGTGAGACACTGGATTGTGAGGTAAAGGTTAGCACCTGCGTGGAACTGTGTAATCCAATTGTGGGAGAGCATATTGTGAGTTCCTATTTTCCAGAGCTAAACCAACATGTGTTAGAGTGCGAGTTCTCTGATCCTAGGGAACTTGCGCAGGAGGCAGACCTCTGGGTGAGTACCAGAGGCTCTGTAGAGGCATTAGGGAATGACCCTAAGAGAAGTGGTTCAGAAGTTTTCCAACCCAGAGTGCTTGGAAAGGTTAGGAGTGTTACAGCTGGGTCCCCTTGTTGTGAGGAGGTTGTAGGGCCTCACATCCTGTCTCGTGGGAGCAGGAGTGAGACTGGGATAGGTCCCGAAGTGCCCCAGCCTCAGTCCCCAGGACTGGATGGTTCCATGAGGGAACACCAGGTGGGGAGCCTAGTCTGTCTGGATGGACCGTCCATTGTGGGGGGTACCCCAGTGTTAGGTGAGCTGGGAGTGCCTGTAGTCAGGCCTCCATCAGTTCTTGTGCCTGGCAGTGCCACTCCTAGGGGGAGGGTACAGAAGTCCAGTCTGAGGGATGAAAGGGGGAAAGAGTCCCCAGTGGAAGAACCAGTGGGTCAGGGGCCAGCCAGAAGGGCTGAGCCTCATAGGATTGGCCATGGTGACGCCACTTCTGTCCTGGGGCATCTTCACGCACTGTCAGAGGGACAGGAGGTCGTGAGCTCTGTGCCAGGCAGACTGTCACGCAACACGCTAGGTATGTGTCACCCTCAGGAAGTCCTGGTTGGCCAGGCAGTTGTTCAGCCGCAGGGGTTGGTCCCTGGGTTGGTAAGTCAGGTCCAGGAGTTGTCTGACCTGGAGGGAGGGACAACTGTAAGCAGTGTCCCAACCATTTTTTCCAAGAGCACCACTCCAGGTGGGAGGGTGCAGTATGCTGGAAGGGGGTGCAGAGGGAGGGAGTCCTCGCCTCTGACCCCGGTGCACCCTGAGGGTTTTTTCAGGTTGGTAGGTCAGTTGCAGGGTCCAGGCCCTGAACTGGTGGAGGGGTGTGTTTCCCTTGAGGGGAGCCTGTGTGCTCCCCAGGAAGTCCTGGTTGGCCAGGCAGTTGTTCAACCCCAGGGGTTGGTCCCTGGGATGGTAAGTCAGGTCCAGGTGTTGTCTGACCTGGAGGAAGGGACAACTGTAAGCAGTGTCCCGACCATTTTTTTTCCTAAAAGCACCACTCCAGGTGGGAGGGTGCAGTATGCTGGAAGGGGGTGCAGAGGGAGGGAGTCCTCGCCTCTGACCCCAGTACCACCTGAGGGTTTTTCCAGGTTGATGGATCAGTTGCAGGGACAAGGCCCTGAACTAGTGGAAGAGTGTATTTTCCTTGGGGGGAATTGGTGTACTCCCCCAGAAGTCCTGGGTTGCCAGGCACAGGCCCAGCCTAAGGGTACAGACCCTAGGTTGGGGAGCCAGGTTCAGGGTGTCCCCCCTGATCTGGAGGAAGGGGCAACTGCTAACAGTGCCCCTCCTGGTTTGTGTTATGGAGGCACCTCTCCAGGTGGGAGGGTGCCGGGCCCCAGTAAAGGGGGCGGGGAGAGGGCAGCCTCACCCCTGACCTCCGCCCAGTCTAAGGGTACAGACCCTATGCTGGGATACCAGTTGCAGGATAGAACCCCTGAACTGGTGGGCGAATAATGCAGGACACCTGCCTCAGGTGCCCTGACAATTCTGGAGGGGGGTACCGCTCCAAGTGGGAGGGTACCGAGCCCCAAAGAGAAGGACCGGGTGTGGGGGAGCCCACCCCAGTCGCTAGCCCCGCCGTTGGGTACAGGCCCAGGGCTGGTGGGTCAGTGTCAGGACGCGTTGCCTGACATGACAGGAGGGAGAGTGGACAAAAGGTGCCAGACACCTGGGGTTACTGCCCCGCACTCTCTGATGCCACAAAAGTTTGAGAGCCCTGAGAGGTATAGGGCTTGGATTTTATCACTGACTACTGTCAGTGACTACTGGGGCTTGTTGTTTATCTGTTGGGACACACCTGGGGGCCAGTTAAGGTTAGATGCTGCACAGGTGGTATCCACAGGTGAGGGGAAGAGTTCCCCATTGGTTATCTTAGTGGGCCCTAGGAGTGTGGACAGAGGGATCCACCAGGGTTCAGATTGGAGTAGAGCTGCCATATGCCCCTGCAGTTGCGGGCCAGTTCCGTGTTCTATCGCCTCGAAGCAGGGAAGCCCATCAAAGTAGTGATTGGTCTACCCTGCGTTTTGGCTGGAAGGGGGTTGTGTTGGAAATGGCCCTTTTTGCAGGGTCACCCCTAAACTTTTTGCCTGCCTCCTGTATTTTTGCTGACCTGTTTCTGTTGGTTTTATGACTCTGGGCACTTTACCACTGCTGTTCAGTGCTAAAGTGCATATGCTCTCCCTTTGTAAATATGACTATGTGAATTGGTATATCCCTGATTGGCTTATTTGGTTTACCTGTTAGTCCCTAGTAGTGTGGCCTGTGTGTGCCCAGGGCTGGTAAACCAAATGCTGCTGGTGGGCCTGCAGCACTGATGTGTGCCACCCACAGAAGCAGCTTGTAAAGTGTGTCTCAGACCTGCCACTGCAGTGTCTGTGTGCAGTCCAGAACTGCCATCTTGGCTGTGAAGTGCACCCACTTCCCAGCCCCTGAACCTTCCCTTGGCATCTTGTAAGTCACCCCTATGGTAGGGTGCATTGTATGTGTAAGGTAGGACACGCCTTGCTGTGTGTAGCATGTCCTGGTAGTGAATTATGCCCCATTTCGTTTTTCACTACTGTAAGGCTACCTGTTCCTCATAGGCTAGAATGGGCAGTTTGACTATTACATTCTATAACTGACCCCAGGAACCTGGTAGAAAAACGAATTTAGTATGCCTGAGCTCAGAATATTAAAATACATCTTTTAGTGAAGTTTATTTTTATATTCTGTGTTTGAAAATACCACTTTTAGAAAGTAGGTATTTTCTTGCCTAAGCCTTCCAGTGTGCTCTGCTGTTATGTGTATTGGCTGTCTGGTTTTAGAGGGGCAGGGCAGGCTGAGTCAGACCTGGGTTGAATAGAGAGATCTGCATTTAGAGTGTGGGGAGGGGTGGCTCCTTGACCTGAATAGGGCTGTGCCTGGCAAGGTGAATGCTGGCTCCACCTCCTACTGTGTGTCTGCTAGCAGACCCCCTCTTTCTGAAAGGAAGAATGCAGCCTGGTAAACAAAGTGCTCCAGGCCTGAGCAGAACTGGTTCTGGCTAGGTTCAGTGACTTGTAGCTTCTGAGAACAAAGACTTTTGGGGTATAAATATCTGTGCTCAAACCCCTACAATTTGTATTGCTTTTGGATCTGGAGAGGAAACTCTGTCCGTGCCACTGGAGGAATCTGCAGGAAGTGACTGTCCCTGTGCTTGTGTGTTGTTTCTTGCACTGGCCTGCAGCAGTGACCACTGGACCTTGAAGAAGAGGAAAAGGAACTTTTGAGAGAACTTTTATTTTTGTTACAGCAATTACCCAAGGGCTAGGAAAAGAGCTAGCCTCCTGCTGGAGTCTCAGGCACATCAGACTCCACCACCAACCTCCTGCTTCCTCCCTGCGAGGATTGCTATCTGCTGATGAGGCTCCTGTGAGTTCCAGGGCCTCTAGTTTGCTTCAGAGAAAAGAGTGCTGGAAATCGTCGCTAACGCACGTTTGCGAGCCGCTGCAGCTGAGACGCGCTGGAAGAATCATCGCGCTGCTGTCGCCGGGTGCTCGCAACACGAAACCATCGCTAATGCCCCTTTGCGAGCCGCTGCAGCTGAGACGCGCTGGAAGAATCATCGCGCTGCTGTCGCCGAGCGCTCGCAACCCCCAAAGAAATCATCGCTTCAAGACATCGCTTTGCGGACGCCGTGCGTCCGCCATTTTGATCGCATCGCACCGGATTTCGTCGCTCCTCGCGGAGCGCCATTTCTTCGCATCGCAACACAATCGCACACGCAACAGGATCGTCGCATCGTCTTCGCGGCAAGGCCTCAGCGCATCGGCGGCCTAGCGTGAAGAAGTTTGTCGCATCGTCTCCGCACGCATCAGCAGATCGGCGCATCATCCTCCCTTGCGGCAAGGATTTTAACGCATCGCCGGTCTCGCGTGAGGAAATTCATCGCTAACACTTCTTTGCAACATTTTGTTGGTTTTGCTACTGAATACAGGTACTTTGTGAGAGAAAGGGTCGCAGAGACCACTGCTTTGGATTGGAACCTTATTGTTGCAACCTTTGAACGAGAAAGGGGCGCAGAGACCCCTGCTTTGAATTTGAACCTTATTGTTGCAACCTCTGAACGAGAAAGGGGCGCAGAGACCCCTGCTTTGAATTTGAACCTTACTCTTGCAACCTTTGAACTATCTTTGACAGTCCTTCAACAGCTATCCTATTTTTGACAGTATTGTGGCTTTTACAGTTATTGGTCTTGTGATAAATCTGCCTTTATATAAAGATACTTATTTTTTTATAACTACTTGTGTGGTGTCCCTTTGTAGTGTTCCTCACTGTGTTACTGTGTATGGTCATAAATGCTTCACACACTGCCTCTGAGATAAGCCTACCTGCTCGTGCTACGTTACCACAGGGTTGAGCAGGGGTATTAAAGAGGGTAGCCCTCTCACTCTGACTTAGGAAGAAGGGTCCCTACTTGGACAGTGGCCAGCCATTGCCAACTAGAGACCCCCATTTCTAACATTGGTGGTCAGCGGTGAGGATCTGGACTTGCATTTATGATCGCATACAATAATTATAGTGTACACTACTAGTGAGTGCAGACCATAACGTACCGCATACATTTTTTGAGAGTTTTTTTGGATCCTATATTGTAATTGATATTGCCGGTGATTTTTCACCCGCACACAATTTCTGAGAGTTTTTGGGATCCTATATTGTGATTGATATTGCCGGTGATTTTTCACCCGCGCCCATTTTTTGAGTTTTTGGATCCCATATTGTAATTGATATTGCCGGTGATTTTTCACCCGCACACATTTCTGAAAGTTTTTTAAATCCTATATTGTGATTGATATTGCCGGTGATTTTTCACCCGCATACATTTTTTTTGAGAAGTTTTCTTCTATCTTTTATTGATATTGCCCGTGATTGTTACAATGGGCAAGCCTATTTTTTATTGATATTGCCGGTGATAGTACCCGCATAAATTTTTGAGAATTGTTGGATCCTATATTGGGATTGATATTGCCGGTGATTTTTTACCCGCATACATTTTCTTGAGAAGTTTTCTTCTATCTTTTATTGATATTGCCCGTGATTGTTACAATGGGCAAGCCTATGTTTTATTGATATTGCCGGTGATAGTACCTGCATACATTTTTGAGAATTGTTGGATCCTATATTGTGATTGATATTGCCGGTGATTTTTTACCCGCATACATTTTCTTGAGAAGTTTTCGTCTATCTTTTATTGATATTGCCCGTGATTGTTACAATGGGCAAGCCTATTGTTTATTGATATTGCCGGTGATAGTACCCGCATACATTTTTGAAAGTTTTTGGATCCTATATTGTGATTGATATTGCCGGTGATTTTTTTACCCGCATACATTTTCTTGAGAAGTTTTCTTCTATCTGTTATTTGATATTGCCCGTGATTGTTACAACGGGCAAGCCTATTTGTTTTATTATTGATATTGCCAGATATTGCTACAATGGGTCTTGCTGAAATGAGACCTACCTTTTATATAGATGATCTGTTAACCTACAGTCTAGAGGAGCTAAGGGGGTTCTGTGAGGAGAAGGGCTTAGCAGTGAGTAGGAAGGATACTCAGCTATCCCTGCAGACATCCCTGAGACTTTGGCAACAAGACAGATGGAGATTCTTGGAGTCCCAGTACACCTACCAAGAGGGTAGTTGGTCTGAGGGTGGCTCTAGAGAGTCTGAAGAGGAGGAAGAAAGTGTTATGGAATATCTCATAAGTGGGGAGTTCCTTGATGAGCCTAGTGCCTATGGTAGTGCCAGATTCCCCTCATGGTCCCCAGAGGAGTTGGGGGACAGGCGGGAAGGTCCCATAGGTAGGGAGTCCCTTGCTGGATCTAGTGCACAGGGTAGTGCCCAATGCCCTTCATGGTCCCCAGAGGAGTTGGACAGACAGAGGGAGAGGGAGTACCAGCTGGAATTGGAGAGGCTCCAAATAGAGATTGCCCAGCTGGAGGCGCACCTAGCGCAGATAGCAGAAAAGGAGAAGTTAGCTCCAGAGGGGAGGTTACCCCTGGAGCGCAGTTTTAATTGTCTGGATTCCTCAGAGAGGGT
The DNA here is from genome assembly GCA_963921515.1 of Calotriton arnoldi. NCBI lineage: Eukaryota > Metazoa > Chordata > Amphibia > Caudata > Salamandridae > Calotriton > Calotriton arnoldi. The sequence goes on along the minus strand of CAWUFW010009260.1, from coordinate 352,513 downwards.
GGGGTCCAGTGGTGGCAGCAAAATTGAAGTATATAGTGATGACAGTGTAGTACACCCACCCAGGGATGTGGCACCTGACTTGAAGGAGGGGGTTGATCTACACCAGGGGATTCAAGGACCTGAGATAGCTCCATTGGTGTGCAGTGTCCCTGAGGTGGATTGGGGAACTAGCGCAGGGGCCCATAGTCCTAGTGAAAGGAGGGATACTCTACCGACTCTGGATGAGAGGTGCAGGGAGAGGGGTTCCCCCGTGGTTGAAGTCCTGGTGTATGAGTGTGAGGACCGCCCAGAAGAGTGTGGGTTGAGTGATAGAGACAGTCAGTTAATGTCTCGCCCACTTCAAGAGAGTGGTGTGGGGTACGTGTGTGAGACACTGGATTGTGAGGTAAAGGTTAGCACCTGCGTGGAACTGTGTAATCCAATTGTGGGAGAGCATATTGTGAGTTCCTATTTTCCAGAGCTAAACCAACATGTGTTAGAGTGCGAGTTCTCTGATCCTAGGGAACTTGCGCAGGAGGCAGACCTCTGGGTGAGTACCAGAGGCTCTGTAGAGGCATTAGGGAATGACCCTAAGAGAAGTGGTTCAGAAGTTTTCCAACCCAGAGTGCTTGGAAAGGTTAGGAGTGTTACAGCTGGGTCCCCTTGTTGTGAGGAGGTTGTAGGGCCTCACATCCTGTCTCGTGGGAGCAGGAGTGAGACTGGGATAGGTCCCGAAGTGCCCCAGCCTCAGTCCCCAGGACTGGATGGTTCCATGAGGGAACACCAGGTGGGGAGCCTAGTCTGTCTGGATGGACCGTCCATTGTGGGGGGTACCCCAGTGTTAGGTGAGCTGGGAGTGCCTGTAGTCAGGCCTCCATCAGTTCTTGTGCCTGGCAGTGCCACTCCTAGGGGGAGGGTACAGAAGTCCAGTCTGAGGGATGAAAGGGGGAAAGAGTCCCCAGTGGAAGAACCAGTGGGTCAGGGGCCAGCCAGAAGGGCTGAGCCTCATAGGATTGGCCATGGTGACGCCACTTCTGTCCTGGGGCATCTTCACGCACTGTCAGAGGGACAGGAGGTCGTGAGCTCTGTGCCAGGCAGACTGTCACGCAACACGCTAGGTATGTGTCACCCTCAGGAAGTCCTGGTTGGCCAGGCAGTTGTTCAGCCGCAGGGGTTGGTCCCTGGGTTGGTAAGTCAGGTCCAGGAGTTGTCTGACCTGGAGGGAGGGACAACTGTAAGCAGTGTCCCAACCATTTTTTCCAAGAGCACCACTCCAGGTGGGAGGGTGCAGTATGCTGGAAGGGGGTGCAGAGGGAGGGAGTCCTCGCCTCTGACCCCGGTGCACCCTGAGGGTTTTTTCAGGTTGGTAGGTCAGTTGCAGGGTCCAGGCCCTGAACTGGTGGAGGGGTGTGTTTCCCTTGAGGGGAGCCTGTGTGCTCCCCAGGAAGTCCTGGTTGGCCAGGCAGTTGTTCAACCCCAGGGGTTGGTCCCTGGGATGGTAAGTCAGGTCCAGGTGTTGTCTGACCTGGAGGAAGGGACAACTGTAAGCAGTGTCCCGACCATTTTTTTTCCTAAAAGCACCACTCCAGGTGGGAGGGTGCAGTATGCTGGAAGGGGGTGCAGAGGGAGGGAGTCCTCGCCTCTGACCCCAGTACCACCTGAGGGTTTTTCCAGGTTGATGGATCAGTTGCAGGGACAAGGCCCTGAACTAGTGGAAGAGTGTATTTTCCTTGGGGGGAATTGGTGTACTCCCCCAGAAGTCCTGGGTTGCCAGGCACAGGCCCAGCCTAAGGGTACAGACCCTAGGTTGGGGAGCCAGGTTCAGGGTGTCCCCCCTGATCTGGAGGAAGGGGCAACTGCTAACAGTGCCCCTCCTGGTTTGTGTTATGGAGGCACCTCTCCAGGTGGGAGGGTGCCGGGCCCCAGTAAAGGGGGCGGGGAGAGGGCAGCCTCACCCCTGACCTCCGCCCAGTCTAAGGGTACAGACCCTATGCTGGGATACCAGTTGCAGGATAGAACCCCTGAACTGGTGGGCGAATAATGCAGGACACCTGCCTCAGGTGCCCTGACAATTCTGGAGGGGGGTACCGCTCCAAGTGGGAGGGTACCGAGCCCCAAAGAGAAGGACCGGGTGTGGGGGAGCCCACCCCAGTCGCTAGCCCCGCCGTTGGGTACAGGCCCAGGGCTGGTGGGTCAGTGTCAGGACGCGTTGCCTGACATGACAGGAGGGAGAGTGGACAAAAGGTGCCAGACACCTGGGGTTACTGCCCCGCACTCTCTGATGCCACAAAAGTTTGAGAGCCCTGAGAGGTATAGGGCTTGGATTTTATCACTGACTACTGTCAGTGACTACTGGGGCTTGTTGTTTATCTGTTGGGACACACCTGGGGGCCAGTTAAGGTTAGATGCTGCACAGGTGGTATCCACAGGTGAGGGGAAGAGTTCCCCATTGGTTATCTTAGTGGGCCCTAGGAGTGTGGACAGAGGGATCCACCAGGGTTCAGATTGGAGTAGAGCTGCCATATGCCCCTGCAGTTGCGGGCCAGTTCCGTGTTCTATCGCTCCGAAGCAGGGAAGCCCATCAAAGTAGTGATTGGTCTACCCTGCGTTTTGGCTGGAAGGGGGTTGTGTTGGAAATGGCCCTTTTTGCAGGGTCACCCCTAAACTTTTTGCCTGCCTCCTGTATTTTTGCTGACCTGTTTCTGTTGGTTTTATGACTCTGGGCACTTTACCACTGCTGTTCAGTGCTAAAGTGCATATGCTCTCCCTTTGTAAATATGACTATGTGAATTGGTATATCCCTGATTGGCTTATTTGGTTTACCTGTTAGTCCCTAGTAGTGTGGCCTGTGTGTGCCCAGGGCTGGTAAACCAAATGCTGCTGGTGGGCCTGCAGCACTGATGTGTGCCACCCACAGAAGCAGCTTGTAAAGTGTGTCTCAGACCTGCCACTGCAGTGTCTGTGTGCAGTCCAGAACTGCCATCTTGGCTGTGAAGTGCACCCACTTCCCAGCCCCTGAACCTTCCCTTGGCATCTTGTAAGTCACCCCTATGGTAGGGTGCATTGTATGTGTAAGGTAGGACACGCCTTGCTGTGTGTAGCATGTCCTGGTAGTGAATTATGCCCCATTTCGTTTTTCACTACTGTAAGGCTACCTGTTCCTCATAGGCTAGAATGGGCAGTTTGACTATTACATTCTATAACTGACCCCAGGAACCTGGTAGAAAAACGAATTTAGTATGCCTGAGCTCAGAATATTAAAATACATCTTTTAGTGAAGTTTATTTTTATATTCTGTGTTTGAAAATACCACTTTTAGAAAGTAGGTATTTTCTTGCCTAAGCCTTCCAGTGTGCTCTGCTGTTATGTGTATTGGCTGTCTGGTTTTAGAGGGGCAGGGCAGGCTGAGTCAGACCTGGGTTGAATAGAGAGATCTGCATTTAGAGTGTGGGGAGGGGTGGCTCCTTGACCTGAATAGGGCTGTGCCTGGCAAGGTGAATGCTGGCTCCACCTCCTACTGTGTGTCTGCTAGCAGACCCCCTCTTTCTGAAAGGAAGAATGCAGCCTGGTAAACAAAGTGCTCCAGGCCTGAGCAGAACTGGTTCTGGCTAGGTTCAGTGACTTGTAGCTTCTGAGAACAAAGACTTTTGGGGTATAAATATCTGTGCTCAAACCCCTACAATTTGTATTGCTTTTGGATCTGGAGAGGAAACTCTGTCCGTGCCACTGGAGGAATCTGCAGGAAGTGACTGTCCCTGTGCTTGTGTGTTGTTTCTTGCACTGGCCTGCAGCAGTGACCACTGGACCTTGAAGAAGAGGAAAAGGAACTTTTGAGAGAACTTTTATTTTTGTTACAGCAATTACCCAAGGGCTAGGAAAAGAGCTAGCCTCCTGCTGGAGTCTCAGGCACATCAGACTCCACCACCAACCTCCTGCTTCCTCCCTGCGAGGATTGCTATCTGCTGATGAGGCTCCTGTGAGTTCCAGGGCCTCTAGTTTGCTTCAGAGAAAAGAGTGCTGGAAATCGTCGCTAACGCACGTTTGCGAGCCGCTGCAGCTGAGACGCGCTGGAAGAATCATCGCGCTGCTGTCGCCGGGTGCTCGCAACACGAAACCATCGCTAATGCCCCTTTGCGAGCCGCTGCAGCTGAGACGCGCTGGAAGAATCATCGCGCTGCTGTCGCCGAGCGCTCGCAACCCCCAAAGAAATCATCGCTTCAAGACATCGCTTTGCGGACGCCGTGCGTCCGCCATTTTGATCGCATCGCACCGGATTTCGTCGCTCCTCGCGGAGCGCCATTTCTTCGCATCGCAACACAATCGCACACGCAACAGGATCGTCGCATCGTCTTCGCGGCAAGGCCTCAGCGCATCGGCGGCCTAGCGTGAAGAAGTTTGTCGCATCGTCTCCGCACGCATCAGCAGATCGGCGCATCATCCTCCCTTGCGGCAAGGATTTTAACGCATCGCCGGTCTCGCGTGAGGAAATTCATCGCTAACACTTCTTTGCAACATTTTGTTGGTTTTGCTACTGAATACAGGTACTTTGTGAGAGAAAGGGTCGCAGAGACCACTGCTTTGGATTGGAACCTTATTGTTGCAACCTTTGAACGAGAAAGGGGCGCAGAGACCCCTGCTTTGAATTTGAACCTTATTGTTGCAACCTCTGAACGAGAAAGGGGCGCAGAGACCCCTGCTTTGAATTTGAACCTTACTCTTGCAACCTTTGAACTATCTTTGACAGTCCTTCAACAGCTATCCTATTTTTGACAGTATTGTGGCTTTTACAGTTATTGGTCTTGTGATAAATCTGCCTTTATATAAAGATACTTATTTTTTTATAACTACTTGTGTGGTGTCCCTTTGTAGTGTTCCTCACTGTGTTACTGTGTATGGTCATAAATGCTTCACACACTGCCTCTGAGATAAGCCTACCTGCTCGTGCTACGTTACCACAGGGTTGAGCAGGGGTATTAAAGAGGGTAGCCCTCTCACTCTGACTTAGGAAGAAGGGTCCCTACTTGGACAGTGGCCAGCCATTGCCAACTAGAGACCCCCATTTCTAACATTGGTGGTCAGCGGTGAGGATCTGGACTTGCATTTATGATCGCATACAATAATTATAGTGTACACTACTAGTGAGTGCAGACCATAACGTACCGCATACATTTTTTGAGAGTTTTTTTGGATCCTATATTGTAATTGATATTGCCGGTGATTTTTCACCCGCACACAATTTCTGAGAGTTTTTGGGATCCTATATTGTGATTGATATTGCCGGTGATTTTTCACCCGCGCCCATTTTTTGAGTTTTTGGATCCCATATTGTAATTGATATTGCCGGTGATTTTTCACCCGCACACATTTCTGAAAGTTTTTTAAATCCTATATTGTGATTGATATTGCCGGTGATTTTTCACCCGCATACATTTTTTTTGAGAAGTTTTCTTCTATCTTTTATTGATATTGCCCGTGATTGTTACAATGGGCAAGCCTATTTTTTATTGATATTGCCGGTGATAGTACCCGCATAAATTTTTGAGAATTGTTGGATCCTATATTGGGATTGATATTGCCGGTGATTTTTTACCCGCATACATTTTCTTGAGAAGTTTTCTTCTATCTTTTATTGATATTGCCCGTGATTGTTACAATGGGCAAGCCTATGTTTTATTGATATTGCCGGTGATAGTACCTGCATACATTTTTGAGAATTGTTGGATCCTATATTGTGATTGATATTGCCGGTGATTTTTTACCCGCATACATTTTCTTGAGAAGTTTTCGTCTATCTTTTATTGATATTGCCCGTGATTGTTACAATGGGCAAGCCTATTGTTTATTGATATTGCCGGTGATAGTACCCGCATACATTTTTGAAAGTTTTTGGATCCTATATTGTGATTGATATTGCCGGTGATTTTTTTACCCGCATACATTTTCTTGAGAAGTTTTCTTCTATCTGTTATTTGATATTGCCCGTGATTGTTACAACGGGCAAGCCTATTTGTTTTATTATTGATATTGCCAGATATTGCTACAATGGGTCTTGCTGAAATGAGACCTACCTTTTATATAGATGATCTGTTAACCTACAGTCTAGAGGAGCTAAGGGGGTTCTGTGAGGAGAAGGGCTTAGCAGTGAGTAGGAAGGATACTCAGCTATCCCTGCAGACATCCCTGAGACTTTGGCAACAAGACAGATGGAGATTCTTGGAGTCCCAGTACACCTACCAAGAGGGTAGTTGGTCTGAGGGTGGCTCTAGAGAGTCTGAAGAGGAGGAAGAAAGTGTTATGGAATATCTCATAAGTGGGGAGTTCCTTGATGAGCCTAGTGCCTATGGTAGTGCCAGATTCCCCTCATGGTCCCCAGAGGAGTTGGGGGACAGGCGGGAAGGTCCCATAGGTAGGGAGTCCCTTGCTGGATCTAGTGCACAGGGTAGTGCCCAATGCCCTTCATGGTCCCCAGAGGAGTTGGACAGACAGAGGGAGAGGGAGTACCAGCTGGAATTGGAGAGGCTCCAAATAGAGATTGCCCAGCTGGAGGCGCACCTAGCGCAGATAGCAGAAAAGGAGAAGTTAGCTCCAGAGGGGAGGTTACCCCTGGAGCGCAGTTTTAATTGTCTGGATTCCTCAGAGAGGGTGGGGTCCAGTGGTGGCAGCAAAATTGAAGTATATAGTGATGACAGTGTAGTACACCCACCCAGGGATGTGGCACCTGACTTGAAGGAGGGGGTTGATCTACACCAGGGGATTCAAGGACCTGAGATAGCTCCATTGGTGTGCAGTGTCCCTGAGGTGGATTGGGGAACTAGCGCAGGGGCCCATAGTCCTAGTGAAAGGAGGGATACTCTACCGACTCTGGATGAGAGGTGCAGGGAGAGGGGTTCCCCCGTGGTTGAAGTCCTGGTGTATGAGTGTGAGGACCGCCCAGAAGAGTGTGGGTTGAGTGATAGAGACAGTCAGTTAATGTCTCGCCCACTTCAAGAGAGTGGTGTGGGGTACGTGTGTGAGACACTGGATTGTGAGGTAAAGGTTAGCACCTGCGTGGAACTGTGTAATCCAATTGTGGGAGAGCATATTGTGAGTTCCTATTTTCCAGAGCTAAACCAACATGTGTTAGAGTGCGAGTTCTCTGATCCTAGGGAACTTGCGCAGGAGGCAGACCTCTGGGTGAGTACCAGAGGCTCTGTAGAGGCATTAGGGAATGACCCTAAGAGAAGTGGTTCAGAAGTTTTCCAACCCAGAGTGCTTGGAAAGGTTAGGAGTGTTACAGCTGGGTCCCCTTGTTGTGAGGAGGTTGTAGGGCCTCACATCCTGTCTCGTGGGAGCAGGAGTGAGACTGGGATAGGTCCCGAAGTGCCCCAGCCTCAGTCCCCAGGACTGGATGGTTCCATGAGGGAACACCAGGTGGGGAGCCTAGTCTGTCTGGATGGACCGTCCATTGTGGGGGGTACCCCAGTGTTAGGTGAGCTGGGAGTGCCTGTAGTCAGGCCTCCATCAGTTCTTGTGCCTGGCAGTGCCACTCCTAGGGGGAGGGTACAGAAGTCCAGTCTGAGGGATGAAAGGGGGAAAGAGTCCCCAGTGGAAGAACCAGTGGGTCAGGGGCCAGCCAGAAGGGCTGAGCCTCATAGGATTGGCCATGGTGACGCCACTTCTGTCCTGGGGCATCTTCACGCACTGTCAGAGGGACAGGAGGTCGTGAGCTCTGTGCCAGGCAGACTGTCACGCAACACGCTAGGTATGTGTCACCCTCAGGAAGTCCTGGTTGGCCAGGCAGTTGTTCAGCCGCAGGGGTTGGTCCCTGGGTTGGTAAGTCAGGTCCAGGAGTTGTCTGACCTGGAGGGAGGGACAACTGTAAGCAGTGTCCCAACCATTTTTTCCAAGAGCACCACTCCAGGTGGGAGGGTGCAGTATGCTGGAAGGGGGTGCAGAGGGAGGGAGTCCTCGCCTCTGACCCCGGTGCACCCTGAGGGTTTTTTCAGGTTGGTAGGTCAGTTGCAGGGTCCAGGCCCTGAACTGGTGGAGGGGTGTGTTTCCCTTGAGGGGAGCCTGTGTGCTCCCCAGGAAGTCCTGGTTGGCCAGGCAGTTGTTCAACCCCAGGGGTTGGTCCCTGGGATGGTAAGTCAGGTCCAGGTGTTGTCTGACCTGGAGGAAGGGACAACTGTAAGCAGTGTCCCGACCATTTTTTTTCCTAAAAGCACCACTCCAGGTGGGAGGGTGCAGTATGCTGGAAGGGGGTGCAGAGGGAGGGAGTCCTCGCCTCTGACCCCAGTACCACCTGAGGGTTTTTCCAGGTTGATGGATCAGTTGCAGGGACAAGGCCCTGAACTAGTGGAAGAGTGTATTTTCCTTGGGGGGAATTGGTGTACTCCCCCAGAAGTCCTGGGTTGCCAGGCACAGGCCCAGCCTAAGGGTACAGACCCTAGGTTGGGGAGCCAGGTTCAGGGTGTCCCCCCTGATCTGGAGGAAGGGGCAACTGCTAACAGTGCCCCTCCTGGTTTGTGTTATGGAGGCACCTCTCCAGGTGGGAGGGTGCCGGGCCCCAGTAAAGGGGGCGGGGAGAGGGCAGCCTCACCCCTGACCTCCGCCCAGTCTAAGGGTACAGACCCTATGCTGGGATACCAGTTGCAGGATAGAACCCCTGAACTGGTGGGCGAATAATGCAGGACACCTGCCTCAGGTGCCCTGACAATTCTGGAGGGGGGTACCGCTCCAAGTGGGAGGGTACCGAGCCCCAAAGAGAAGGACCGGGTGTGGGGGAGCCCACCCCAGTCGCTAGCCCCGCCGTTGGGTACAGGCCCAGGGCTGGTGGGTCAGTGTCAGGACGCGTTGCCTGACATGACAGGAGGGAGAGTGGACAAAAGGTGCCAGACACCTGGGGTTACTGCCCCGCACTCTCTGATGCCACAAAAGTTTGAGAGCCCTGAGAGGTATAGGGCTTGGATTTTATCACTGACTACTGTCAGTGACTACTGGGGCTTGTTGTTTATCTGTTGGGACACACCTGGGGGCCAGTTAAGGTTAGATGCTGCACAGGTGGTATCCACAGGTGAGGGGAAGAGTTCCCCATTGGTTATCTTAGTGGGCCCTAGGAGTGTGGACAGAGGGATCCACCAGGGTTCAGATTGGAGTAGAGCTGCCATATGCCCCTGCAGTTGCGGGCCAGTTCCGTGTTCTATCGCCTCGAAGCAGGGAAGCCCATCAAAGTAGTGATTGGTCTACCCTGCGTTTTGGCTGGAAGGGGGTTGTGTTGGAAATGGCCCTTTTTGCAGGGTCACCCCTAAACTTTTTGCCTGCCTCCTGTATTTTTGCTGACCTGTTTCTGTTGGTTTTATGACTCTGGGCACTTTACCACTGCTGTTCAGTGCTAAAGTGCATATGCTCTCCCTTTGTAAATATGACTATGTGAATTGGTATATCCCTGATTGGCTTATTTGGTTTACCTGTTAGTCCCTAGTAGTGTGGCCTGTGTGTGCCCAGGGCTGGTAAACCAAATGCTGCTGGTGGGCCTGCAGCACTGATGTGTGCCACCCACAGAAGCAGCTTGTAAAGTGTGTCTCAGACCTGCCACTGCAGTGTCTGTGTGCAGTCCAGAACTGCCATCTTGGCTGTGAAGTGCACCCACTTCCCAGCCCCTGAACCTTCCCTTGGCATCTTGTAAGTCACCCCTATGGTAGGGTGCATTGTATGTGTAAGGTAGGACACGCCTTGCTGTGTGTAGCATGTCCTGGTAGTGAATTATGCCCCATTTCGTTTTTCACTACTGTAAGGCTACCTGTTCCTCATAGGCTAGAATGGGCAGTTTGACTATTACATTCTATAACTGACCCCAGGAACCTGGTAGAAAAACGAATTTAGTATGCCTGAGCTCAGAATATTAAAATACATCTTTTAGTGAAGTTTATTTTTATATTCTGTGTTTGAAAATACCACTTTTAGAAAGTAGGTATTTTCTTGCCTAAGCCTTCCAGTGTGCTCTGCTGTTATGTGTATTGGCTGTCTGGTTTTAGAGGGGCAGGGCAGGCTGAGTCAGACCTGGGTTGAATAGAGAGATCTGCATTTAGAGTGTGGGGAGGGGTGGCTCCTTGACCTGAATAGGGCTGTGCCTGGCAAGGTGAATGCTGGCTCCACCTCCTACTGTGTGTCTGCTAGCAGACCCCCTCTTTCTGAAAGGAAGAATGCAGCCTGGTAAACAAAGTGCTCCAGGCCTGAGCAGAACTGGTTCTGGCTAGGTTCAGTGACTTGTAGCTTCTGAGAACAAAGACTTTTGGGGTATAAATATCTGTGCTCAAACCCCTACAATTTGTATTGCTTTTGGATCTGGAGAGGAAACTCTGTCCGTGCCACTGGAGGAATCTGCAGGAAGTGACTGTCCCTGTGCTTGTGTGTTGTTTCTTGCACTGGCCTGCAGCAGTGACCACTGGACCTTGAAGAAGAGGAAAAGGAACTTTTGAGAGAACTTTTATTTTTGTTACAGCAATTACCCAAGGGCTAGGAAAAGAGCTAGCCTCCTGCTGGAGTCTCAGGCACATCAGACTCCACCACCAACCTCCTGCTTCCTCCCTGCGAGGATTGCTATCTGCTGATGAGGCTCCTGTGAGTTCCAGGGCCTCTAGTTTGCTTCAGAGAAAAGAGTGCTGGAAATCGTCGCTAACGCACGTTTGCGAGCCGCTGCAGCTGAGACGCGCTGGAAGAATCATCGCGCTGCTGTCGCCGGGTGCTCGCAACACGAAACCATCGCTAATGCCCCTTTGCGAGCCGCTGCAGCTGAGACGCGCTGGAAGAATCATCGCGCTGCTGTCGCCGAGCGCTCGCAACCCCCAAAGAAATCATCGCTTCAAGACATCGCTTTGCGGACGCCGTGCGTCCGCCATTTTGATCGCATCGCACCGGATTTCGTCGCTCCCTCGCGGAGCGCCATTTCTTCGCATCGCAACACAATCGCACACGCAACAGGATCGTCGCATCGTCTTCGCGGCAAGGCCTCAGCGCATCGGCGGCCTAGCGTGAAGAAGTTTGTCGCATCGTCTCCGCACGCATCAGCAGATCGGCGCATCATCCTCCCTTGCGGCAAGGATTTTAACGCATCGCCGGTCTCGCGTGAGGAAATTCATCGCTAACACTTCTTTGCAACATTTTGTTGGTTTTGCTACTGAATACAGGTACTTTGTGAGAGAAAGGGTCGCAGAGACCACTGCTTTGGATTGGAACCTTATTGTTGCAACCTTTGAACGAGAAAGGGGCGCAGAGACCCCTGCTTTGAATTTGAACCTTATTGTTGCAACCTCTGAACGAGAAAGGGGCGCAGAGACCCCTGCTTTGAATTTGAACCTTACTCTTGCAACCTTTGAACTATCTTTGACAGTCCTTCAACAGCTATCCTATTTTTGACAGTATTGTGGCTTTTACAGTTATTGGTCTTGTGATAAATCTGCCTTTATATAAAGATACTTATTTTTTTATAACTACTTGTGTGGTGTCCCTTTGTAGTGTTCCTCACTGTGTTACTGTGTATGGTCATAAATGCTTCACACACTGCCTCTGAGATAAGCCTACCTGCTCGTGCTACGTTACCACAGGGTTGAGCAGGGGTATTAAAGAGGGTAGCCCTCTCACTCTGACTTAGGAAGAAGGGTCCCTACTTGGACAGTGGCCAGCCATTGCCAACTAGAGACCCCCATTTCTAACATTGGTGGTCAGCGGTGAGGATCTGGACTTGCATTTATGATCGCATACAATAATTATAGTGTACACTACTAGTGAGTGCAGACCATAACGTACCGCATACATTTTTTGAGAGTTTTTTTGGATCCTATATTGTAATTGATATTGCCGGTGATTTTTCACCCGCACACAATTTCTGAGAGTTTTTGGGATCCTATATTGTGATTGATATTGCCGGTGATTTTTCACCCGCGCCCATTTTTTGAGTTTTTGGATCCCATATTGTAATTGATATTGCCGGTGATTTTTCACCCGCACACATTTCTGAAAGTTTTTTAAATCCTATATTGTGATTGATATTGCCGGTGATTTTTCACCCGCATACATTTTTTTTGAGAAGTTTTCTTCTATCTTTTATTGATATTGCCCGTGATTGTTACAATGGGCAAGCCTATTTTTTATTGATATTGCCGGTGATAGTACCCGCATAAATTTTTGAGAATTGTTGGATCCTATATTGGGATTGATATTGCCGGTGATTTTTTACCCGCATACATTTTCTTGAGAAGTTTTCTTCTATCTTTTATTGATATTGCCCGTGATTGTTACAATGGGCAAGCCTATGTTTTATTGATATTGCCGGTGATAGTACCTGCATACATTTTTGAGAATTGTTGGATCCTATATTGTGATTGATATTGCCGGTGATTTTTTACCCGCATACATTTTCTTGAGAAGTTTTCGTCTATCTTTTATTGATATTGCCCGTGATTGTTACAATGGGCAAGCCTATTGTTTATTGATATTGCCGGTGATAGTACCCGCATACATTTTTGAAAGTTTTTGGATCCTATATTGTGATTGATATTGCCGGTGATTTTTTTACCCGCATACATTTTCTTGAGAAGTTTTCTTCTATCTGTTATTTGATATTGCCCGTGATTGTTACAACGGGCAAGCCTATTTGTTTTATTATTGATATTGCCAGATATTGCTACAATGGGTCTTGCTGAAATGAGACCTACCTTTTATATAGATGATCTGTTAACCTACAGTCTAGAGGAGCTAAGGGGGTTCTGTGAGGAGAAGGGCTTAGCAGTGAGTAGGAAGGATACTCAGCTATCCCTGCAGACATCCCTGAGACTTTGGCAACAAGACAGATGGAGATTCTTGGAGTCCCAGTACACCTACCAAGAGGGTAGTTGGTCTGAGGGTGGCTCTAGAGAGTCTGAAGAGGAGGAAGAAAGTGTTATGGAATATCTCATAAGTGGGGAGTTCCTTGATGAGCCTAGTGCCTATGGTAGTGCCAGATTCCCCTCATGGTCCCCAGAGGAGTTGGGGGACAGGCGGGAAGGTCCCATAGGTAGGGAGTCCCTTGCTGGATCTAGTGCACAGGGTAGTGCCCAATGCCCTTCATGGTCCCCAGAGGAGTTGGACAGACAGAGGGAGAGGGAGTACCAGCTGGAATTGGAGAGGCTCCAAATAGAGATTGCCCAGCTGGAGGCGCACCTAGCGCAGATAGCAGAAAAGGAGAAGTTAGCTCCAGAGGGGAGGTTACCCCTGGAGCGCAGTTTTAATTGTCTGGATTCCTCAGAGAGGGTGGGGTCCAGTGGTGGCAGCAAAATTGAAGTATATAGTGATGACAGTGTAGTACACCCACCCAGGGATGTGGCACCTGACTTGAAGGAGGGGGTTGATCTACACCAGGGGATTCAAGGACCTGAGATAGCTCCATTGGTGTGCAGTGTCCCTGAGGTGGATTGGGGAACTAGCGCAGGGGCCCATAGTCCTAGTGAAAGGAGGGATACTCTACCGACTCTGGATGAGAGGTGCAGGGAGAGGGGTTCCCCCGTGGTTGAAGTCCTGGTGTATGAGTGTGAGGACCGCCCAGAAGAGTGTGGGTTGAGTGATAGAGACAGTCAGTTAATGTCTCGCCCACTTCAAGAGAGTGGTGTGGGGTACGTGTGTGAGACACTGGATTGTGAGGTAAAGGTTAGCACCTGCGTGGAACTGTGTAATCCAATTGTGGGAGAGCATATTGTGAGTTCCTATTTTCCAGAGCTAAACCAACATGTGTTAGAGTGCGAGTTCTCTGATCCTAGGGAACTTGCGCAGGAGGCAGACCTCTGGGTGAGTACCAGAGGCTCTGTAGAGGCATTAGGGAATGACCCTAAGAGAAGTGGTTCAGAAGTTTTCCAACCCAGAGTGCTTGGAAAGGTTAGGAGTGTTACAGCTGGGTCCCCTTGTTGTGAGGAGGTTGTAGGGCCTCACATCCTGTCTCGTGGGAGCAGGAGTGAGACTGGGATAGGTCCCGAAGTGCCCCAGCCTCAGTCCCCAGGACTGGATGGTTCCATGAGGGAACACCAGGTGGGGAGCCTAGTCTGTCTGGATGGACCGTCCATTGTGGGGGGTACCCCAGTGTTAGGTGAGCTGGGAGTGCCTGTAGTCAGGCCTCCATCAGTTCTTGTGCCTGGCAGTGCCACTCCTAGGGGGAGGGTACAGAAGTCCAGTCTGAGGGATGAAAGGGGGAAAGAGTCCCCAGTGGAAGAACCAGTGGGTCAGGGGCCAGCCAGAAGGGCTGAGCCTCATAGGATTGGCCATGGTGACGCCACTTCTGTCCTGGGGCATCTTCACGCACTGTCAGAGGGACAGGAGGTCGTGAGCTCTGTGCCAGGCAGACTGTCACGCAACACGCTAGGTATGTGTCACCCTCAGGAAGTCCTGGTTGGCCAGGCAGTTGTTCAGCCGCAGGGGTTGGTCCCTGGGTTGGTAAGTCAGGTCCAGGAGTTGTCTGACCTGGAGGGAGGGACAACTGTAAGCAGTGTCCCAACCATTTTTTCCAAGAGCACCACTCCAGGTGGGAGGGTGCAGTATGCTGGAAGGGGGTGCAGAGGGAGGGAGTCCTCGCCTCTGACCCCGGTGCACCCTGAGGGTTTTTTCAGGTTGGTAGGTCAGTTGCAGGGTCCAGGCCCTGAACTGGTGGAGGGGTGTGTTTCCCTTGAGGGGAGCCTGTGTGCTCCCCAGGAAGTCCTGGTTGGCCAGGCAGTTGTTCAACCCCAGGGGTTGGTCCCTGGGATGGTAAGTCAGGTCCAGGTGTTGTCTGACCTGGAGGAAGGGACAACTGTAAGCAGTGTCCCGACCATTTTTTTTCCTAAAAGCACCACTCCAGGTGGGAGGGTGCAGTATGCTGGAAGGGGGTGCAGAGGGAGGGAGTCCTCGCCTCTGACCCCAGTACCACCTGAGGGTTTTTCCAGGTTGATGGATCAGTTGCAGGGACAAGGCCCTGAACTAGTGGAAGAGTGTATTTTCCTTGGGGGGAATTGGTGTACTCCCCCAGAAGTCCTGGGTTGCCAGGCACAGGCCCAGCCTAAGGGTACAGACCCTAGGTTGGGGAGCCAGGTTCAGGGTGTCCCCCCTGATCTGGAGGAAGGGGCAACTGCTAACAGTGCCCCTCCTGGTTTGTGTTATGGAGGCACCTCTCCAGGTGGGAGGGTGCCGGGCCCCAGTAAAGGGGGCGGGGAGAGGGCAGCCTCACCCCTGACCTCCGCCCAGTCTAAGGGTACAGACCCTATGCTGGGATACCAGTTGCAGGATAGAACCCCTGAACTGGTGGGCGAATAATGCAGGACACCTGCCTCAGGTGCCCTGACAATTCTGGAGGGGGGTACCGCTCCAAGTGGGAGGGTACCGAGCCCCAAAGAGAAGGACCGGGTGTGGGGGAGCCCACCCCAGTCGCTAGCCCCGCCGTTGGGTACAGGCCCAGGGCTGGTGGGTCAGTGTCAGGACGCGTTGCCTGACATGACAGGAGGGAGAGTGGACAAAAGGTGCCAGACACCTGGGGTTACTGCCCCGCACTCTCTGATGCCACAAAAGTTTGAGAGCCCTGAGAGGTATAGGGCTTGGATTTTATCACTGACTACTGTCAGTGACTACTGGGGCTTGTTGTTTATCTGTTGGGACACACCTGGGGGCCAGTTAAGGTTAGATGCTGCACAGGTGGTATCCACAGGTGAGGGGAAGAGTTCCCCATTGGTTATCTTAGTGGGCCCTAGGAGTGTGGACAGAGGGATCCACCAGGGTTCAGATTGGAGTAGAGCTGCCATATGCCCCTGCAGTTGCGGGCCAGTTCCGTGTTCTATCGCCTCGAAGCAGGGAAGCCCATCAAAGTAGTGATTGGTCTACCCTGCGTTTTGGCTGGAAGGGGGTTGTGTTGGAAATGGCCCTTTTTGCAGGGTCACCCCTAAACTTTTTGCCTGCCTCCTGTATTTTTGCTGACCTGTTTCTGTTGGTTTTATGACTCTGGGCACTTTACCACTGCTGTTCAGTGCTAAAGTGCATATGCTCTCCCTTTGTAAATATGACTATGTGAATTGGTATATCCCTGATTGGCTTATTTGGTTTACCTGTTAGTCCCTAGTAGTGTGGCCTGTGTGTGCCCAGGGCTGGTAAACCAAATGCTGCTGGTGGGCCTGCAGCACTGATGTGTGCCACCCACAGAAGCAGCTTGTAAAGTGTGTCTCAGACCTGCCACTGCAGTGTCTGTGTGCAGTCCAGAACTGCCATCTTGGCTGTGAAGTGCACCCACTTCCCAGCCCCTGAACCTTCCCTTGGCATCTTGTAAGTCACCCCTATGGTAGGGTGCATTGTATGTGTAAGGTAGGACACGCCTTGCTGTGTGTAGCATGTCCTGGTAGTGAATTATGCCCCATTTCGTTTTTCACTACTGTAAGGCTACCTGTTCCTCATAGGCTAGAATGGGCAGTTTGACTATTACATTCTATAACTGACCCCAGGAACCTGGTAGAAAAACGAATTTAGTATGCCTGAGCTCAGAATATTAAAATACATCTTTTAGTGAAGTTTATTTTTATATTCTGTGTTTGAAAATACCACTTTTAGAAAGTAGGTATTTTCTTGCCTAAGCCTTCCAGTGTGCTCTGCTGTTATGTGTATTGGCTGTCTGGTTTTAGAGGGGCAGGGCAGGCTGAGTCAGACCTGGGTTGAATAGAGAGATCTGCATTTAGAGTGTGGGGAGGGGTGGCTCCTTGACCTGAATAGGGCTGTGCCTGGCAAGGTGAATGCTGGCTCCACCTCCTACTGTGTGTCTGCTAGCAGACCCCCTCTTTCTGAAAGGAAGAATGCAGCCTGGTAAACAAAGTGCTCCAGGCCTGAGCAGAACTGGTTCTGGCTAGGTTCAGTGACTTGTAGCTTCTGAGAACAAAGACTTTTGGGGTATAAATATCTGTGCTCAAACCCCTACAATTTGTATTGCTTTTGGATCTGGAGAGGAAACTCTGTCCGTGCCACTGGAGGAATCTGCAGGAAGTGACTGTCCCTGTGCTTGTGTGTTGTTTCTTGCACTGGCCTGCAGCAGTGACCACTGGACCTTGAAGAAGAGGAAAAGGAACTTTTGAGAGAACTTTTATTTTTGTTACAGCAATTACCCAAGGGCTAGGAAAAGAGCTAGCCTCCTGCTGGAGTCTCAGGCACATCAGACTCCACCACCAACCTCCTGCTTCCTCCCTGCGAGGATTGCTATCTGCTGATGAGGCTCCTGTGAGTTCCAGGGCCTCTAGTTTGCTTCAGAGAAAAGAGTGCTGGAAATCGTCGCTAACGCACGTTTGCGAGCCGCTGCAGCTGAGACGCGCTGGAAGAATCATCGCGCTGCTGTCGCCGGGTGCTCGCAACACGAAACCATCGCTAATGCCCCTTTGCGAGCCGCTGCAGCTGAGACGCGCTGGAAGAATCATCGCGCTGCTGTCGCCGAGCGCTCGCAACCCCCAAAGAAATCATCGCTTCAAGACATCGCTTTGCGGACGCCGTGCGTCCGCCATTTTGATCGCATCGCACCGGATTTCGTCGCTCCCTCGCGGAGCGCCATTTCTTCGCATCGCAACACAATCGCACACGCAACAGGATCGTCGCATCGTCTTCGCGGCAAGGCCTCAGCGCATCGGCGGCCTAGCGTGAAGAAGTTTGTCGCATCGTCTCCGCACGCATCAGCAGATCGGCGCATCATCCTCCCTTGCGGCAAGGATTTTAACGCATCGCCGGTCTCGCGTGAGGAAATTCATCGCTAACACTTCTTTGCAACATTTTGTTGGTTTTGCTACTGAATACAGGTACTTTGTGAGAGAAAGGGTCGCAGAGACCACTGCTTTGGATTGGAACCTTATTGTTGCAACCTTTGAACGAGAAAGGGGCGCAGAGACCCCTGCTTTGAATTTGAACCTTATTGTTGCAACCTCTGAACGAGAAAGGGGCGCAGAGACCCCTGCTTTGAATTTGAACCTTACTCTTGCAACCTTTGAACTATCTTTGACAGTCCTTCAACAGCTATCCTATTTTTGACAGTATTGTGGCTTTTACAGTTATTGGTCTTGTGATAAATCTGCCTTTATATAAAGATACTTATTTTTTTATAACTACTTGTGTGGTGTCCCTTTGTAGTGTTCCTCACTGTGTTACTGTGTATGGTCATAAATGCTTCACACACTGCCTCTGAGATAAGCCTACCTGCTCGTGCTACGTTACCACAGGGTTGAGCAGGGGTATTAAAGAGGGTAGCCCTCTCACTCTGACTTAGGAAGAAGGGTCCCTACTTGGACAGTGGCCAGCCATTGCCAACTAGAGACCCCCATTTCTAACATTGGTGGTCAGCGGTGAGGATCTGGACTTGCATTTATGATCGCATACAATAATTATAGTGTACACTACTAGTGAGTGCAGACCATAACGTACCGCATACATTTTTTGAGAGTTTTTTTGGATCCTATATTGTAATTGATATTGCCGGTGATTTTTCACCCGCACACAATTTCTGAGAGTTTTTGGGATCCTATATTGTGATTGATATTGCCGGTGATTTTTCACCCGCGCCCATTTTTTGAGTTTTTGGATCCCATATTGTAATTGATATTGCCGGTGATTTTTCACCCGCACACATTTCTGAAAGTTTTTTAAATCCTATATTGTGATTGATATTGCCGGTGATTTTTCACCCGCATACATTTTTTTTGAGAAGTTTTCTTCTATCTTTTATTGATATTGCCCGTGATTGTTACAATGGGCAAGCCTATTTTTTATTGATATTGCCGGTGATAGTACCCGCATAAATTTTTGAGAATTGTTGGATCCTATATTGGGATTGATATTGCCGGTGATTTTTTACCCGCATACATTTTCTTGAGAAGTTTTCTTCTATCTTTTATTGATATTGCCCGTGATTGTTACAATGGGCAAGCCTATGTTTTATTGATATTGCCGGTGATAGTACCTGCATACATTTTTGAGAATTGTTGGATCCTATATTGTGATTGATATTGCCGGTGATTTTTTACCCGCATACATTTTCTTGAGAAGTTTTCGTCTATCTTTTATTGATATTGCCCGTGATTGTTACAATGGGCAAGCCTATTGTTTATTGATATTGCCGGTGATAGTACCCGCATACATTTTTGAAAGTTTTTGGATCCTATATTGTGATTGATATTGCCGGTGATTTTTTTACCCGCATACATTTTCTTGAGAAGTTTTCTTCTATCTGTTATTTGATATTGCCCGTGATTGTTACAACGGGCAAGCCTATTTGTTTTATTATTGATATTGCCAGATATTGCTACAATGGGTCTTGCTGAAATGAGACCTACCTTTTATATAGATGATCTGTTAACCTACAGTCTAGAGGAGCTAAGGGGGTTCTGTGAGGAGAAGGGCTTAGCAGTGAGTAGGAAGGATACTCAGCTATCCCTGCAGACATCCCTGAGACTTTGGCAACAAGACAGATGGAGATTCTTGGAGTCCCAGTACACCTACCAAGAGGGTAGTTGGTCTGAGGGTGGCTCTAGAGAGTCTGAAGAGGAGGAAGAAAGTGTTATGGAATATCTCATAAGTGGGGAGTTCCTTGATGAGCCTAGTGCCTATGGTAGTGCCAGATTCCCCTCATGGTCCCCAGAGGAGTTGGGGGACAGGCGGGAAGGTCCCATAGGTAGGGAGTCCCTTGCTGGATCTAGTGCACAGGGTAGTGCCCAATGCCCTTCATGGTCCCCAGAGGAGTTGGACAGACAGAGGGAGAGGGAGTACCAGCTGGAATTGGAGAGGCTCCAAATAGAGATTGCCCAGCTGGAGGCGCACCTAGCGCAGATAGCAGAAAAGGAGAAGTTAGCTCCAGAGGGGAGGTTACCCCTGGAGCGCAGTTTTAATTGTCTGGATTCCTCAGAGAGGGTGGGGTCCAGTGGTGGCAGCAAAATTGAAGTATATAGTGATGACAGTGTAGTACACCCACCCAGGGATGTGGCACCTGACTTGAAGGAGGGGGTTGATCTACACCAGGGGATTCAAGGACCTGAGATAGCTCCATTGGTGTGCAGTGTCCCTGAGGTGGATTGGGGAACTAGCGCAGGGGCCCATAGTCCTAGTGAAAGGAGGGATACTCTACCGACTCTGGATGAGAGGTGCAGGGAGAGGGGTTCCCCCGTGGTTGAAGTCCTGGTGTATGAGTGTGAGGACCGCCCAGAAGAGTGTGGGTTGAGTGATAGAGACAGTCAGTTAATGTCTCGCCCACTTCAAGAGAGTGGTGTGGGGTACGTGTGTGAGACACTGGATTGTGAGGTAAAGGTTAGCACCTGCGTGGAACTGTGTAATCCAATTGTGGGAGAGCATATTGTGAGTTCCTATTTTCCAGAGCTAAACCAACATGTGTTAGAGTGCGAGTTCTCTGATCCTAGGGAACTTGCGCAGGAGGCAGACCTCTGGGTGAGTACCAGAGGCTCTGTAGAGGCATTAGGGAATGACCCTAAGAGAAGTGGTTCAGAAGTTTTCCAACCCAGAGTGCTTGGAAAGGTTAGGAGTGTTACAGCTGGGTCCCCTTGTTGTGAGGAGGTTGTAGGGCCTCACATCCTGTCTCGTGGGAGCAGGAGTGAGACTGGGATAGGTCCCGAAGTGCCCCAGCCTCAGTCCCCAGGACTGGATGGTTCCATGAGGGAACACCAGGTGGGGAGCCTAGTCTGTCTGGATGGACCGTCCATTGTGGGGGGTACCCCAGTGTTAGGTGAGCTGGGAGTGCCTGTAGTCAGGCCTCCATCAGTTCTTGTGCCTGGCAGTGCCACTCCTAGGGGGAGGGTACAGAAGTCCAGTCTGAGGGATGAAAGGGGGAAAGAGTCCCCAGTGGAAGAACCAGTGGGTCAGGGGCCAGCCAGAAGGGCTGAGCCTCATAGGATTGGCCATGGTGACGCCACTTCTGTCCTGGGGCATCTTCACGCACTGTCAGAGGGACAGGAGGTCGTGAGCTCTGTGCCAGGCAGACTGTCACGCAACACGCTAGGTATGTGTCACCCTCAGGAAGTCCTGGTTGGCCAGGCAGTTGTTCAGCCGCAGGGGTTGGTCCCTGGGTTGGTAAGTCAGGTCCAGGAGTTGTCTGACCTGGAGGGAGGGACAACTGTAAGCAGTGTCCCAACCATTTTTTCCAAGAGCACCACTCCAGGTGGGAGGGTGCAGTATGCTGGAAGGGGGTGCAGAGGGAGGGAGTCCTCGCCTCTGACCCCGGTGCACCCTGAGGGTTTTTTCAGGTTGGTAGGTCAGTTGCAGGGTCCAGGCCCTGAACTGGTGGAGGGGTGTGTTTCCCTTGAGGGGAGCCTGTGTGCTCCCCAGGAAGTCCTGGTTGGCCAGGCAGTTGTTCAACCCCAGGGGTTGGTCCCTGGGATGGTAAGTCAGGTCCAGGTGTTGTCTGACCTGGAGGAAGGGACAACTGTAAGCAGTGTCCCGACCATTTTTTTTCCTAAAAGCACCACTCCAGGTGGGAGGGTGCAGTATGCTGGAAGGGGGTGCAGAGGGAGGGAGTCCTCGCCTCTGACCCCAGTACCACCTGAGGGTTTTTCCAGGTTGATGGATCAGTTGCAGGGACAAGGCCCTGAACTAGTGGAAGAGTGTATTTTCCTTGGGGGGAATTGGTGTACTCCCCCAGAAGTCCTGGGTTGCCAGGCACAGGCCCAGCCTAAGGGTACAGACCCTAGGTTGGGGAGCCAGGTTCAGGGTGTCCCCCCTGATCTGGAGGAAGGGGCAACTGCTAACAGTGCCCCTCCTGGTTTGTGTTATGGAGGCACCTCTCCAGGTGGGAGGGTGCCGGGCCCCAGTAAAGGGGGCGGGGAGAGGGCAGCCTCACCCCTGACCTCCGCCCAGTCTAAGGGTACAGACCCTATGCTGGGATACCAGTTGCAGGATAGAACCCCTGAACTGGTGGGCGAATAATGCAGGACACCTGCCTCAGGTGCCCTGACAATTCTGGAGGGGGGTACCGCTCCAAGTGGGAGGGTACCGAGCCCCAAAGAGAAGGACCGGGTGTGGGGGAGCCCACCCCAGTCGCTAGCCCCGCCGTTGGGTACAGGCCCAGGGCTGGTGGGTCAGTGTCAGGACGCGTTGCCTGACATGACAGGAGGGAGAGTGGACAAAAGGTGCCAGACACCTGGGGTTACTGCCCCGCACTCTCTGATGCCACAAAAGTTTGAGAGCCCTGAGAGGTATAGGGCTTGGATTTTATCACTGACTACTGTCAGTGACTACTGGGGCTTGTTGTTTATCTGTTGGGACACACCTGGGGGCCAGTTAAGGTTAGATGCTGCACAGGTGGTATCCACAGGTGAGGGGAAGAGTTCCCCATTGGTTATCTTAGTGGGCCCTAGGAGTGTGGACAGAGGGATCCACCAGGGTTCAGATTGGAGTAGAGCTGCCATATGCCCCTGCAGTTGCGGGCCAGTTCCGTGTTCTATCGCCTCGAAGCAGGGAAGCCCATCAAAGTAGTGATTGGTCTACCCTGCGTTTTGGCTGGAAGGGGGTTGTGTTGGAAATGGCCCTTTTTGCAGGGTCACCCCTAAACTTTTTGCCTGCCTCCTGTATTTTTGCTGACCTGTTTCTGTTGGTTTTATGACTCTGGGCACTTTACCACTGCTGTTCAGTGCTAAAGTGCATATGCTCTCCCTTTGTAAATATGACTATGTGAATTGGTATATCCCTGATTGGCTTATTTGGTTTACCTGTTAGTCCCTAGTAGTGTGGCCTGTGTGTGCCCAGGGCTGGTAAACCAAATGCTGCTGGTGGGCCTGCAGCACTGATGTGTGCCACCCACAGAAGCAGCTTGTAAAGTGTGTCTCAGACCTGCCACTGCAGTGTCTGTGTGCAGTCCAGAACTGCCATCTTGGCTGTGAAGTGCACCCACTTCCCAGCCCCTGAACCTTCCCTTGGCATCTTGTAAGTCACCCCTATGGTAGGGTGCATTGTATGTGTAAGGTAGGACACGCCTTGCTGTGTGTAGCATGTCCTGGTAGTGAATTATGCCCCATTTCGTTTTTCACTACTGTAAGGCTACCTGTTCCTCATAGGCTAGAATGGGCAGTTTGACTATTACATTCTATAACTGACCCCAGGAACCTGGTAGAAAAACGAATTTAGTATGCCTGAGCTCAGAATATTAAAATACATCTTTTAGTGAAGTTTATTTTTATATTCTGTGTTTGAAAATACCACTTTTAGAAAGTAGGTATTTTCTTGCCTAAGCCTTCCAGTGTGCTCTGCTGTTATGTGTATTGGCTGTCTGGTTTTAGAGGGGCAGGGCAGGCTGAGTCAGACCTGGGTTGAATAGAGAGATCTGCATTTAGAGTGTGGGGAGGGGTGGCTCCTTGACCTGAATAGGGCTGTGCCTGGCAAGGTGAATGCTGGCTCCACCTCCTACTGTGTGTCTGCTAGCAGACCCCCTCTTTCTGAAAGGAAGAATGCAGCCTGGTAAACAAAGTGCTCCAGGCCTGAGCAGAACTGGTTCTGGCTAGGTTCAGTGACTTGTAGCTTCTGAGAACAAAGACTTTTGGGGTATAAATATCTGTGCTCAAACCCCTACAATTTGTATTGCTTTTGGATCTGGAGAGGAAACTCTGTCCGTGCCACTGGAGGAATCTGCAGGAAGTGACTGTCCCTGTGCTTGTGTGTTGTTTCTTGCACTGGCCTGCAGCAGTGACCACTGGACCTTGAAGAAGAGGAAAAGGAACTTTTGAGAGAACTTTTATTTTTGTTACAGCAATTACCCAAGGGCTAGGAAAAGAGCTAGCCTCCTGCTGGAGTCTCAGGCACATCAGACTCCACCACCAACCTCCTGCTTCCTCCCTGCGAGGATTGCTATCTGCTGATGAGGCTCCTGTGAGTTCCAGGGCCTCTAGTTTGCTTCAGAGAAAAGAGTGCTGGAAATCGTCGCTAACGCACGTTTGCGAGCCGCTGCAGCTGAGACGCGCTGGAAGAATCATCGCGCTGCTGTCGCCGGGTGCTCGCAACACGAAACCATCGCTAATGCCCCTTTGCGAGCCGCTGCAGCTGAGACGCGCTGGAAGAATCATCGCGCTGCTGTCGCCGAGCGCTCGCAACCCCCAAAGAAATCATCGCTTCAAGACATCGCTTTGCGGACGCCGTGCGTCCGCCATTTTGATCGCATCGCACCGGATTTCGTCGCTCCCTCGCGGAGCGCCATTTCTTCGCATCGCAACACAATCGCACACGCAACAGGATCGTCGCATCGTCTTCGCGGCAAGGCCTCAGCGCATCGGCGGCCTAGCGTGAAGAAGTTTGTCGCATCGTCTCCGCACGCATCAGCAGATCGGCGCATCATCCTCCCTTGCGGCAAGGATTTTAACGCATCGCCGGTCTCGCGTGAGGAAATTCATCGCTAACACTTCTTTGCAACATTTTGTTGGTTTTGCTACTGAATACAGGTACTTTGTGAGAGAAAGGGTCGCAGAGACCACTGCTTTGGATTGGAACCTTATTGTTGCAACCTTTGAACGAGAAAGGGGCGCAGAGACCCCTGCTTTGAATTTGAACCTTATTGTTGCAACCTCTGAACGAGAAAGGGGCGCAGAGACCCCTGCTTTGAATTTGAACCTTACTCTTGCAACCTTTGAACTATCTTTGACAGTCCTTCAACAGCTATCCTATTTTTGACAGTATTGTGGCTTTTACAGTTATTGGTCTTGTGATAAATCTGCCTTTATATAAAGATACTTATTTTTTTATAACTACTTGTGTGGTGTCCCTTTGTAGTGTTCCTCACTGTGTTACTGTGTATGGTCATAAATGCTTCACACACTGCCTCTGAGATAAGCCTACCTGCTCGTGCTACGTTACCACAGGGTTGAGCAGGGGTATTAAAGAGGGTAGCCCTCTCACTCTGACTTAGGAAGAAGGGTCCCTACTTGGACAGTGGCCAGCCATTGCCAACTAGAGACCCCCATTTCTAACATTGGTGGTCAGCGGTGAGGATCTGGACTTGCATTTATGATCGCATACAATAATTATAGTGTACACTACTAGTGAGTGCAGACCATAACGTACCGCATACATTTTTTGAGAGTTTTTTTGGATCCTATATTGTAATTGATATTGCCGGTGATTTTTCACCCGCACACAATTTCTGAGAGTTTTTGGGATCCTATATTGTGATTGATATTGCCGGTGATTTTTCACCCGCGCCCATTTTTTGAGTTTTTGGATCCCATATTGTAATTGATATTGCCGGTGATTTTTCACCCGCACACATTTCTGAAAGTTTTTTAAATCCTATATTGTGATTGATATTGCCGGTGATTTTTCACCCGCATACATTTTTTTTGAGAAGTTTTCTTCTATCTTTTATTGATATTGCCCGTGATTGTTACAATGGGCAAGCCTATTTTTTATTGATATTGCCGGTGATAGTACCCGCATAAATTTTTGAGAATTGTTGGATCCTATATTGGGATTGATATTGCCGGTGATTTTTTACCCGCATACATTTTCTTGAGAAGTTTTCTTCTATCTTTTATTGATATTGCCCGTGATTGTTACAATGGGCAAGCCTATGTTTTATTGATATTGCCGGTGATAGTACCTGCATACATTTTTGAGAATTGTTGGATCCTATATTGTGATTGATATTGCCGGTGATTTTTTACCCGCATACATTTTCTTGAGAAGTTTTCGTCTATCTTTTATTGATATTGCCCGTGATTGTTACAATGGGCAAGCCTATTGTTTATTGATATTGCCGGTGATAGTACCCGCATACATTTTTGAAAGTTTTTGGATCCTATATTGTGATTGATATTGCCGGTGATTTTTTTACCCGCATACATTTTCTTGAGAAGTTTTCTTCTATCTGTTATTTGATATTGCCCGTGATTGTTACAACGGGCAAGCCTATTTGTTTTATTATTGATATTGCCAGATATTGCTACAATGGGTCTTGCTGAAATGAGACCTACCTTTTATATAGATGATCTGTTAACCTACAGTCTAGAGGAGCTAAGGGGGTTCTGTGAGGAGAAGGGCTTAGCAGTGAGTAGGAAGGATACTCAGCTATCCCTGCAGACATCCCTGAGACTTTGGCAACAAGACAGATGGAGATTCTTGGAGTCCCAGTACACCTACCAAGAGGGTAGTTGGTCTGAGGGTGGCTCTAGAGAGTCTGAAGAGGAGGAAGAAAGTGTTATGGAATATCTCATAAGTGGGGAGTTCCTTGATGAGCCTAGTGCCTATGGTAGTGCCAGATTCCCCTCATGGTCCCCAGAGGAGTTGGGGGACAGGCGGGAAGGTCCCATAGGTAGGGAGTCCCTTGCTGGATCTAGTGCACAGGGTAGTGCCCAATGCCCTTCATGGTCCCCAGAGGAGTTGGACAGACAGAGGGAGAGGGAGTACCAGCTGGAATTGGAGAGGCTCCAAATAGAGATTGCCCAGCTGGAGGCGCACCTAGCGCAGATAGCAGAAAAGGAGAAGTTAGCTCCAGAGGGGAGGTTACCCCTGGAGCGCAGTTTTAATTGTCTGGATTCCTCAGAGAGGGTGGGGTCCAGTGGTGGCAGCAAAATTGAAGTATATAGTGATGACAGTGTAGTACACCCACCCAGGGATGTGGCACCTGACTTGAAGGAGGGGGTTGATCTACACCAGGGGATTCAAGGACCTGAGATAGCTCCATTGGTGTGCAGTGTCCCTGAGGTGGATTGGGGAACTAGCGCAGGGGCCCATAGTCCTAGTGAAAGGAGGGATACTCTACCGACTCTGGATGAGAGGTGCAGGGAGAGGGGTTCCCCCGTGGTTGAAGTCCTGGTGTATGAGTGTGAGGACCGCCCAGAAGAGTGTGGGTTGAGTGATAGAGACAGTCAGTTAATGTCTCGCCCACTTCAAGAGAGTGGTGTGGGGTACGTGTGTGAGACACTGGATTGTGAGGTAAAGGTTAGCACCTGCGTGGAACTGTGTAATCCAATTGTGGGAGAGCATATTGTGAGTTCCTATTTTCCAGAGCTAAACCAACATGTGTTAGAGTGCGAGTTCTCTGATCCTAGGGAACTTGCGCAGGAGGCAGACCTCTGGGTGAGTACCAGAGGCTCTGTAGAGGCATTAGGGAATGACCCTAAGAGAAGTGGTTCAGAAGTTTTCCAACCCAGAGTGCTTGGAAAGGTTAGGAGTGTTACAGCTGGGTCCCCTTGTTGTGAGGAGGTTGTAGGGCCTCACATCCTGTCTCGTGGGAGCAGGAGTGAGACTGGGATAGGTCCCGAAGTGCCCCAGCCTCAGTCCCCAGGACTGGATGGTTCCATGAGGGAACACCAGGTGGGGAGCCTAGTCTGTCTGGATGGACCGTCCATTGTGGGGGGTACCCCAGTGTTAGGTGAGCTGGGAGTGCCTGTAGTCAGGCCTCCATCAGTTCTTGTGCCTGGCAGTGCCACTCCTAGGGGGAGGGTACAGAAGTCCAGTCTGAGGGATGAAAGGGGGAAAGAGTCCCCAGTGGAAGAACCAGTGGGTCAGGGGCCAGCCAGAAGGGCTGAGCCTCATAGGATTGGCCATGGTGACGCCACTTCTGTCCTGGGGCATCTTCACGCACTGTCAGAGGGACAGGAGGTCGTGAGCTCTGTGCCAGGCAGACTGTCACGCAACACGCTAGGTATGTGTCACCCTCAGGAAGTCCTGGTTGGCCAGGCAGTTGTTCAGCCGCAGGGGTTGGTCCCTGGGTTGGTAAGTCAGGTCCAGGAGTTGTCTGACCTGGAGGGAGGGACAACTGTAAGCAGTGTCCCAACCATTTTTTCCAAGAGCACCACTCCAGGTGGGAGGGTGCAGTATGCTGGAAGGGGGTGCAGAGGGAGGGAGTCCTCGCCTCTGACCCCGGTGCACCCTGAGGGTTTTTTCAGGTTGGTAGGTCAGTTGCAGGGTCCAGGCCCTGAACTGGTGGAGGGGTGTGTTTCCCTTGAGGGGAGCCTGTGTGCTCCCCAGGAAGTCCTGGTTGGCCAGGCAGTTGTTCAACCCCAGGGGTTGGTCCCTGGGATGGTAAGTCAGGTCCAGGTGTTGTCTGACCTGGAGGAAGGGACAACTGTAAGCAGTGTCCCGACCATTTTTTTCCTAAAAGCACCACTCCAGGTGGGAGGGTGCAGTATGCTGGAAGGGGGTGCAGAGGGAGGGAGTCCTCGCCTCTGACCCCAGTACCACCTGAGGGTTTTTCCAGGTTGATGGATCAGTTGCAGGGACAAGGCCCTGAACTAGTGGAAGAGTGTATTTTCCTTGGGGGGAATTGGTGTACTCCCCCAGAAGTCCTGGGTTGCCAGGCACAGGCCCAGCCTAAGGGTACAGACCCTAGGTTGGGGAGCCAGGTTCAGGGTGTCCCCCCTGATCTGGAGGAAGGGGCAACTGCTAACAGTGCCCCTCCTGGTTTGTGTTATGGAGGCACCTCTCCAGGTGGGAGGGTGCCGGGCCCCAGTAAAGGGGGCGGGGAGAGGGCAGCCTCACCCCTGACCTCCGCCCAGTCTAAGGGTACAGACCCTATGCTGGGATACCAGTTGCAGGATAGAACCCCTGAACTGGTGGGCGAATAATGCAGGACACCTGCCTCAGGTGCCCTGACAATTCTGGAGGGGGTACCGCTCCAAGTGGGAGGGTACCGAGCCCCAAAGAGAAGGACCGGGTGTGGGGGAGCCCACCCCAGTCGCTAGCCCCGCCGTTGGGTACAGGCCCAGGGCTGGTGGGTCAGTGTCAGGACGCGTTGCCTGACATGACAGGAGGGAGAGTGGACAAAAGGTGCCAGACACCTGGGGTTACTGCCCCGCACTCTCTGATGCCACAAAAGTTTGAGAGCCCTGAGAGGTATAGGGCTTGGATTTTATCACTGACTACTGTCAGTGACTACTGGGGCTTGTTGTTTATCTGTTGGGACACACCTGGGGGCCAGTTAAGGTTAGATGCTGCACAGGTGGTATCCACAGGTGAGGGGAAGAGTTCCCCATTGGTTATCTTAGTGGGCCCTAGGAGTGTGGACAGAGGGATCCACCAGGGTTCAGATTGGAGTAGAGCTGCCATATGCCCCTGCAGTTGCGGGCCAGTTCCGTGTTCTATCGCCTCGAAGCAGGGAAGCCCATCAAAGTAGTGATTGGTCTACCCTGCGTTTTGGCTGGAAGGGGGTTGTGTTGGAAATGGCCCTTTTTGCAGGGTCACCCCTAAACTTTTTGCCTGCCTCCTGTATTTTTGCTGACCTGTTTCTGTTGGTTTTATGACTCTGGGCACTTTACCACTGCTGTTCAGTGCTAAAGTGCATATGCTCTCCCTTTGTAAATATGACTATGTGAATTGGTATATCCCTGATTGGCTTATTTGGTTTACCTGTTAGTCCCTAGTAGTGTGGCCTGTGTGTGCCCAGGGCTGGTAAACCAAATGCTGCTGGTGGGCCTGCAGCACTGATGTGTGCCACCCACAGAAGCAGCTTGTAAAGTGTGTCTCAGACCTGCCACTGCAGTGTCTGTGTGCAGTCCAGAACTGCCATCTTGGCTGTGAAGTGCACCCACTTCCCAGCCCCTGAACCTTCCCTTGGCATCTTGTAAGTCACCCCTATGGTAGGGTGCATTGTATGTGTAAGGTAGGACACGCCTTGCTGTGTGTAGCATGTCCTGGTAGTGAATTATGCCCCATTTCGTTTTTCACTACTGTAAGGCTACCTGTTCCTCATAGGCTAGAATGGGCAGTTTGACTATTACATTCTATAACTGACCCCAGGAACCTGGTAGAAAAACGAATTTAGTATGCCTGAGCTCAGAATATTAAAATACATCTTTTAGTGAAGTTTATTTTTATATTCTGTGTTTGAAAATACCACTTTTAGAAAGTAGGTATTTTCTTGCCTAAGCCTTCCAGTGTGCTCTGCTGTTATGTGTATTGGCTGTCTGGTTTTAGAGGGGCAGGGCAGGCTGAGTCAGACCTGGGTTGAATAGAGAGATCTGCATTTAGAGTGTGGGGAGGGGTGGCTCCTTGACCTGAATAGGGCTGTGCCTGGCAAGGTGAATGCTGGCTCCACCTCCTACTGTGTGTCTGCTAGCAGACCCCCTCTTTCTGAAAGGAAGAATGCAGCCTGGTAAACAAAGTGCTCCAGGCCTGAGCAGAACTGGTTCTGGCTAGGTTCAGTGACTTGTAGCTTCTGAGAACAAAGACTTTTGGGGTATAAATATCTGTGCTCAAACCCCTACAATTTGTATTGCTTTTGGATCTGGAGAGGAAACTCTGTCCGTGCCACTGGAGGAATCTGCAGGAAGTGACTGTCCCTGTGCTTGTGTGTTGTTTCTTGCACTGGCCTGCAGCAGTGACCACTGGACCTTGAAGAAGAGGAAAAGGAACTTTTGAGAGAACTTTTATTTTTGTTACAGCAATTACCCAAGGGCTAGGAAAAGAGCTAGCCTCCTGCTGGAGTCTCAGGCACATCAGACTCCACCACCAACCTCCTGCTTCCTCCCTGCGAGGATTGCTATCTGCTGATGAGGCTCCTGTGAGTTCCAGGGCCTCTAGTTTGCTTCAGAGAAAAGAGTGCTGGAAATCGTCGCTAACGCACGTTTGCGAGCCGCTGCAGCTGAGACGCGCTGGAAGAATCATCGCGCTGCTGTCGCCGGGTGCTCGCAACACGAAACCATCGCTAATGCCCCTTTGCGAGCCGCTGCAGCTGAGACGCGCTGGAAGAATCATCGCGCTGCTGTCGCCGAGCGCTCGCAACCCCCAAAGAAATCATCGCTTCAAGACATCGCTTTGCGGACGCCGTGCGTCCGCCATTTTGATCGCATCGCACCGGATTTCGTCGCTCCCTCGCGGAGCGCCATTTCTTCGCATCGCAACACAATCGCACACGCAACAGGATCGTCGCATCGTCTTCGCGGCAAGGCCTCAGCGCATCGGCGGCCTAGCGTGAAGAAGTTTGTCGCATCGTCTCCGCACGCATCAGCAGATCGGCGCATCATCCTCCCTTGCGGCAAGGATTTTAACGCATCGCCGGTCTCGCGTGAGGAAATTCATCGCTAACACTTCTTTGCAACATTTTGTTGGTTTTGCTACTGAATACAGGTACTTTGTGAGAGAAAGGGTCGCAGAGACCACTGCTTTGGATTGGAACCTTATTGTTGCAACCTTTGAACGAGAAAGGGGCGCAGAGACCCCTGCTTTGAATTTGAACCTTATTGTTGCAACCTCTGAACGAGAAAGGGGCGCAGAGACCCCTGCTTTGAATTTGAACCTTACTCTTGCAACCTTTGAACTATCTTTGACAGTCCTTCAACAGCTATCCTATTTTTGACAGTATTGTGGCTTTTACAGTTATTGGTCTTGTGATAAATCTGCCTTTATATAAAGATACTTATTTTTTTATAACTACTTGTGTGGTGTCCCTTTGTAGTGTTCCTCACTGTGTTACTGTGTATGGTCATAAATGCTTCACACACTGCCTCTGAGATAAGCCTACCTGCTCGTGCTACGTTACCACAGGGTTGAGCAGGGGTATTAAAGAGGGTAGCCCTCTCACTCTGACTTAGGAAGAAGGGTCCCTACTTGGACAGTGGCCAGCCATTGCCAACTAGAGACCCCCATTTCTAACATTGGTGGTCAGCGGTGAGGATCTGGACTTGCATTTATGATCGCATACAATAATTATAGTGTACACTACTAGTGAGTGCAGACCATAACGTACCGCATACATTTTTTGAGAGTTTTTTTGGATCCTATATTGTAATTGATATTGCCGGTGATTTTTCACCCGCACACAATTTCTGAGAGTTTTTGGGATCCTATATTGTGATTGATATTGCCGGTGATTTTTCACCCGCGCCCATTTTTTGAGTTTTTGGATCCCATATTGTAATTGATATTGCCGGTGATTTTTCACCCGCACACATTTCTGAAAGTTTTTTAAATCCTATATTGTGATTGATATTGCCGGTGATTTTTCACCCGCATACATTTTTTTTGAGAAGTTTTCTTCTATCTTTTATTGATATTGCCCGTGATTGTTACAATGGGCAAGCCTATTTTTTATTGATATTGCCGGTGATAGTACCCGCATAAATTTTTGAGAATTGTTGGATCCTATATTGGGATTGATATTGCCGGTGATTTTTTACCCGCATACATTTTCTTGAGAAGTTTTCTTCTATCTTTTATTGATATTGCCCGTGATTGTTACAATGGGCAAGCCTATGTTTTATTGATATTGCCGGTGATAGTACCTGCATACATTTTTGAGAATTGTTGGATCCTATATTGTGATTGATATTGCCGGTGATTTTTTACCCGCATACATTTTCTTGAGAAGTTTTCGTCTATCTTTTATTGATATTGCCCGTGATTGTTACAATGGGCAAGCCTATTGTTTATTGATATTGCCGGTGATAGTACCCGCATACATTTTTGAAAGTTTTTGGATCCTATATTGTGATTGATATTGCCGGTGATTTTTTTACCCGCATACATTTTCTTGAGAAGTTTTCTTCTATCTGTTATTTGATATTGCCCGTGATTGTTACAACGGGCAAGCCTATTTGTTTTATTATTGATATTGCCAGATATTGCTACAATGGGTCTTGCTGAAATGAGACCTACCTTTTATATAGATGATCTGTTAACCTACAGTCTAGAGGAGCTAAGGGGGTTCTGTGAGGAGAAGGGCTTAGCAGTGAGTAGGAAGGATACTCAGCTATCCCTGCAGACATCCCTGAGACTTTGGCAACAAGACAGATGGAGATTCTTGGAGTCCCAGTACACCTACCAAGAGGGTAGTTGGTCTGAGGGTGGCTCTAGAGAGTCTGAAGAGGAGGAAGAAAGTGTTATGGAATATCTCATAAGTGGGGAGTTCCTTGATGAGCCTAGTGCCTATGGTAGTGCCAGATTCCCCTCATGGTCCCCAGAGGAGTTGGGGGACAGGCGGGAAGGTCCCATAGGTAGGGAGTCCCTTGCTGGATCTAGTGCACAGGGTAGTGCCCAATGCCCTTCATGGTCCCCAGAGGAGTTGGACAGACAGAGGGAGAGGGAGTACCAGCTGGAATTGGAGAGGCTCCAAATAGAGATTGCCCAGCTGGAGGCGCACCTAGCGCAGATAGCAGAAAAGGAGAAGTTAGCTCCAGAGGGGAGGTTACCCCTGGAGCGCAGTTTTAATTGTCTGGATTCCTCAGAGAGGGTGGGGTCCAGTGGTGGCAGCAAAATTGAAGTATATAGTGATGACAGTGTAGTACACCCACCCAGGGATGTGGCACCTGACTTGAAGGAGGGGTTGATCTACACCAGGGGATTCAAGGACCTGAGATAGCTCCATTGGTGTGCAGTGTCCCTGAGGTGGATTGGGGAACTAGCGCAGGGGCCCATAGTCCTAGTGAAAGGAGGGATACTCTACCGACTCTGGATGAGAGGTGCAGGGAGAGGGGTTCCCCCGTGGTTGAAGTCCTGGTGTATGAGTGTGAGGACCGCCCAGAAGAGTGTGGGTTGAGTGATAGAGACAGTCAGTTAATGTCTCGCCCACTTCAAGAGAGTGGTGTGGGGTACGTGTGTGAGACACTGGATTGTGAGGTAAAGGTTAGCACCTGCGTGGAACTGTGTAATCCAATTGTGGGAGAGCATATTGTGAGTTCCTATTTTCCAGAGCTAAACCAACATGTGTTAGAGTGCGAGTTCTCTGATCCTAGGGAACTTGCGCAGGAGGCAGACCTCTGGGTGAGTACCAGAGGCTCTGTAGAGGCATTAGGGAATGACCCTAAGAGAAGTGGTTCAGAAGTTTTCCAACCCAGAGTGCTTGGAAAGGTTAGGAGTGTTACAGCTGGGTCCCCTTGTTGTGAGGAGGTTGTAGGGCCTCACATCCTGTCTCGTGGGAGCAGGAGTGAGACTGGGATAGGTCCCGAAGTGCCCCAGCCTCAGTCCCCAGGACTGGATGGTTCCATGAGGGAACACCAGGTGGGGAGCCTAGTCTGTCTGGATGGACCGTCCATTGTGGGGGGTACCCCAGTGTTAGGTGAGCTGGGAGTGCCTGTAGTCAGGCCTCCATCAGTTCTTGTGCCTGGCAGTGCCACTCCTAGGGGGAGGGTACAGAAGTCCAGTCTGAGGGATGAAAGGGGGAAAGAGTCCCCAGTGGAAGAACCAGTGGGTCAGGGGCCAGCCAGAAGGGCTGAGCCTCATAGGATTGGCCATGGTGACGCCACTTCTGTCCTGGGGCATCTTCACGCACTGTCAGAGGGACAGGAGGTCGTGAGCTCTGTGCCAGGCAGACTGTCACGCAACACGCTAGGTATGTGTCACCCTCAGGAAGTCCTGGTTGGCCAGGCAGTTGTTCAGCCGCAGGGGTTGGTCCCTGGGTTGGTAAGTCAGGTCCAGGAGTTGTCTGACCTGGAGGGAGGGACAACTGTAAGCAGTGTCCCAACCATTTTTTCCAAGAGCACCACTCCAGGTGGGAGGGTGCAGTATGCTGGAAGGGGGTGCAGAGGGAGGGAGTCCTCGCCTCTGACCCCGGTGCACCCTGAGGGTTTTTTCAGGTTGGTAGGTCAGTTGCAGGGTCCAGGCCCTGAACTGGTGGAGGGGTGTGTTTCCCTTGAGGGGAGCCTGTGTGCTCCCCAGGAAGTCCTGGTTGGCCAGGCAGTTGTTCAACCCCAGGGGTTGGTCCCTGGGATGGTAAGTCAGGTCCAGGTGTTGTCTGACCTGGAGGAAGGGACAACTGTAAGCAGTGTCCCGACCATTTTTTTCCTAAAAGCACCACTCCAGGTGGGAGGGTGCAGTATGCTGGAAGGGGGTGCAGAGGGAGGGAGTCCTCGCCTCTGACCCCAGTACCACCTGAGGGTTTTTCCAGGTTGATGGATCAGTTGCAGGGACAAGGCCCTGAACTAGTGGAAGAGTGTATTTTCCTTGGGGGGAATTGGTGTACTCCCCCAGAAGTCCTGGGTTGCCAGGCACAGGCCCAGCCTAAGGGTACAGACCCTAGGTTGGGGAGCCAGGTTCAGGGTGTCCCCCCTGATCTGGAGGAAGGGGCAACTGCTAACAGTGCCCCTCCTGGTTTGTGTTATGGAGGCACCTCTCCAGGTGGGAGGGTGCCGGGCCCCAGTAAAGGGGGCGGGGAGAGGGCAGCCTCACCCCTGACCTCCGCCCAGTCTAAGGGTACAGACCCTATGCTGGGATACCAGTTGCAGGATAGAACCCCTGAACTGGTGGGCGAATAATGCAGGACACCTGCCTCAGGTGCCCTGACAATTCTGGAGGGGGGTACCGCTCCAAGTGGGAGGGTACCGAGCCCCAAAGAGAAGGACCGGGTGTGGGGGAGCCCACCCCAGTCGCTAGCCCCGCCGTTGGGTACAGGCCCAGGGCTGGTGGGTCAGTGTCAGGACGCGTTGCCTGACATGACAGGAGGGAGAGTGGACAAAAGGTGCCAGACACCTGGGGTTACTGCCCCGCACTCTCTGATGCCACAAAAGTTTGAGAGCCCTGAGAGGTATAGGGCTTGGATTTTATCACTGACTACTGTCAGTGACTACTGGGGCTTGTTGTTTATCTGTTGGGACACACCTGGGGGCCAGTTAAGGTTAGATGCTGCACAGGTGGTATCCACAGGTGAGGGGAAGAGTTCCCCATTGGTTATCTTAGTGGGCCCTAGGAGTGTGGACAGAGGGATCCACCAGGGTTCAGATTGGAGTAGAGCTGCCATATGCCCCTGCAGTTGCGGGCCAGTTCCGTGTTCTATCGCCCGAAGCAGGGAAGCCCATCAAAGTAGTGATTGGTCTACCCTGCGTTTTGGCTGGAAGGGGGTTGTGTTGGAAATGGCCCTTTTTGCAGGGTCACCCCTAAACTTTTTGCCTGCCTCCTGTATTTTTGCTGACCTGTTTCTGTTGGTTTTATGACTCTGGGCACTTTACCACTGCTGTTCAGTGCTAAAGTGCATATGCTCTCCCTTTGTAAATATGACTATGTGAATTGGTATATCCCTGATTGGCTTATTTGGTTTACCTGTTAGTCCCTAGTAGTGTGGCCTGTGTGTGCCCAGGGCTGGTAAACCAAATGCTGCTGGTGGGCCTGCAGCACTGATGTGTGCCACCCACAGAAGCAGCTTGTAAAGTGTGTCTCAGACCTGCCACTGCAGTGTCTGTGTGCAGTCCAGAACTGCCATCTTGGCTGTGAAGTGCACCCACTTCCCAGCCCCTGAACCTTCCCTTGGCATCTTGTAAGTCACCCCTATGGTAGGGTGCATTGTATGTGTAAGGTAGGACACGCCTTGCTGTGTGTAGCATGTCCTGGTAGTGAATTATGCCCCATTTCGTTTTTCACTACTGTAAGGCTACCTGTTCCTCATAGGCTAGAATGGGCAGTTTGACTATTACATTCTATAACTGACCCCAGGAACCTGGTAGAAAAACGAATTTAGTATGCCTGAGCTCAGAATATTAAAATACATCTTTTAGTGAAGTTTATTTTTATATTCTGTGTTTGAAAATACCACTTTTAGAAAGTAGGTATTTTCTTGCCTAAGCCTTCCAGTGTGCT
The DNA here is from genome assembly GCA_963921515.1 of Calotriton arnoldi. Taxonomy (NCBI): domain Eukaryota; kingdom Metazoa; phylum Chordata; class Amphibia; order Caudata; family Salamandridae; genus Calotriton; species Calotriton arnoldi. The sequence continues at coordinate 316,063 of CAWUFW010009260.1, read as the reverse complement.
CTGCTGTTATGTGTATTGGCTGTCTGGTTTTAGAGGGGCAGGGCAGGCTGAGTCAGACCTGGGTTGAATAGAGAGATCTGCATTTAGAGTGTGGGGAGGGGTGGCTCCTTGACCTGAATAGGGCTGTGCCTGGCAAGGTGAATGCTGGCTCCACCTCCTACTGTGTGTCTGCTAGCAGACCCCCTCTTTCTGAAAGGAAGAATGCAGCCTGGTAAACAAAGTGCTCCAGGCCTGAGCAGAACTGGTTCTGGCTAGGTTCAGTGACTTGTAGCTTCTGAGAACAAAGACTTTTGGGGTATAAATATCTGTGCTCAAACCCCTACAATTTGTATTGCTTTTGGATCTGGAGAGGAAACTCTGTCCGTGCCACTGGAGGAATCTGCAGGAAGTGACTGTCCCTGTGCTTGTGTGTTGTTTCTTGCACTGGCCTGCAGCAGTGACCACTGGACCTTGAAGAAGAGGAAAAGGAACTTTTGAGAGAACTTTTATTTTTGTTACAGCAATTACCCAAGGGCTAGGAAAAGAGCTAGCCTCCTGCTGGAGTCTCAGGCACATCAGACTCCACCACCAACCTCCTGCTTCCTCCCTGCGAGGATTGCTATCTGCTGATGAGGCTCCTGTGAGTTCCAGGGCCTCTAGTTTGCTTCAGAGAAAAGAGTGCTGGAAATCGTCGCTAACGCACGTTTGCGAGCCGCTGCAGCTGAGACGCGCTGGAAGAATCATCGCGCTGCTGTCGCCGGGTGCTCGCAACACGAAACCATCGCTAATGCCCCTTTGCGAGCCGCTGCAGCTGAGACGCGCTGGAAGAATCATCGCGCTGCTGTCGCCGAGCGCTCGCAACCCCCAAAGAAATCATCGCTTCAAGACATCGCTTTGCGGACGCCGTGCGTCCGCCATTTTGATCGCATCGCACCGGATTTCGTCGCTCCCTCGCGGAGCGCCATTTCTTCGCATCGCAACACAATCGCACACGCAACAGGATCGTCGCATCGTCTTCGCGGCAAGGCCTCAGCGCATCGGCGGCCTAGCGTGAAGAAGTTTGTCGCATCGTCTCCGCACGCATCAGCAGATCGGCGCATCATCCTCCCTTGCGGCAAGGATTTTAACGCATCGCCGGTCTCGCGTGAGGAAATTCATCGCTAACACTTCTTTGCAACATTTTGTTGGTTTTGCTACTGAATACAGGTACTTTGTGAGAGAAAGGGTCGCAGAGACCACTGCTTTGGATTGGAACCTTATTGTTGCAACCTTTGAACGAGAAAGGGGCGCAGAGACCCCTGCTTTGAATTTGAACCTTATTGTTGCAACCTCTGAACGAGAAAGGGGCGCAGAGACCCCTGCTTTGAATTTGAACCTTACTCTTGCAACCTTTGAACTATCTTTGACAGTCCTTCAACAGCTATCCTATTTTTGACAGTATTGTGGCTTTTACAGTTATTGGTCTTGTGATAAATCTGCCTTTATATAAAGATACTTATTTTTTTATAACTACTTGTGTGGTGTCCCTTTGTAGTGTTCCTCACTGTGTTACTGTGTATGGTCATAAATGCTTCACACACTGCCTCTGAGATAAGCCTACCTGCTCGTGCTACGTTACCACAGGGTTGAGCAGGGGTATTAAAGAGGGTAGCCCTCTCACTCTGACTTAGGAAGAAGGGTCCCTACTTGGACAGTGGCCAGCCATTGCCAACTAGAGACCCCCATTTCTAACATTGGTGGTCAGCGGTGAGGATCTGGACTTGCATTTATGATCGCATACAATAATTATAGTGTACACTACTAGTGAGTGCAGACCATAACGTACCGCATACATTTTTTGAGAGTTTTTTTGGATCCTATATTGTAATTGATATTGCCGGTGATTTTTCACCCGCACACAATTTCTGAGAGTTTTTGGGATCCTATATTGTGATTGATATTGCCGGTGATTTTTCACCCGCGCCCATTTTTTGAGTTTTTGGATCCCATATTGTAATTGATATTGCCGGTGATTTTTCACCCGCACACATTTCTGAAAGTTTTTTAAATCCTATATTGTGATTGATATTGCCGGTGATTTTTCACCCGCATACATTTTTTTTGAGAAGTTTTCTTCTATCTTTTATTGATATTGCCCGTGATTGTTACAATGGGCAAGCCTATTTTTTATTGATATTGCCGGTGATAGTACCCGCATAAATTTTTGAGAATTGTTGGATCCTATATTGGGATTGATATTGCCGGTGATTTTTTACCCGCATACATTTTCTTGAGAAGTTTTCTTCTATCTTTTATTGATATTGCCCGTGATTGTTACAATGGGCAAGCCTATGTTTTATTGATATTGCCGGTGATAGTACCTGCATACATTTTTGAGAATTGTTGGATCCTATATTGTGATTGATATTGCCGGTGATTTTTTACCCGCATACATTTTCTTGAGAAGTTTTCGTCTATCTTTTATTGATATTGCCCGTGATTGTTACAATGGGCAAGCCTATTGTTTATTGATATTGCCGGTGATAGTACCCGCATACATTTTTGAAAGTTTTTGGATCCTATATTGTGATTGATATTGCCGGTGATTTTTTTACCCGCATACATTTTCTTGAGAAGTTTTCTTCTATCTGTTATTTGATATTGCCCGTGATTGTTACAACGGGCAAGCCTATTTGTTTTATTATTGATATTGCCAGATATTGCTACAATGGGTCTTGCTGAAATGAGACCTACCTTTTATATAGATGATCTGTTAACCTACAGTCTAGAGGAGCTAAGGGGGTTCTGTGAGGAGAAGGGCTTAGCAGTGAGTAGGAAGGATACTCAGCTATCCCTGCAGACATCCCTGAGACTTTGGCAACAAGACAGATGGAGATTCTTGGAGTCCCAGTACACCTACCAAGAGGGTAGTTGGTCTGAGGGTGGCTCTAGAGAGTCTGAAGAGGAGGAAGAAAGTGTTATGGAATATCTCATAAGTGGGGAGTTCCTTGATGAGCCTAGTGCCTATGGTAGTGCCAGATTCCCCTCATGGTCCCCAGAGGAGTTGGGGGACAGGCGGGAAGGTCCCATAGGTAGGGAGTCCCTTGCTGGATCTAGTGCACAGGGTAGTGCCCAATGCCCTTCATGGTCCCCAGAGGAGTTGGACAGACAGAGGGAGAGGGAGTACCAGCTGGAATTGGAGAGGCTCCAAATAGAGATTGCCCAGCTGGAGGCGCACCTAGCGCAGATAGCAGAAAAGGAGAAGTTAGCTCCAGAGGGGAGGTTACCCCTGGAGCGCAGTTTTAATTGTCTGGATTCCTCAGAGAGGGTGGGGTCCAGTGGTGGCAGCAAAATTGAAGTATATAGTGATGACAGTGTAGTACACCCACCCAGGGATGTGGCACCTGACTTGAAGGAGGGGTTGATCTACACCAGGGGATTCAAGGACCTGAGATAGCTCCATTGGTGTGCAGTGTCCCTGAGGTGGATTGGGGAACTAGCGCAGGGGCCCATAGTCCTAGTGAAAGGAGGGATACTCTACCGACTCTGGATGAGAGGTGCAGGGAGAGGGGTTCCCCCGTGGTTGAAGTCCTGGTGTATGAGTGTGAGGACCGCCCAGAAGAGTGTGGGTTGAGTGATAGAGACAGTCAGTTAATGTCTCGCCCACTTCAAGAGAGTGGTGTGGGGTACGTGTGTGAGACACTGGATTGTGAGGTAAAGGTTAGCACCTGCGTGGAACTGTGTAATCCAATTGTGGGAGAGCATATTGTGAGTTCCTATTTTCCAGAGCTAAACCAACATGTGTTAGAGTGCGAGTTCTCTGATCCTAGGGAACTTGCGCAGGAGGCAGACCTCTGGGTGAGTACCAGAGGCTCTGTAGAGGCATTAGGGAATGACCCTAAGAGAAGTGGTTCAGAAGTTTTCCAACCCAGAGTGCTTGGAAAGGTTAGGAGTGTTACAGCTGGGTCCCCTTGTTGTGAGGAGGTTGTAGGGCCTCACATCCTGTCTCGTGGGAGCAGGAGTGAGACTGGGATAGGTCCCGAAGTGCCCCAGCCTCAGTCCCCAGGACTGGATGGTTCCATGAGGGAACACCAGGTGGGGAGCCTAGTCTGTCTGGATGGACCGTCCATTGTGGGGGGTACCCCAGTGTTAGGTGAGCTGGGAGTGCCTGTAGTCAGGCCTCCATCAGTTCTTGTGCCTGGCAGTGCCACTCCTAGGGGGAGGGTACAGAAGTCCAGTCTGAGGGATGAAAGGGGGAAAGAGTCCCCAGTGGAAGAACCAGTGGGTCAGGGGCCAGCCAGAAGGGCTGAGCCTCATAGGATTGGCCATGGTGACGCCACTTCTGTCCTGGGGCATCTTCACGCACTGTCAGAGGGACAGGAGGTCGTGAGCTCTGTGCCAGGCAGACTGTCACGCAACACGCTAGGTATGTGTCACCCTCAGGAAGTCCTGGTTGGCCAGGCAGTTGTTCAGCCGCAGGGGTTGGTCCCTGGGTTGGTAAGTCAGGTCCAGGAGTTGTCTGACCTGGAGGGAGGGACAACTGTAAGCAGTGTCCCAACCATTTTTTCCAAGAGCACCACTCCAGGTGGGAGGGTGCAGTATGCTGGAAGGGGGTGCAGAGGAGGGAGTCCTCGCCTCTGACCCCGGTGCACCCTGAGGGTTTTTCAGGTTGGTAGGTCAGTTGCAGGGTCCAGGCCCTGAACTGGTGGAGGGGTGTGTTTCCCTTGAGGGGAGCCTGTGTGCTCCCCAGGAAGTCCTGGTTGGCCAGGCAGTTGTTCAACCCCAGGGGTTGGTCCCTGGGATGGTAAGTCAGGTCCAGGTGTTGTCTGACCTGGAGGAAGGGACAACTGTAAGCAGTGTCCCGACCATTTTTTTCCTAAAAGCACCACTCCAGGTGGGAGGGTGCAGTATGCTGGAAGGGGGTGCAGAGGGAGGGAGTCCTCGCCTCTGACCCCAGTACCACCTGAGGGTTTTTCCAGGTTGATGGATCAGTTGCAGGGACAAGGCCCTGAACTAGTGGAAGAGTGTATTTTCCTTGGGGGGAATTGGTGTACTCCCCCAGAAGTCCTGGGTTGCCAGGCACAGGCCCAGCCTAAGGGTACAGACCCTAGGTTGGGGAGCCAGGTTCAGGGTGTCCCCCTGATCTGGAGGAAGGGGCAACTGCTAACAGTGCCCCTCCTGGTTTGTGTTATGGAGGCACCTCTCCAGGTGGGAGGGTGCCGGGCCCCAGTAAAGGGGGCGGGGAGAGGGCAGCCTCACCCCTGACCTCCGCCCAGTCTAAGGGTACAGACCCTATGCTGGGATACCAGTTGCAGGATAGAACCCCTGAACTGGTGGGCGAATAATGCAGGACACCTGCCTCAGGTGCCCTGACAATTCTGGAGGGGGTACCGCTCCAAGTGGGAGGGTACCGAGCCCCAAAGAGAAGGACCGGGTGTGGGGGAGCCCACCCCAGTCGCTAGCCCCGCCGTTGGGTACAGGCCCAGGGCTGGTGGGTCAGTGTCAGGACGCGTTGCCTGACATGACAGGAGGGAGAGTGGACAAAAGGTGCCAGACACCTGGGGTTACTGCCCCGCACTCTCTGATGCCACAAAAGTTTGAGAGCCCTGAGAGGTATAGGGCTTGGATTTTATCACTGACTACTGTCAGTGACTACTGGGGCTTGTTGTTTATCTGTTGGGACACACCTGGGGGCCAGTTAAGGTTAGATGCTGCACAGGTGGTATCCACAGGTGAGGGGAAGAGTTCCCCATTGGTTATCTTAGTGGGCCCTAGGAGTGTGGACAGAGGGATCCACCAGGGTTCAGATTGGAGTAGAGCTGCCATATGCCCCTGCAGTTGCGGGCCAGTTCCGTGTTCTATCGCCCGAAGCAGGGAAGCCCATCAAAGTAGTGATTGGTCTACCCTGCGTTTTGGCTGGAAGGGGGTTGTGTTGGAAATGGCCCTTTTTGCAGGGTCACCCCTAAACTTTTTGCCTGCCTCCTGTATTTTTGCTGACCTGTTTCTGTTGGTTTTATGACTCTGGGCACTTTACCACTGCTGTTCAGTGCTAAAGTGCATATGCTCTCCCTTTGTAAATATGACTATGTGAATTGGTATATCCCTGATTGGCTTATTTGGTTTACCTGTTAGTCCCTAGTAGTGTGGCCTGTGTGTGCCCAGGGCTGGTAAACCAAATGCTGCTGGTGGGCCTGCAGCACTGATGTGTGCCACCCACAGAAGCAGCTTGTAAAGTGTGTCTCAGACCTGCCACTGCAGTGTCTGTGTGCAGTCCAGAACTGCCATCTTGGCTGTGAAGTGCACCCACTTCCCAGCCCCTGAACCTTCCCTTGGCATCTTGTAAGTCACCCCTATGGTAGGGTGCATTGTATGTGTAAGGTAGGACACGCCTTGCTGTGTGTAGCATGTCCTGGTAGTGAATTATGCCCCATTTCGTTTTTCACTACTGTAAGGCTACCTGTTCCTCATAGGCTAGAATGGGCAGTTTGACTATTACATTCTATAACTGACCCCAGGAACCTGGTAGAAAAACGAATTTAGTATGCCTGAGCTCAGAATATTAAAATACATCTTTTAGTGAAGTTTATTTTTATATTCTGTGTTTGAAAATACCACTTTTAGAAAGTAGGTATTTTCTTGCCTAAGCCTTCCAGTGTGCTCTGCTGTTATGTGTATTGGCTGTCTGGTTTTAGAGGGGCAGGGCAGGCTGAGTCAGACCTGGGTTGAATAGAGAGATCTGCATTTAGAGTGTGGGGAGGGGTGGCTCCTTGACCTGAATAGGGCTGTGCCTGGCAAGGTGAATGCTGGCTCCACCTCCTACTGTGTGTCTGCTAGCAGACCCCCTCTTTCTGAAAGGAAGAATGCAGCCTGGTAAACAAAGTGCTCCAGGCCTGAGCAGAACTGGTTCTGGCTAGGTTCAGTGACTTGTAGCTTCTGAGAACAAAGACTTTTGGGGTATAAATATCTGTGCTCAAACCCCTACAATTTGTATTGCTTTTGGATCTGGAGAGGAAACTCTGTCCGTGCCACTGGAGGAATCTGCAGGAAGTGACTGTCCCTGTGCTTGTGTGTTGTTTCTTGCACTGGCCTGCAGCAGTGACCACTGGACCTTGAAGAAGAGGAAAAGGAACTTTTGAGAGAACTTTTATTTTTGTTACAGCAATTACCCAAGGGCTAGGAAAAGAGCTAGCCTCCTGCTGGAGTCTCAGGCACATCAGACTCCACCACCAACCTCCTGCTTCCTCCCTGCGAGGATTGCTATCTGCTGATGAGGCTCCTGTGAGTTCCAGGGCCTCTAGTTTGCTTCAGAGAAAAGAGTGCTGGAAATCGTCGCTAACGCACGTTTGCGAGCCGCTGCAGCTGAGACGCGCTGGAAGAATCATCGCGCTGCTGTCGCCGGGTGCTCGCAACACGAAACCATCGCTAATGCCCCTTTGCGAGCCGCTGCAGCTGAGACGCGCTGGAAGAATCATCGCGCTGCTGTCGCCGAGCGCTCGCAACCCCCAAAGAAATCATCGCTTCAAGACATCGCTTTGCGGACGCCGTGCGTCCGCCATTTTGATCGCATCGCACCGGATTTCGTCGCTCCCTCGCGGAGTGCCATTTCTTCGCATCGCAACACAATCGCACACGCAACAGGATCGTCGCATCGTCTTCGCGGCAAGGCCTCAGCGCATCGGCGGCCTAGCGTGAAGAAGTTTGTCGCATCGTCTCCGCACGCATCAGCAGATCGGCGCATCATCCTCCCTTGCGGCAAGGATTTTAACGCATCGCCGGTCTCGCGTGAGGAAATTCATCGCTAACACTTCTTTGCAACATTTTGTTGGTTTTGCTACTGAATACAGGTACTTTGTGAGAGAAAGGGTCGCAGAGACCACTGCTTTGGATTGGAACCTTATTGTTGCAACCTTTGAACGAGAAAGGGCGCAGAGACCCCTGCTTTGAATTTGAACCTTATTGTTGCAACCTCTGAACGAGAAAGGGGCGCAGAGACCCCTGCTTTGAATTTGAACCTTACTCTTGCAACCTTTGAACTATCTTTGACAGTCCTTCAACAGCTATCCTATTTTTGACAGTATTGTGGCTTTTACAGTTATTGGTCTTGTGATAAATCTGCCTTTATATAAAGATACTTATTTTTTATAACTACTTGTGTGGTGTCCCTTTGTAGTGTTCCTCACTGTGTTACTGTGTATGGTCATAAATGCTTCACACACTGCCTCTGAGATAAGCCTACCTGCTCGTGCTACGTTACCACAGGGTTGAGCAGGGGTATTAAAGAGGGTAGCCCTCTCACTCTGACTTAGGAAGAAGGGTCCCTACTTGGACAGTGGCCAGCCATTGCCAACTAGAAACCCCCATTTCTAACAGCTGCCCATTGTCATCTATGGGGGATCATGAAGGAGATGGGTGTCGATGAAGCGATTATCTCCTTCATTAGACAGCTATATACGAGGGCTGTGGCTTGCGTCCGTTATGGGAAGCAGGGAGAGTGCACCAGATGGTTCTCCATCAACAGGGGGGTTCAGCAGGGGTGTGTTCTCGCCCCTTTTTTGTTCTCACTATATACCAATGGAGGAGAGACCCCCTCCTTGCATCGACCTTGGATGTCCCTTCCATGAATAAGGTTCGCATTCCAATAATACTCTACGCTGACGACGCAGTTTTAATTGCATGCACGGGAAGAGCCCTGCAAAAGTTACTAGAAACATATGTGAATTTTATGAAAAAACTGAACCTCCAAACGAACGAGGCAAAGTCTTTTATCTTAGTGACAGGCTACAAAGCTAAGAAAGCCCCAAGCCTTTATATTGCAGGCCAGAAAATGGCTCAGACTGAGACGTTCTCCTACTTGGGGGTGACAATTAATAGGATGGCCACGTGGTCCCCCATGGTGACTAATAGAGGGTTAATGCTGGAAAAAAGCATTAACGCTATATGCTCTTTTATTAAAAAGCTGGGATCGAAACAGCTAAATATTGTTAAAAAAGTATATCTGGCAAAATCCCTTCCAATAGCTTCTTATGGACCTGGAGTATGGGGTCACATTAACCCAGTGGCAATCCAATCGATAGAAGACATTTTTTGGAAAGAATTGGTGGGTCTCCCTAACAGCTGCTCTAATTTTAATTGCCATTTTGAGCTGGATGTCCCCTACATATCGGACCAGATAAACTTGGCACCAATTCTTTTATGGCACTCCTTATGGAGAAGAGAATCTGTTTATTTGACCCAACAGTTCATTATGGATTGCCTCGCATTAGAACACGTACAGAGGATCCCGTGGATCATGTACGTAAAGAAAACTCTAATTGCCTTGGGATGCAGAACTATCTTTGAAACTCCTAGCAAATGCTTGAGTATATAAAAAAACAATAAAAACCCGTTTCCTATCCCTCATGGCTGAGATTAGGCTTAAAAACAATAGTAGTAAATACATGGTCCGAGCCTATCTTGAGGGCCCGATCCTCAGTGAGGGACAACCTACATACCTGTCGATGGTGACAAACCCACGTCATAGATTTATTTTAACTAGGTTTCGTCTAAACCTTATTCCCTGCATATTGGGTTTTCCATCAGATACCTTCTCCATCCAAGCCTTACCGTGTTGTCCGTGTGATGGTGTTTCTTCCCAATCTGATTTGCACATTCTTGTCTTTTGTAAGTTGTATTCTGAACATCGTAAAAGATTTTTACTCCCAATTATGTGTAAACACAAATTTAAACAATGCCGCCCGGGACTGTTCTTTTTACGAATGTTGACAGATCATTTAGTATATCACTGTGTCAAGTCCTTTTTATGTCTCTCTTTTAAGACAAGGAAATTGTACATTGGCTTGTAATGAATTATTAAGTCTTTTTAATGGTTTTAACGATTGCTATTTAATTGAATATGTTTTATTTTATGAAACTAATTATGTATGTTTGAACTTTTATGATTGGTATGAAACTGAACGAATAAAGTGATTTCTGATCTGATCTGACCGTGATTGGCACTTGAGCCTTTAGGCACTATAACTACCTAAATCTTTGAAATGTAATAGCTCTGGTTCTTCTGATAGGATTTTTGTAGTTCTGGTATAATTTTGTTCATTAAAATGTACTCTATTCTTCTAAATTACTTTGAGATTTTTTCTTGTGTTTTGTTTTCACTTTGTTACTGTTTGTGTACTTTGCACATTGCCTCTAAGGTAAGCCTGACTGCTTTTGTGCTAAGCTATCAGAGGGGAGCCAGCTGTCTCAGGCCTTCAAGAGGTGAACATGTCTTTTGTCCCTGGCGCATGTCCACTCTGGAGTGCCCTCCTGCTCCCTAAAGTTCCGCCATGTCACAAAATATGTCAGAGAAGCAGCCTCCTCTTAAGGCACTGTTCTTTTCCCCTGGGTCTGGGGACACTGGGAAGTGGCCTTGCCAGACTTTCTGCCCTTCCTCTTGCTACTAGAGCCTTGAGCCATGGTCCAGGCTCCAAGGTCCCTTGGCAATTCCTTAAGGACTTATGTGCTCTTTCTGGGAAACAAGCTCACTCAGTGAGACCCAGCATTGCTGCATGAGTCCTTCTCTCCATCTCTGCCCAGGTAGATGTTTTGAGGTCACTGCCCAGCAGACAGCCTACTGGGATGAGAGGGGACACAGCTACTTTAGATGGGCTAGTAACCCCTCCCTATTCAAAGTCTACCATTACTATGGGTGTGATTTTATAACATTGTCAGAGTTTACTATCTGGTGCACCTGATCTGGTATGATCTGTCATGGGGAATCAAGCTTAGCCATAACCATGGTGATGCTGGCACCTGTATCCCTCAGGGCCAGGACATCAATCCAATTGATTCCTGCCCACTGTGTGTATTTCTCCATACTTTCAGGCCAGTGGGCCAAGGGTTCATTTTTCACCTCACATATGGAGACTAAGGTGGCCTCGGTGTATCCCTTACAATTTCCAGGGACAGCCTCCAACCCCATCTCTACACTTGCAGTGCCTTTGGGAGGGTCATCGGTGGGTGACGTTTTGGTGCACACAGTATCTCTCTTCTTGTGCCCTGACTATTTACAATCATAGCACACCACTAGCCTTTGTAGCATCAAAATTCTTTCCCAGGTACCCCCTCCCCTTTGAATGGGATGTGGCTCTGGGCTCCCCCATGGGCTGCTTTAGGGGACTTTTTGGGAGTTTCTGACTTTTTATTTTTGACCCCTTCTTTCCCCTGAAGGGGGGGCTGCCCTCCTTTCTTGTGATCACCACCTTGGGACTTTTTGGGCACCCTAGTGCGTACCCAATTAACAGCTATTTTCCCTACCTCTCTAGGACTAAATAATTTAGAATCCATCAGATACTGGAGTAACTTCTCTGAGGTACAATTTGTAAGTATGTGTTTTTTTATAACTAAAGTGTAGAGCGCCTCATAGGTATCTGCCTAGCTACCTTTTATCCAGCCTTCCAGTGACTTCACAGAAACATCTACAAAGTCCACTCATATCTGAATTGAACCCTTGTGAGAATTTCTAAACTTCTGTCTGTACTCTTCAGAGATTAGACCAAACAGCTCAATGAGTGCCTCCTTCATATGTGAATATGACTCTGCCAAATCATCTTCCAGTGTCAGCAGCTTAACCCTCACCTCTAATGGAACTAGTTCCCACAATAAGGATCCCCAGTGGTGGCCACCCACCCTTATCATCCTGAGATCCCTCTCATAATATGCTACCATTTGTGCATATCATCCGCCTCTACATACTTTGGGACAGTAACCTTGGGTGACCTTCTTTGTTGGACCGCCTTCTGAGGATTGGGGCTGGCCCTTAGGTGGTTTACTTTTCAGGCAATAGAGAACAGGAAGGATGGTTACCTTTTTTGCTTTTGTTCCACACCTAGCCTTACTTTGTTCAATATCTATCTTATTCCTCTTACCTCTCTGGTCGAGACGAATACCCAAATGATCTTCTCCTTTGAGACTTATGAAAATCTTGTCTTTGAATCATTCAATCCTTGCCTAACTGCTGTGTTTAACTGAATGCATCAGAAACACTGATAGGACGGAAATACTATTTTTTGGCACCCCAATTCCTACCAACAGGTTGGCACGCTGGCCAGATGCAGCCCCTCCGCCAGCTTCTTGTACAGAGGTGGCCAAGAACTTAGGAGTTAAGTTTGCTAATCAATTAACTTTTCAATCTCAAATCAGCTCAGTGATTGGAATGTGTTTTGGGCGCCTATGGGCATTTTAAAATGTTCTGTTTTTTCTGTTTTTCTTGCCAGGAAAACTGTTATCCAGGCTCTCATTACCTCCTGCTTGGATTATGATAACACATTATATCTTGGAATTCCGGACCACGCCATTCATAAGCTTCAGGTGGTAAAGAATGATGCAGCGCGACTTTTATTGAATATTCCTGGGAAAGCCAGGATTTCTAAGCACTTTCATTCTTTGCAATGGCTCCCTGTAAGGAAGAGAATCCTGTTCAAAACACTGCAGCTGACTTTTCACGCTCTACAGAACACTAGTCCAAGATACTTGGCTTGTCGAGTCCATTTCTACAGCCCCGCCAGGAATCTCCGGTCCTCAAATCAGGCCTTGGCTAGCGTGCAGAGAGTGAAGAGGGTAAGGACTGATGGGGCTCTTTCTCCATTCTAGTTCCATCTGAATGGAATAAACTCCCTATGCACTTGAGGCAAGAGAGTTTGGAGCTTACTTTCTTCTAAAAGAGTAAAGGGGAAATTGTATGTCAACTGTGATGTTCAGGATGAAATACTCAGGGGCCGATTCCGATCTCGGCCGGTAGGGCTCCGAATAGGATTCGGCTTTACCGGATCCGATTCGGAGCCCTGTTTCCCGACCGAACCGTACGCGGGTCCGGCCGAGCGAGTACGATGCGAGTCGCCGACCGACTCGTCCGGGCGACCCGACCGCTCCGACCGACTCGTACCCGGATCGTACCGCTCCGACCGACTCGGTCGGACACGGTCGCACCGCGCAATGGAGACGTTTTCCGGCCGGGTAAGTACGATGCGCACCTCGACCGCTCCGACCGACTCGCGCCGTCCGACTCGAACTCGCTGTCGGAGCCGTACTTTGGGGTCCGTGTCGGACCCCCTGTCACGCGTACCCGTGCGAGCGCACACAGGGGACCCATGGGTCCCCCTACCTGTGCGTGTACGCCGCGGCGCGCTCGCGGCGTACTCGCTGTAGAGCGCCCTTGTCCGCCTCGCACCCATTGAGGCAATGGGAGCCCGCGTACGCGTTGTACGACCGGCTCCCATTGAGTTCAATGGGAGTCCGACCGACTCGTGTCCGGTGGCATACGAATGCATCGGACTCGTTCGGTCGGACTGCACGGGTCCGATTCGGTCGGAAATCTCTCCGGGTCCGGCTCGGTCGGAGAGATTTCCGGCCCGAATCGGAATCGACCCCTCAGTATGTGATATAGTCTTCTTGAACTACTTCTATCAACTCATGAATCTAACCTTTTAGAATATGTTATATGTAAACTGACGGTCAATACTAGTGGGCAATATAGCAAGGGTATAAGTGGAAATATATCGCGCAGCTTTATTTTAATACAGAAAGATATGATGATGCAGCCAGGCCATGAGTGACTATACTTAGGGCTCGATTCCGATCTCGCTAGCAAAGCCATCCGTACGACTCGGATCCGGAGGGATTTCCTAGCGAATCGCGCTGTGCGAGTCCGACCGAACGAGTACGGTGCAGCCGTATGCTGATGGACTCGGTTCGCTCGGACTCCCATTGAACTCTACGGGAGCCTGTATACTGACGCGTACACAGGCTCCCATAGCAAAAAAGGGGTGGGTGGGGAAAAGCGTACACCCTGTGGCGGGCACCCCATGTTGCCCGCCACACTGTGCATGCTTCGATCGAGGGGACCCATGTGCACCCCCTCGCGACCGATTCAGACGGCTTCGAGTGAAGGGGGGCCTGCTATGGCCCCCCGAAGTCCGATTCCAACAGCCGTTTCGTCTCGCTGAGACCGAGTGGATACAGCTGTCCGAATCGTGCATCGTACTCGCTCGTTCGAAATCAGGCTCCATTGCGCGGCACGATTGAGCTCCGAACGGGTCGGACGGACAGGATCTGGTTCGGAAACGATTTGGTCGATGCGGACGAGATCTTCACATCGTACTTGGTCGTTCGGAACGGGGGACGACTCGGTCAGAAACATAGGGGCCGATTCCGATTCGGGCCGGAAATCTCTCCGACCGAGCTTGGACCCGGAGAGATTTCCGACCGAATCGGACCCGTGCAGTCTGACCGAACGAGTACGATGCGCACGTATGCCATCGGACTCGAGCCGGTCGGACTCCCATTGAAGTCAATGGGAGCCTGTCGTACAACGCGTACGCGGGCTCCCATTGACTCAATGGGTGCGAGACGGACAAGGGCGCCCCCTACAGCGTGTACGCGGCGAAGCGGTCGCGCCGTACACGCACAGGTAGGGGGACCCATGGGTCCCCCTGTGTGCGACTCGCGCGGCTACGCGTACAGGGGGTCCGACACGGACCCCCAAAGTACGGCTCCGACAGCTCTTTCGAGCCGGAGTGCGCGGCTCGGTCGGACTGCTCGCGGCGTGCATCGTACTTACCCGGCCGGGGAACGTCTCCATTGCGCGGTGCGAGTCGTGTCCGTGCGAGTCGGTCGGTGCGTTTCGACCCGGGATCGAGTCGGTCGGAGCGGTCGGGACGCCCGGACGAGTCGGTCGGCGAATACGCATCGTACTCGCTCGCCCGGACGCGCGTACGGATCGGTCGGGAAATAGGGCTCCGAATCGGATCCGGTTAAGCCGAATCCGATTCGGAGCCCTACCGGCCGAGATCGGAATCGGGCCCATAGACTCCGAATCGGATTTGCAGGTTCCGCTACCCGTCTGGAGGTCTTCCGAACGACATCGGAATCGAGCCCTTAATATGATCTATTGTAGTCTTACCATGCCCTTCCGCACCAGTATCATGCCCTCTGCCACAGACTGACAGTTGGGCTCAAGGGTGCAAATAAGAAACATACATATAGATCAAGCAATCACTTACAATAACAGAGCAAGGGCCTAGCAAACTTGTGCAATACATTTTTTGCTAAATTTCATAATATTTTCTGAAAGTTTGCAAAATATGTGTATTGCACGAAATGTACTTCCCTGGTAACTAGCATGAAAACTGAACAGAAGGGCATAGCTTGTGTACCAAAGTGAAGCATGATGCCAAAGGGAGACTGCTTTGAGGATAAACCAGTTTTTGGCCCCAGTTTTATAGTTCCAGTATGACATTTTCTGCCTGAACCACTCACCTGCAGAAACTTTGTGAAATTTGTGAGATTTCGTTTTCGTAATAAATGATTGCTTGGGGCTAAATGGAACCACTTCACCATCAAAATCTAGGAAGAAGACACCCTACTGCTCAAGGACAAGTAGTATCAGACGGCATGTACAGTAAGCCAAGCATCGCTGCCCATGCACAGCTGATTATGAGAACAACCTTCAGTCCTGTATAGAGACTGCAGAGGACTTGAGAAAATCAAGTACCTCTTGCTGGGTCTGTTGGTAAACCTGGTCTGTACTCTCTTGCTATAGTGCAGCTACTATAGTAATGCTTCACTGGACAATTGATATAATGGGGCCTGGAATGAAGAGGAGACGTTTGAAGGTAGAGGGAGCCAGGAACATAGAGGCACCTCAGAGAGAGATATAAAGAAAGAGTTAGAGCGATAAAGTAAAATATGTATACAGAAAGGGAGCAAAGAGGTTCATATCACAGAGAAAGGTGTAGGAGCCTAAAAGCTAGAGTGGTCCACACATGAAGGTGAAAACAAGCACATTGCAAAGGTCACTGGTTTGAAAGCAGACAGTGTGAGTGAACGTATTTCTAAGCATATTCTTTTATTATTGTGAACCATGCAAGTAGTTCTTATGCCTTACCTGTGGTCGGCGGTACTGTACTTGATACTGCCGAAGTTGAATTCCCTGTAGAATGAAAAAAACCATTAAATGTTTTGTACTATACATTTAAGGTAACTCCTAGGCTGCCCACAAAACAATCCAACTAACAAAATAAACGTCATAAATCTCTGATTATGGTTCATAAAATGTATTGCAAAGCCACAAAGTAGGCAAATATCAAAAATGTTTATTAAAATCACATTTAGGCCTTCATTAAATAATTTAAACCAACTCATTATATTTTAAGCCAACTCACAACACACCACAAGTGCTAAAAAACGAATAGCAATTTAATTTATTGGTTGTTCTACAGTATAATGTGGGGATATGAAATTGCACAGAACAATTATTAAAATTCAGGGTTCATTAGAAAGAACTTGAAAATGCTATAAATATGTCCCTTAACTCTAATTAAAAAAGAATCGCCACAGCAATTTATTTATTTTTATATATTTATCGAGTTTTGTATAGCCCAAACTTGACCCGAAGGTATCAGAGTGATTTTGTCCAAGTAGGGACCCTTCCTTGTAGTTAGGATAAGGGAGTTACACTCCTAAAATAACCCCTGCTCACCCCTTTGGTAGCTTGGCACAAGCAGTCAGGCTTATCTCAGAGGCAGTGTGTAAAGCATTTGCACATAACCAACAGTAATACAGTGGAAACACTACAAAAGGACACCACACCAGTTTAGAAAAATATCCAATATTTTTCTATATCCAAAACAATTAAAATCCAACATACAGTACTTAAAAATATATACTTTGCAAGATATCCTTAAAATTGCATAAATATCTCAAAAACACAGTTCTTCCGAGTGGGTAGCTCCGTCCGGGGCTACCGCGATGCTGAAAACAACAGAGTCTTACAGTTCCAGCCGACCGCGTCGGTATGGGCCAACGAAAAAGTGGACAGACTCGTGAACAGTATCTTTCTTGTTGTGGCTGGCACGTTGGTCGGGGTTGCGTTGCAAAATGGAAGCGGTGCAGGGTGCGGTGCCCTCACGATGCGGGGCAGGCAGCGGCTCGGTGACGATCATCCAGAGACAGTGTCTGTGAGACCAAGGCTTACGGTGCGAGGCGGTGCTCGATGCGGTGCTGGCAGGTTGCGGTGCAGGTGGCAGTGCCGGTTAGGGGGAGCTGGCGTCGGTCGGCCCAGACTGCTGTGTGGGACGAGGCGATGCGTTGTGAAAATTACGAGCGGTGCCCCCAGCCACGATGCGGTCACGAGTGTCGTAGTCAGCAGGCAGCGACGGCGTTGATGAGACCAGGGTGGCGAAGTGAAGCGAGGCGGTACGGAGTGCGGTGCCAACAGGTCACGGTGCAAGCAGCGGCTCGGTGGCAGTGGTGTTGGTCGTCGTAAGGGAGACCAGGGTTGCGGTGCGAGATGCGGCAGTGCCTTCAGGACTCGGAGCCGGTGACGGAGTCGGTCGCTTTTCCCTTCCCTGTGGCAACTGAAACAGCGGTTCCAGAAGCGGGACCCAGAGGTTGGTGAAGTCTTTGCAGTCCCTGACTCTTCAGAACAGGAGGCAAGCTCTACTTCGAACCCTTGGAGATACTCAGCACAGGTAGAGAACGTTCAGTCCAGTCCTTTCACTGCCCAAGGCAAAAGCAGTAACTGCAGGCCAACCCAACAAAGCAACAACACAGCAAAGCGGCAGTACTCCTCCTGGCAGCTCTTCCAGCTCTTCTTCTTGGCAGGTTCCTTGATTCCAGTGAGTTCTAAAGTTCTGGGGTCTGGGCCCCAATATTTATACTCGAAATTCCTTTGTTCTCTCAGGCAGAGAGTGTCTGTGCTTAGTCCAAACCAGTTCTGTCCTCTCTGCCCTAGATTCCTGGCAGGAGGTGGAGACAGCATTGTTCAAGGCAGACCAGGCCCATTCAGGTGCAAGGAAATCTCCTCCCACTACTCTAAATGCAGCCCAGGTCTATTCAGCCCAGCCCTGACTCATCCAGGCAAGGCAGGGCACACCTCGAGCCCCCCAGTGGCTGTCTCAAGAGAATGCACATCCCCAGCCCCTGCCACTCCAAAGCCAGACAGTCAATCCACAAACCCAGCAGAGGCACACAGGATGGCTAAACAAGAAAGTACCTACTTTCTAAAAGTGGTATTTTCAAACACAGAACATAAAAATCATCTTTACTAAAAGATGCATTTTTATATTCTGAGTCCAGGCATACTAACCTCCATTTCCCTATCTTGTCCCAATGGTAAGTTATGCTTATAAGATGTGGGTGGCACAATCAGTGCTGCAGGCCCACTAGTAGCATTTGATTTACAGGCCCTGGCACACTCAGTGCACTTTACTAGGGACGTACCAGTAAATCAAATATGCCAATCATGGAAACACCAATCCATAATAACAATTTACAACAGGAGCATTTGCACTTTAACAATGAACAGCAGTGAGAAAGTGCGCAGAGAAACTAAACCAGCAAAAACAGCATCAAAACCGGGAGGTCAAAAGCAAAACGACAGGGGAAACACGCCAAGGATGCCAGGTCTAACAACATATATATATATATATATATATATAGATATATTACCTACTGGTAGGTAGTTATAGTTAGGACCTAGTTTCCATAGGAAAGCGTTTTTTGATTTGGCAATATCTTCGACGCCGTTTGACGAATCTTCGCGAAAATTTCCAAAAAAAGGTTCACTCAGGTCAGCTCCTGTCTTGAAGGTCTCGGGGTGATTCGTCAACCGGGGGCCGAGAAAAAAGGGGGGTCCCAAAAGGCATTTTCTCCATGTTAATTTCCATAGGAACTTTAGACATGGCTACAGCCCGAACTGCAGAACAGAATTACACCAAATTTGGCAAAAAGTAGCTCTTGGTTCAGAAAGCGACCTTTTTTTTAAATGGTATAAATCTGTTCAGTAGTTGCTGAGAAATTTAAAAAAAATATATCAATATCTGAGCACCGAGGAGGGTTCGCGAACCCTCCCGAGCACGAGCTCAATTCTGATTGGCTGCCAACACTCCAAACCAGAATGTGTTGGCAGCCATCTTGTGACTCAGTAACCAAGTCACAAGAAAACAGTGGAAAAAAGGTTTAAAAACAAGAAAAGGGGGCAGGGTAGAAACACCCTGACCCCCTAGGCCTGCTCCTGTGGGACCAATAAAAAAGCATTTCTTTAAAAGAAAATTCGTCCGAATTTGCGCTGGGTGCACGAATCCGGCCGAGAAAAACAAAACAAAAAGTAGCGTGGGCTCCCGTGCTTCATTTTGTATAAGCCCCCGGGTGGGCCAGGTCCCGGGGGCAATGCGCAGTTAATTTGCAGGGGCCCGCGGGGGCCCCTGCAGTCCTGGGGACCGCCACCTCCCCGGGGCTTTATTCATTATGTGCGGGGGGCACGCAGCCCCCCGCAGCCCCGGGGACCGCCACCTCCCCGGGGCATTCATCAATATGGGTGGGGGGGCCTCGCAGGCCCCCCAAGCCCCGGGAACCGCCACCTCCCCGGGGCTTAAATTAAAATAAAAAACTGTGTGGGGGGCTGCTGCGCCTCTTGGCGTACTGCTGGTGGGGCGATGAGGTCCTCTTGTGTCCTGAGGACCTCAGGACACAAGTGGACTTCATCGCCCGAGCAGCAGTGCGCCAGGAGCGGCGTTTGCAGAGTGGTGTAAAAAGGGGGCGTGGCCTCGGACCACTCTCAGCAATCCAGCTGTGTGGGGCTTACTGGAGGTACCTGGTGGGCTAGTTGGCCCCCAGGGACCCTCATAAGGAAAGGGGACTTCATCCCCCAACCAAGAGCACACCAGGAGGCGCGTTTGCAGCGTGGTGGAGAAAGGGGGCGTGGCCTCTGTCCACCTCTCAGCAATCCCACTGTGTGGGGCTTACTGGAGGTAAGAGGTAGGCTAGTTGGCCCCTACGGACCCCCCAGCAGTGAAGGGGACTTCAATCCCCATCCAAGAGCACGCCAGGGAGCGCCTTTGCAGAGTGGTGGGCAAAGGGGGCATGGCCTGTTATGAGAACTTAGCAATCCTGCTGTGTGGTACTTACTGGAGATAATAGAAGGGGTAGTTGGCCCCCAAGGATGTCCTTGGGAGCCAACTACCCCTCTTTTTACCTCCAGTAAGTCAGACACAGTAGAATTGCTAAGACGTCTCCGGAGACCATGCCCCCTTTCTCCACCACTCTGCAAACGCGCCTCCTGGCAGACTACGAGATGGGATTACTCCTGAGGGACTTTGGGGGCCAAGAAGCCCTCCTGGTACCTCCTGTAAGTCCTACGCAGCGGAATTCCTGAGCGCTGGTCGGAGGACCAGCACCCTTTCTCTACCACTCTGCAAACGCGACTACTAGTTAAAGAAGCATGTTTCTGCACCTCTGACTTAGAGGTAGTTTTAATCCCCCTGCCCTATTGTGTACTAGGGCCTTACAGGGGAGGTCATGCCAATCACAGGGGTACCCCAACCCATAGTGTACCCTAGTGTATGTAGGTGTTTTCACTGCATTCTAAGTGTCTTTTAGCATAGCACTGGCTCTAGGCCTGGTTAGTCAGAGTCAGTTACCACCAGTACCCATCAGCAAAAAGTTGGGGGCACAGGATGACTTTGCAACTGAGTGACCGTAAGTATGAGTGACTGTACAGGTGAGTGAGTGGATGTGTGTGTAGACCTAAGAATCAGTGAGTGTGTATATAGTTATTGGTGTTGGAGTGTCTATGGTTTTGACAATAGCAGTCTGTAATTTACAGTGGGTGTATCAAAAGTTATATTAGGGTGCGAGAAGATGCATCAAATTATCACATGGATGATGTCATGAGTGATGTCATGAGTGATGTCATTTGAGATGTCATCAGTGATGTCATCAGTGATATCACTGACCATGTCATGAGTGATGTAATATGCGACGTTATCAGCAGTGCATTAATGGGGCGTGAGTTATAGTTAGCTGAACTAACTATAACGGGGGAATTTCACGGGTTTTGTACGAGTGAAATGTCCAACTAACTATAACTGTCCCTAAAACCTATGGGTTTTTCAGTGAATATATAGATAGATAGATAGATAGATAGATAGATAGATAGATAGATAGATAGATAGATAGATAGATAGATAGATAGATATAGATATATTATCTACTGGCGGTCGCCAGTAGATAGTTATAGTTAGGACCTATTTTCCACAGGAAATCCGCAACATTCTATTCCCAATAACTTTGGCGCCGGTTGACGAATCTTCACGAAATTTTCAAAACTCGTGGGGCGCTCCGGTCCGCTCCTATCCTGAAAGTCTCGGGGTGATTCGTCAAGTGGGGGCCGAGAAGAAAGGGGGGTCCCAAAACGTGTTTTCCCCATGCAATTTTCCATAGGAACCTTTAGTCGCAGCTACAGCCCGAACTGCTGAACGGAATTACACCAAATTTGGCAAAAAAGTAGCCCTTGGTTCAGAGTCGTGCCTTTTGGTTAAATGGTGTATATCCATTCAGTAGTTCCTGAGAAAATCAAAAGTAAAATCACATATATATCTATGGCCGCGGAGGGTCCGCGCACCCTCCCGATCACGAGCTGTATGCTAATTGGCTGTCAACACTCCAAACCAGGAAGTGTTGGCAGCCATCTTGTGCCTCGGTAGAACCGAGGCACAAGAAAAGAAAAAAACAAGTGCGCAAAACGCAAAAAAGGGGCAGGGTAGAAACACCCTGACCCCCTAGGCCTGCTCAGGGGGTCCCACAAGGACCCCAAGGCCAACATTTAAAAAAAAAAAAATTAAAAAATCGGCAAGATGCGCTTAGGATGCGCGGATCCCGCCGTGAAAAAAAAAACGAAGCGCGGGCTCCCGCGCTTCGTTGTTATTTGGCCCCCGGGTGGGCCAAGTCCCGGGGGCATGCGGGGGTTAATAAAAATAATTAGTGGGGGGCCTCTAAGGCCCCCCCAAGCCCCGGGGACCGCCACCCCCCGGGGCTTTCAAATCAAAATGGTGCGGGAGGGCACTCGGCCCTCCCGCAGCCCCGGGGACCGCCACCCCCCGGGGCTTCTTTTTTTTTATTACAATTACCTGTGTGGGGGGGCTCAAGCCCCCCCACACGCCCCGGGGACCGCCACCTACCCGGGGTCACTAAATATTTAAATATGGGGGTCCGTTACGGACCCCAGAGCCCCGGCCCACCACCTCCCCGGGGCTTTGAAGATGTTGGGAGGGGGCCGCGCGGCCCCCTCCTGGAGCCAGTGATGGCCCTGGGGACCACCACCCCCAGGGCCGGCTCCTGCAGTGTCCCGGGGTGCCCACCCCGGGACACTGTAGTTTGCTATGGCAGGGCGGGAGCCTCGCGGCTCCCGTCCTGTCATAGCTAAACTTGCTTTGAATTTTGGAAGAGAGAGCAGGAAACCTGCTCTCTCTTCCAAAATTCAAAACAAATTGCTTTCCACACGGGGAGCTGCATCTAAGCAATTCCCCGTGAGGAAAAGCAATGCCGGCTCCCGAGGGAAGCGGGGAGCCGGCGGGACCGTGGGGGATTGGGGACCCCCCCACGGTCCCCAACGGAGAGGGCCAGCCCCGGGGGATGGGATCCCTGGGGCTACAAGTGACCCGGGAGGGGGGCCACGCGGCCCCCTTCCCAAAATTTTGAATAAAAAAATAATTAAAATTAAAAAACAAAGGCCGGCCCCGGGGGATGGGGTCCCCGGGGCCATAAGTGGCCTGAGGAGGGGGCAACGCAGCCCCCCTCCAAAACATTTTTTTTTAAAAAAAAGGCCATGCCCCGGGGGATGGGGTCCCCGGGGCCGATTAAGGCCTCGGGAGGGGGGCCACGCGGCCCCCTTCCAATTTTTTTTTTTTTTTTTTAATATTAGGGGGCAGGCCCTGGGGGATGGGGTCCCCAGGGCCAATAAATTAGAAAAAGAAGGGGGGCCACACAGCCCCCCTTCTTAAAAAAAATAATAATAAAATACCGGCATCACGCCGGAGGCCACGCACCCTCCTTGCAGCACTCTGCAAACACGCCCCCTGGTGCGTTTGCAGATTGGGAACGAATTCCCCTTGAATACTGGGGGTCCCTGGGGGCCAACTAGCCCACCAGGAACCTCCAGTATGCGCCTGGGGGCTGCGTTGCAGTGAGGTGTTCTGAGGTCACGCCCCTTTTACACCTCTCTGCAACGCAGCTCTGTGGCGCTTAATGGAGGTAGCTGGTGGGCTAGTTGCACCCCAGGGACCCTCTGGATTCAAGGGGAGTTAATCCCCCAAATTAAAACGCGCCACGGGGCACGTTTGCACAGTGGTGAAGGGAGGGGGCGGGGCCTGAGGTGACATGTGTGCAAACACGCCCTGTGGTGTGTTTTAAGTTGGGGAATTAACTCCCCTTGAATCCTGAGGGTCCCTGGGGTGCAACTAGCCCACCAGCTACCTCCTTTGAGCGCCACAGAGCTGCGTTGCAGAGAGGTGTAAAAAGGGGCGTGGCCTCTGACCACCTCTCTGCAACGCAGACCTGTGGCGCTTACTGGAAGTACCTGGTGGGCTAGTTGGGCCCCAGGGACCCTCAGGATTCAAGGTGACCTAATACCCCAACCTAAATCGTGCCACAGGGCGCGTTTGCACAGTGGTGAAGGGAGGGCGGGGCCTCAGGTGACATGTGTGCAAACACGCCCTGTGGCGCGTTTTAAGTTGGGGAATTAATTCCCCTTGAATCCTGAGGGACCCTGGGGCCAACTAGCCCACCAGGTACCTCCAGTGCACGCCACAGGGTTGCGTTGCAGAGAGGTGGTCCAGGCCACGCCCTTTTTTACACCTCTGTGCAACGCAGCTCTGTGGCGCTTACTGGAGGTACCTGGTGGGCTAGTTGGACCCCAGGGACCCTTAGGATTCAAGGGGACTTTATCCCCCAACTTAAAACGGCCAGAGGGCGTGTTTGCACACATGTCACCTCAGGCCCCGCCCCCTCCCTTCACCACTGTGCAAATGCGCCCCGTGGCGCATTTTAAGAGGTAGTTTTAATCCCCCTGCCCTATTATGTACATGGGAGTTACAGAGGAGGTCATGCTAATCACAGGGGTACCCCAACGCATAGTGTTCCCTAGTGTATGTAGGTGTTTTAACTGTATTCTAAGTGTCTTTTACCATAGCACTGGCTCTAGGCCTGGTTAGTCAGAGTCAGTTACCACCAGTACACGTCTGGAAAAGGTGTGGGCACAGGATGATTTTGCAACAAGGCCTCTTTCTGCTCCTCTGTTGGTTCTTTCTGCACATGTCTTGCTTCTTCCTGGATTTTTCTTCGTCTTTGTGGACTTCTGTTTCTTTCGACATTTCTTTTGCTTCTTTCTGTGCGTGTTTTCTTCTTTCTTCACATGTCCTACTTCTGTAGGCATAGTTACAAACTAGCATTTGAAAAACCTTTGAAATTCACTGAAAAAACCATAGGTTTCAGGCACGTTATAGTTAAAAATTAGCATTTAAAAAACCTTTGAAATTCACTGAAAAAACCATAGTTTTCAGGCACGTTATAGTTAGAAATTAGCATTTAAAAAACCTTAGAAATTCACTGAAAAAACCATAGGTTTTAGGGACAGTTATAGTTAGTTGGACATTGCACTCGTACAAAACCCGTGAAATTCCCCCGTTATAGTTAGTTCACGCGCCCCCGCAATGCACTGCTGATGACGTCACATATTACATCACTCATGACATGGTCAGTGACATCACTGATGACATCACTGATGACATCTCAAATGACATCACTGATGACATCACTGATTACATCATCCATGTGATAATTTGATGCATCTTCTCACACCCTAATATAACCTTTGA
Organism: Calotriton arnoldi; assembly: GCA_963921515.1. Taxonomy (NCBI): domain Eukaryota; kingdom Metazoa; phylum Chordata; class Amphibia; order Caudata; family Salamandridae; genus Calotriton; species Calotriton arnoldi. The sequence goes on along the minus strand of CAWUFW010009260.1, from coordinate 291,419 downwards.
TACACCCACTCTAAATTACAGACTGCTATTCTCAAAACCATAGACACTCCAACACCAATAACTACATACCCACTCACTGATTCTTAGGTCTACACACACATCCACTCACTCACCCGTACAGTCACTCATACTTACGGTCGCTCAGTACTGGGACTATCATATGCACTCATACACCTATATAGACACTCACACACCGCCACTCATCCATAGAGGTACTCACACACCTAGTCAGTCATGCAAATAATTAATCACACTGCCATTTACTCACCTATACAGTTATACACACACCAGCTCACTTACTCATACAAGTACTAGCACATTCTTACGCTCTTATAGAATCACTGATACAAGTACACACTCATCCATACAGCCACTCTCACAATCACACACTCTCACTTATAGCCATTTATATACTCCAACACACATATATACTGCCTTTCACATATGTAGTTACTCACACATGTACCACTGAGATATACATTCACTCACTAACACACCCATACACACACTCACCCACCCATACAGTCCATCACAGATGCACTCTTGAAACCATGCACCCAGTGAATCACCCACTCACACATCTATGCACAGAGTCACACACACCCCACCCACACAAACACTCAGGCACCCATACAGATACTCAGACAATCAATCAATAACCCATGTAGACACTCATGTAGCTATTCGCAAACCCATGCAGCCGCTTACACACCAACAGACAGACAGATACAGACATTCACACAGTTTAGTCACTAACCCATGCATTCAGTAAGATACGTTTAATCACTCACTTATAGAGTCAGTCACGCACCTACTAAATCATCCATTCAGACACTTATACACCCACTTATTCTTCAATACGCCTTTCCCTATATATATATTAAACATATTTAAACTTTACAGAAACACACAGTCACTGGATGATGTCATCAGTGATGTCACTGACCATGTCATGAGTGATGTAATATGTGACGTCATCAGCAGTGCATTGCGGGGGCGCGAGTTATAGTTAGTTAGCTGAACTAACTATAACGGGGGAATTTCACGGGTTTTGTACGAGTGCAATGTCCAACTAACTATAACTGTCCCTAAAACCTATGGTATTTTCAGTGAATTTCTAAGGTTTTTTAAATGTTAATTTCTAACTATAACGTGCCTGAAACCTATGGTTTTTTCAGTGAATATATATATATATATATCCTACTGGCAGTTGCTAGTAGGTAGTTATAGTTAGGACCTAGTTTCCATAGAATTTTTTTTTTACTTGCCTATAACTTTGGCGTCGTTTGACCAATCTTCATGAAATGTTCCCCAAAAATGTGTTAATGTGGGTTCTGTGTGTCATGGAAAGTTTGGGGGTGATTCGTGCAGTGGGGACCAAGAAATAGGGGTGCAAAAAAAGGGTGCGTTTGTAATGTTAATTCCCATAGGAACGCGTTGTTGAAACTACAGTCCGAACCACTGGATGGAATTACACCAAATATGGCAGAAAGGTAGATGTTGTTACTCAGATTGTGCTTTTTGTTATTTGGTGTAAATCCGTTCAGTAGTTTTTTCAGAAATGTAACAAGAAAAGCTTTATATATATCTGGTAGCAAAGCCTTCACGAAAAATAACGAGCTTGTGCAGGGAAATGCACCGCTCTGATTGACTGCCAATACTTCAACCAGGAAGTGTTGGCAGCCATTTTGGAACTCGGCTTCACCACGTTCCCAAAAAGAAAGTACAAATAAAGAAAAGGGGGCAGGTTAGGAATACCCTGACCCCCAAGCCATGGTATTGGGGTCCTCCAGGGGCCCCACCATGGCATAAAATCACTTTTTTAAATTGCAGCGAAATCTCGATATTTGCAAATTCGCTGCAATTATTTTACAACAAGCAAGCAAGGGCTCCAGGGCCCCCCTCCGAGGGCTTATCAAAGCCCCGGGGACTTCCACCTCCCTGGGGCTATTATCATAATGAATGCGGGCGGGCCCACTGGACCCGCCTGCAGCCCCAGAGACCGCCATCTCCCCAGGGTTATTGCCAACAATATGGGGGGCTGGCAGACCCCCCCTGCCCCGGGGACTGCCACCTCCCTGTGGCTAATTTCAATAGTATGAGGGGCCTCGCGGACCCCCTGCCCCAGGGACCACCACCTCCCGGGGTCCATTCATATTAAAAAAGAAGCGGTGGAGGCCCTATGGCTTATCACCTACTTTGAGCCTGAGATCATCAGCTTCCTTGTTAAGAACATTCCTGTCCTTATATTAGAGCAAGATTGTCATAGTTTGATACATGGCACTCATGCAATGTTCCATATTTGGCCACTGAGCCAATATAATGAATTTCTCATTTACTTCATGTTGGACCTAGCCATCTCTGCAGGGTCACCCCCAAACATTTTGCCTTTACCCCTCCTAATTTGCTGATTTTTTTTTTTTTTTACTTTAGGACACTGTGCACTTAACCACTGCTAACGAGTGCTAAAGTGCTTGTGCTCTCTCTCCCTAAAATTTGGTCAAATTCGCCTACACCCCATTGACACATTTAATTTACTTGTATGTCCCTAGTATATAATATTGCCTGTAACCGAGGTTTGAAAAATCCTACTAGTGGGCCTGCAGCACTCATTGAGTCGCCTACTAACTTGGTACTTCAAAACTTGTCTAAGGCTTGTCACTGTAGCCTATAGTGCAGTTTTAAACTCTGTTTTTGACCGTGCAAAATAAACCTTTTGACAGGTCTAAGCCTTCCTTTTTAATACATATATGTCACCCCTAAAGAAGGCCTGAAGGCTCATAGGGCAGGGTGCACTGTGATTAAAACGCAGGACATGTTGGTATAACTTTTTCATCTCTTTGTGGTGAAAAACTCTTGAATTTGTTTTCCACTACTGTAAGACCACCTCTCCTATTCACTTACATTGGGTTGCTTTATTAGATTTTATATGTGCTAACTTTGGGGCCTATTATGATGGCAGTCGGAAAACCTCCCCGACCGCCATGGTAGCGGGAAAAGACCACCCGCATGGACCGCGACATCACCGCCGGTCGAATTACGATGACCCGCGGTCGAAATCCAACCACGGCGGCCGGATCACGGGCCTTAACATTGCGGCGGTTGCTGCTGCCTGCAGCACCGCCGCGATGTCCAAAGGAGCATGTCCTGCATTTCCCTGCACTGCGTGGCAGGCACTGCATAGTGCCTGCCACCTGGTACAGGGAAATGTAGGGGGGACCATGGGTACCCCCCAGTGCACCCACCCCCCCCCAAAACATTGGGGCCCGTAACGGGCCCCTGGAAGACAATCTCTGCATGCCTTTTTATGGCGGTCTGACCGCTGAGGAAAGTCTGGCTACCGCCGGCATCATAATCATGCCGGCGGAGCCTGCTCTACACCGCCACCATTATCCCGGTCCTGCTCCGTCCGCCAGGCAGGGGTGCGGATGGCAACCGGCGGAAAAGCGGCGGTCGGAATTTCCCACCGCCGCGGTCACCACCGCCATCCTAATTTGACCGGCGGATTTCTGGCTTGCGATCGCGGTCGGATGTCCACCGCCGGGCCGGCGGGCACCACTGCCGGCCCGGCGGTGGACATCCGACCGCCATCGTAATAGACCCCTTTGATTGGGAGAAGATAGAAATGTCATGTTTAGACCAAAATTAATTTTAATTTAAAATTATCTTCAATGGTAAAGTTGGATTTCAAGCCACAATTCTGAAAATGCCACTTTTAGAAAGTTAACATTTTCTTGTCCTAACCACTTGTGCCTTTTGCCGGTTCACTGACAGAATATCGACACCTAAAATATCCCCACACCACATTATCGAATTATAAATATCGATGTCAAAAATATCGACATCCTATATTTATAATGGTAAGTACAAAAATAGTGAGAAAAAATATATTGATGTCATAAATATAGTTGTACAAAATATAGTTTTTTATATATAAAATAAAATATTAAAAAATAAATTATATTTAATATACATTTTAACAAATATAACAAATAAACTTAATTTTAAAAAGTTAAGCACACATATATAATAATTAATATATATATATATATATATTTACTTTAAAACAATGAATAAACTATTAATTTTAATTTATTTTATCATTTTGAAATTATATAAATATGTAACAAATAAATATATATACCAATAACATAAAATCTATAAAAAAACATTATATTATACATTAAAATATTAAACTATTTAAAAATCTTTAAACTTAAATGTCCCACTCCAGTCAGTGCAACAGTAGGGAAAGTGTTGGATAGCAGAGGGGTAAAAATTATTATTCCCCCTCAAATGAGTGCAACAGTAGGGAAAGTGCTGGATAGCAGAGGGGTAAAAATTACTATTCCCACTCCAGTCAGTGCAACAGTAGGGAAAGTGTTGGATAGCGGAGAGATAACATTTACTATTCCCACTCCAGTCAGTGCAACAGTAGGGAAACAGTTGGATTGTGGAGGGGTAAAAATCACTATTCCCATTCCAATAAGTGCAACAGTAGGGAAAGTGTTGGATAGTGGAGGGGGAAAAATTACTATTCCCACTCCAGTCAGTGCAACAGTAGGGAAAGTGCTGGATAGCAGACGGATAAAATTTACTCTTCCCACTTCAGTCAGTGCAACATTAGGGAAAGTGTTGGATTGCGGAGGGGTAAAAATTACTATTCCCACTCCAATGAGTACTTCAGTAGGAAAAGTGTTGGATAGCGGAGGGGTAAAAATTACTATTCCCACTCCAGTGAGTGCAACAGTAGGGAAAGTGTTGGATAGAGGAGGGATACAATTTACTATTTCCACTACAGTCAGTTCAAAATTAAAAACAAACAAAATGTCAAAAACAAAAACATATTTTAAAAAGTAAATAAATTAAAAAGATATATATGTTAAAAATAAAAATAAAAATATATTTATTATTAAAAATAAAAAATAAAAACATATTATAATGTTAAATGCATATCACAAATACCTACAAATATTATATTAAATCAAATACAAAAATAATTTTCAAACAAATATATATTATTTAGAAATTGTTTATGAACACAAACATTAATTATTACATACATTTAGTTTATTTACTTCCTACCCTATAACACCACACAATTCACAACCCACATCTAAATTAAAAACAAACTGTACTTACATAATTAACATAATTAATTATCAATTAAATAAATATTATTAATTAAAAAACAAATTAAAACGTATAAAAGTTAATTAACTCCCCACCCTTTAACCCTAGAATCCCCACAACCCACACCTAAAATTAAACCGTAAAAAAATAATTACACTATTAAAATGTATTTTCAATAAAAAACTAATGATATTTAACAACTAATTATAAAGTAACATTTATTTACTCCTCACCCTTTACCCCATAAAATCAAAACCCACACACAAAAAATTTAACAATTACCCTAATTAATTATCAAATAATTAATTTATATTAATTATCAACTAATTATTAATTAATTAAAACTAAATTACTTCCCACCCTTTACCCTTATAAATCCCACAACCCCCCCCAAAATTGATTACACAATTTCCATATTTAATTTTCAATTAATTAATTATTATTAATTAACAACTAATTAATTAACTAAAAATAAATAACTTCGCACCTTTTATCTTTATAAACCCAAAGCCCACACCCCAAAAAAATATAATTAAGCAATCAACAAAATTAATTATCAATTATTTATTATTAATTATCAACTAATTATTACTAAATTAAAAATAAATTCCCTTCCACCCTTTACCCCTATAAACCCCACAACCCACACCAAACAAAATACACAATTACCAATTAATCAATTAATATTAACAACCAATTATTAATTAATAAAAAATAAATTATTTCCCACCTTATACCCCTATAAACCCCACAACCCCCACATAAAATTTACAAAAAAAAATAAAAACATAATTAATACTATAAAATCTCAATTAAATAAATATTAATACATAAAAAATAATAATTAATTTATCATAATTAGATTACTTCCCACCCTATTCCCCTATAAACCCACAACCCGCTACAGAACTAAAAAACGCAAAATTTAATTAAAATAAAATTGACAACTACTAAAAATTAAATACATATAATAAAAAACATAGACAATACATATACAAGAAAAATACATCACATACATTTGAAATATATACTAAAATACATCACACTGATTAAAAAATCGATATTTTAAACAACTATATTTTTGCAAACGATATTAATGATTTCTATATTTTTGAAAACGATATTTCTTACCTTAAATTAGATATTCTTGACCACGATATTCTTGCTGTCGATATTTCGGTGTCACGATATTTACAACTCGATATTTGTGTAGGTCGACATTTACAACTCGATATTTTGTCTAAGTTTTCCTTCTGCCAGTGTCCTGGCTTACATGACAGTGAATGGTTCTGCTGTTAGGCTGTGTGTATTCCTTCCACACAGTGACACTACCGGGACTAGATGTGAGCAGTATGAGCCATTCTGCCAGGGTGGCTGGGGCAGAGCTGTTCACGGCCCTTCTTGCACTTTAATGGGACTTGCCTTCAGCATACACAAAATAACCTGACACTAATCTTTTGTCACCACAGACTTCTTGAAGCCTTGACAGTGGAAGGAAAGAATATTCAATACCAGATGTGGGGGTAGTAAAGGGAAGTCCCCCCCACTTCAAAGGCTGATGCAGGTGTACATATTAGACCCTCAAAACACATCTTCAGTACCCTCTTGAAGCTGTGGACATTACAGAAGAAGGACTGCCTTGTTCCCCAGAGGACTGTCCTGCTGCTTGAGGTCTGCCTTATACCCCAGAGGACTGCCCTGCTGCTACCAGAAGACTGCCCTGCTGTTGAGGCCTGCCTTGACCCCCAGTAGACTGCTCTGCTTGCTAAGGCCTGTCCTGCTCTCTGAGAAGGAAGACCGGACCTGCTCCCTTAATTGCAAGCTTACTTGAGTGACTCCTGTTCTGAGCTAAAGGGAAAAAACAAGCTTCAGAAGCCTGCCTGCAGCTGCCCAGCTGAACTGCTGCACCTTACCTGCCTGGACCTCCAAGTGGACCTGCCTGAACCCTGAAGGTCTCTGCTACAGTGAGTGCCTGAGATCCAAGAGGGGCCTTCCCATGTTCTATACCCATGGCTGGCAGCAGACTTCCCTCCTCTTCAAGAAAAGGAGAAATCCTAAAGTGTTGGGCTCTTGGCAATCGAGATCTGGCCCGTTCATACCGAGAATTTGATGCCCGGGACAACCGCCAATGTGAAGCTCCAGTGAACTCGACTCTTCGTGCTACACCAATAACAGACCACGATGACTACCAACGGCAAGTTCCAGCAATGACCGTCCGCGACACCCGATCGGATCTTCATGCAACAGTGATGACCATCTACGATGCCAGGCCTGCTCTTCGCGCTATATGGATGACCAACTGCAATGCTTTACCTGCTCCTCATGGTCTTCTCCACCGCAAACAAAATTATTTGCGCCAGACTTTGAGAAGGAAATTCTTTCAGTGGGACTATCCTGGTCCCTGTATCCGGCCCATGATCCATTGCAGTCACCCTGAACTTGAGACTTTCCACCGGTCTAGCACGACTAGATGAACGTGATTTGCACTTGTGTCTTTAGACACTATAACTACCTAAATCCTTGAAATGTAATATCTGTGGTTCTTGTGATAAGTTATTTGTAGTTGTGGTATAATTTTATTCTTTAAATGTACTTTATTTGTCTAAATTAGTTTAAGATTTTTTCTTGAGTTTTGTTTTCACTTTGTTACTGTTTGTGTGCTCCGTAAATACTTTGCACATTGCCTCTAAGTTAAGCCTGACTGTTTTTGTGCTAGGATATCAGAGGGGAACCAGCTGTCTCAGGCCTTCAAGAGACTTTTGTCCCTGGCTCATGTCTGCTCTGGGGCGCCCTCCTGCTCCCTGAAGTTCTGCCATGTCAGACAAATCTCCCAGAGCAGCAGTCTCCTCTTAAGGCACTAGTCCTTTCCCCTGGGCCTGGGGACTCTGTAAAATGGCCTTGCCAGGCTTTTTGCCCTTCCTCTTGCTACTAGAACCTTGAGCCATGGTTCCAGGCTCCAAGGTCCCTGGGTGTTCCCTTAAGGACTTATGTGCTCTTGCTGGGACACAAACCCACTCAGTGAGACCAAGCATTGCTGCATGAGTCCTACTCTCCATCTCTGCCCAGGTAGATGTTTCGAGGTCACTGCCCAGTAGACACTCTACTTGGATGAAAGGGGACACAGCTACTTTCTATGGGCTAGTAACCCCTCCCCATTCAAAGTCTACCATTACTATGGGTGTGATTTTATAACATTGTCAGAGTTTACTATCTGGTGCACCTCATCTGGTATGATCTGTCATGGGGAAGCACGCTTAGTCATAACGATGGTGATGCTGGCACCCATTACTATGGGTGTGATTTTATAACATTGTCAGAGTTTACTATCTAGTGCACCTCATCTGGTATGATCTGTCATGGGGTAGCAAGCTTAGTCATAACCATGGTGATGCTGGCACCTGCATCCCTCAGGGCCTGGACTTCAATCCCATTGATTCCTGGCCACTGCCGGTATTTCTCCATACTGTCTGGCCAGTGGGCCAAGAGTTCACTTTTCACCTCACATATGGAGACTAAGTTGGCCTCAGTGTACCCCTTACAATTTCCAGAGACAGCTTCCAACCCCATCTCTACACTTGCAGTGCCTTTGGGAGGGTCACCTGTGGGTGACGTTTTGGTCCACACAGTATCTCTCTTCTTGTGCCCTGACTATTTACAGTTGTAGCACACCACTAGCCTTTGTAAGGTCAGACTTATTTCCCAGGTACCCCCTCCCCTTTGATTAGGATGTGGCTCTGGGCTCCCCCATGGGCATCTTTAGAGAACTCTTTGGGAGTTTCTGACTTTTTGATTTTGGACCCCTTCTTTCCCCTGAAGGGGGAGTTGTCCTCCTTTCTTGTGATCACCACCTTGGGACTTTTTGGGCACCCTAGTGCGTACCCAATTAACATCTATTTTCCCTAGCTCTCTAGGACTAAATAGTTTAGAATCCATCAGATACTGGATTAATTTTTCTAAGGTACAATTTGTAAGTATGTGTTTTTTTTACAACTAAACTGTAGAGCACCTCATAGGTATCTGCTTAGCTACCTTTATCCAGCCTTTCAGTGACTTCACAGAAGCATCTACAAAGTCCACTCATATCTGAATTGAACCCTTGTGTGTATTTCTAAACTTCTGTCTGTACTCTTCAGGGATTAGACTAAACAGCTCAATGAATGCCTCATTCATATATGAGTATGACTCTGACAAAAAATCTTCCAGTGTCAGCAGCTTAACACTCCCCACTAATGGAAGCAGTTCCCACAATAAGGATCCCCAGTGGTGGCCACCCATCCTTATCATCCTGAGATCCCTCTCAAAATATGCTAACCATTTGTGCATATCATACTTTGGAATAGTAACCTTGGGCGACATGGGATCATAGGTACCCCCTGCCTTTTTTGTTGGACCGCCTTCTGAGGATTGGAGTAAAGGGGCTAGCACTTAGGAGGTTGACTTTTTAGGCAATAGAGAACAGGAAGGATGGTTAACTCCTTTTGCTCCACCCTTAGCCTTACTTTGTTCAATATCTATCTTACTCCTCCTGCCTCTTTGGTCAAGTCATTTGGTGCCAAGATCATATAATATGCAGATAATACCCAAATTATCTTCTCCTTTGAGGCTTGTGAAAATCTGTCTTTAAATCATTCAAACCTTGCCTAACTGCTATGTTTGACTGGATGCATCAGAAACAGGTGATGTGTAACACTGATAGGACGGAAATACTCTTTTTTGGCACCCCAGTTCCAACCAACAGGTTGACATGCTGGCCAGATGGAGCCCCTCCACGAGCTTCTTGTAAGGAGGTGGCCAAGAACTTAAGGAGTTCAGTTTGATAATCGAAAACTTTTCAACCTCAGATCAGCACGGTGGTTGGAATGTGTTTTGGGCTCCTATGGGCATTTAAAATGTTTCAGTTTTTTCTGTCTTTTCCTGCCAGGAAAACTGTTATCCAGGCTCTCATTCCCTTCCGCTTAGATTATGACAAAGTTTTATAGCTTGGACTTCCGGACCACGCCATTCATAAGCTTCAGGTGATACAAAATGCTGCAGCACAACTTTTATTGAATATTCCTGGGCAAGCCAGGATTTCTAAGCACCTTCATTCTTTGCACTGGCTCCCTGTAAAGAAGAGAATCCTGTTCAAAATACTGCTGCTGACTTTTCACGCTCTACAGAACATTAGTCCAAGTTACTTGGCTTGTCCAAGTCCATTTCTACAGCCCGCAGGAAACTCCGGTCCTCAAATCAGGCCTTGACAAGCGTGCCGAGAGTGAAAAGGGTAAGGACTGATGAGCGCTCTTTCTTCATTCTAGGTCCATCTGACTGGAATAAAATCCCCCTGCACTTGAGGCAGGAGAGTTCGTAGCCTACTTTTAAACAGAAGCTAAAAACACGGCTTTTCACCCTGTACAATTTAACTTGCCACTAGACTAGCGCCAGGACACTCCTAGGAGCATCTATGTGCTCCATAAATCTTATTCATCATCAGTTGCCTCTGTGGCTTTGTTGCTGCCACCATATCCTTGGGACTTCAGTCCCAGCTTGACCCTTTTTGATTCCAGGGCCAGAGTTTTTTTTTCTAGGGCCAGTCTCCTCTCTTGGAGCTTGAGTAGATGAAGTTGGGCCTCTAGAACTCTTCTCAATCCCAGATGTGTAGGAATGCCTTGAATGAACTGTGGGGGCACACTCTTGTTGTCCCCTTCACCCTCATCATTGAAGAGATCTCGGCCTACTTCCTCATCCCCACTGTCAGGGGTATTCTCCTCTTAAGTTGAGCTTGGGCTCTCCTGGCTTTCTGACAGACTCTGAGGGCCTTCTCCAGGTCCTCCTTTAGTGACACCCAAGCTGATCTTTCTGTCCCTGCACAGCAACCTCAGGTCATTGGTTTTGAGTGTGGGAAGGGTAGTCAAGTCGATTTCCATGTTTTCCATCCTTTGGAGACTTAGCACAAAAACCTTTTACAAATCTTTCGCAAAGTTTTTCAAACTTTTGTGAATTTCACTGAAAGTTGGTAAACCTACTGGAAAACGGTGCCTTGGATATTCATAACTTGGCAAAACATTTTAAACCTTCCTTCAGTGTAGACTATTGGATTTGCTGTGGTTTCCAACGTATTAATTGACTGGTACAGCTAAAGACAAGTTCTGAATCCTACCGCAAGGCACCAATGTAAAGATTGTGGTTTATTATATGTTGTGGTTGTGCGACCTCACCATGTAATACACTCAAAAAACTGTTGTGGGTCCAGCGAGTCTTGTTTATAAAACCTCTAGCTCAAAACTGGGTAGCTGTGGTTTGAGCAGCAAGGCTTAAACAAACAAACTAGTGTAAAGCATTTAGGCACTCCAAAAAACAGAATAACAAAATCATATTGCATGAAAGAAATCCCACACCAACTCATAAAAATAGATCATATTTTTATGAATTTTAAATACCAAAATGAGCAAAATCTACAGGGGGGTTCCGTAGCTATAGATTTTGTAAGTAAAATGTAAATCTCGGCTTTTTAGTTCAATGCGCAAACAAGCAGTGGTAACAGTAAAGTTTGGAAACTTTAAAACATTTGGAAGAGTTGTGCTTTCCTACTCCGGCCCAGACTGGGTGACAAATTCTGGCTGGGAGAAGGCCGGGGGCCAGTAAGGAGTATTGGGACAGTCACCTGGTCACCAAAGCAGTCTTGAGTCCAGTTCCACACATTACATCAAAACCACGATAGTCTTCAATTGAGTGGTCCTGATGCTGAGGATACAGGATGATGAGGATGCTGAAAGATGCTCTGGGTGCTCTGCGATTGACAGGGTCTTCCTGGGATTGTTCCTTGGACCATGATAAAGGTGGGTCGACTTGGGCCACAGGAGACGACGTCCCATGAAGTCCTCTTTGAGCCAGTCGATGTCCAGTTACTACTGGGCTACTGGTCTCCGGTCACAGCAAGTCCAGTGGTTTCCTTTGGTGAGGGACAGTGTCTGTCTTTGGTGAAAAATCTGCTCTCTGATGACTCTCCCAGGTCAGACAGACTTTGAGCCCAGAGGAGCGGTCTTCTTAGCCGCACGTTGGTGGTCAGTGGCGATGTGACTACTGACTAGCCTGGACATGCTGCTTCTACTTTTTTAGCCCTGGTGCTGAAATAGGGAGCCAGCCGACTGACTCTTGGATTTCACCTTTCCTGTCTGGGGCTCAGGAGCATTTTTTTCTCATGCAAGGCACCACAGGCACAGTCCTCTCTTTGCTAGCTCAAGGAGCAGCAGGTGTTGTCAAGTGGTTGGGGCAGCCTCTTTTGCTAGGTCCAGGGGTCAGCAGGGCAGTCCTTATTCAGACCTTTGTCTAGTCCAGATGTGATCTGAGATACAGGGTGCCAGTGGTGCCCTATGCATGCACACAAAGTGCCCGGGGAAATGAAGCGGTCAGTAGCCACCAGGTTCCCTCATGCCTGATGATGACTTTCAGATATGTGTGGCATCTTAGCTATCCCTGAGAGCTCCATTCAGCTCATTCTCAAGATTTCTGAACCCCTCGCTCAGTAGCCCACTCTAGAGGTGTGGCTACTTGTGGGTGTTAGAAATGGGGGTCTCTAGTTGGAAATGGCTGGCCACTGTCCAAGTAGGGACCCTTCTTCCTAAGTCAGAGTAAGAGGGCTACCCTCCTTGATACCCCTGCTGAACCCTGTGGTAACGTAGCACGAGCAGGTATGCTTATCTCAGAGGCAGGGTGTGAAGCATTTATGACCATACACAGTAACACAGTGAGGAACACTACAAAGGGACACCACACAAGTAGTTATAAAAAATGAGTATCTTTATATAAAGGCAGATTTATCACAAGACCAATAACTGTAAAAGCCACAATACTGTCAAAAATAGGATAGCTGTTGAAGGGCTGTCAAAAATAGTTCAAAAGTTGCAAAAATAAGGTTCAAGTTCAAAGCAGTGGTCTCTGCGACCCTTTCTCTCACAAAGTACCTGGGTTTAGTAGCAAAACCAACAAAATGTCGCAAATAAGCTGTAAGCGATGATTCTCGGCACGCGAGGCCGGCGATGCGTTGAAATCCTTGCCGCAAGGGAGGATGACGCGCCGATCTGCGTGGTGCGTGCGGAGACGATGCGACAAACTTCTTCACGCTGGACCGCCGATGCGATGACTTTCTTGCCGCGTGGGAGAAGTTGACGCGACGATCCTGTTGCGCTGTGCGATCGTGATGCGATGCGAAGAGAAGACGCTCCGCGAGGGAGCGACGAAATTCGGTGCGATGCGATCAAAGTGGCGGACGCACGGCGTCCGCAATGCGATGTCTCGAAGCGATGATTTCTTTTCGGGTTGCGAGTGCGCGGCGACAGCAGCGCGATGATTTTCCCAGCGCGTCTCGGCTGCAGTGGCTCGCAAAGGGGCATCAGCGATGGTTTCGTGTTGCGAGCCCTCTGCGGCAGCAGCGCGATGATTTTCCCAGCGCTCTCGCCTGCAGCGGCTCGCAAAGATGCGTTATCGTCGATTCCCCACACTCTCTTCTCTGTTGCAAACTAGAGGCCCTGGAACTCACAGGAGCCTCATCAGCAGATAGCAGTCCTCGCAGGGAGGAAGCAGGAGGTTGGTGGTGGAGTCTGATGTGCCTGAGACTCCAGCAGGAGGCTAGCTCTTTTCCTAGCCCTTGGGTGATTGCTTGTACAAAAATAAAAGTTCTCTCAAGAGTTCCTTTTCCTCTTCTTCAAGGTCCAGTGGTCACTGCTGCAGGCCAGTGCAAGAAACAACACACAAGCACAGGGACAGTCACTTCCTGCAGATTCCTCCAGTGGCACGGACAGAGTTTCTTCTCCAGATCCAAAAGCAATACAAACTGTAGGGGTTTGAGCACAGATATTTATACCCCAAAAGTCTTTGTTCTCAGAAGCTACAAGTCACTGAGCCTAGCCAGAACCAGTTCTGGTCAGTCCTGGAGCACTTTGTTTACCAGGCTGCATCCTTCCTTTCAGAAAGAGGGGTCTGCTATCAGACACACAGTAGGAGGTGGAGCCAGCATTCACCTTGCCAGGCACAGCCCTATTCAGGTCAAGGAGCCACCCCTCCCCATACTCTAAATGCAGATCTCTCTATTCAACCCAGGTCTGACTCAGCCTGTCCTGCCCCTCTAAAACCAGACAGCCAATACACATAACAGCAGAGCACACTGGAAGGCTTAGGCAAGAAAATACCTACTTTCTAAAAGTGGTATTTTCAAACACAGAATATAAAAATAAACTTCACTAAAAGATGTATTTTAATATTCTGAGCTCAGGCATACTAAATTCGTTTTTCTACCATGTTCCTGGGGTCAGTTAGGACTATAGAATGTAATAGTCAAACTGCCCATTCTAGCCTATGAGGAACAGGTAGCCTTACAGTAGTGAAAAACGAAATGGGGCATAATTCACTACCAGGACATGCTACACACACCAAGGCATGTCCTACCTTACACATACAATGCACCCTACCATAGGGGTGACTTACAGGATGCCAAGGGAAGGTTCAGGGGCTGGGAAGTCGGTGCACTTCACAGCCAAGATGGCAGTTCTGGACTGCACACAGACACTGCAGTGGCAGGTCTGAGACACACTTTACAAGCTGCTTCTGTGGGTGGCACACATCAGTGCTGCAGGCCCACCAGCAGCATTTGGTTTACCAGCCCTGGGCACACATAGGCCACACTACTAGGGACTAACCGGTAAACTAAATAAGCCAATCAGGGATATACCAATTCACATAGACATATTTACACAGGGAGCATTCGCGCTGTGACACTGAATGGCAGTGGCACAGCGCCCAGAGCATCTAACACCAGCAACACAGAGGAGACAACAGCGAAAAATGGAAGGGAGACCCACGCCAATGGTGCCAGGTCTAACACACGTCCCCTCCAGCTGAAATGTGGGGAGAACTACCCATCCCCTTGGAAGTTCTCATCGCTAAGGCGGAAAAATCTGGACAGACCATCAGCATTGGCGTGTTCTGTACCAGGGCGGTGTTCCACCGTGAAGTCCATACCCTGTAGGGAAATGGACCACCTCAACAACTTGGGATTCTCACCCCTCATCTGCATCAACCATCTGAGGGGCCTGTGGTCCGT
Source organism: Calotriton arnoldi (assembly GCA_963921515.1). Lineage (NCBI taxonomy): Eukaryota > Metazoa > Chordata > Amphibia > Caudata > Salamandridae > Calotriton > Calotriton arnoldi. The sequence goes on along the minus strand of CAWUFW010009260.1, from coordinate 276,208 downwards.
CTGAACCCGGAAGTGAGTCCCAAACAGGTATGGTCTCAGCTTCTTCAGTGCCCAGACCACAGCAAATGCCTCACGCTCAATTGCACTACACCTCTATTCCCGTGGAAGTAACCTCCTACTGATGAAGGCTACAGGTTGGTCTAGTCCCTCCTCATTTATCTGTGACAGAACGGCCCCCACCCCATGCTCTGAAGCGTCTGTCTGGACAACAAATTCCTTAGCGAAATTGGGCGCCTGGAGTACGGGTGCTGTACACATAGCAGTTTTGAGGGCATCAAAGGCTTTCTGACAGGTGTCAGTCCAGTTCACAATCTTTGGCCGCTTCTTGGAAGTCAGCTCAGTCAAGGGTGCAACAATGTTGCCATACCCCTTGACAAACCTCCTGTAGTAACCCGTGAGTCCTAAGAAGGCCCTCACCTGGGTCTGGGTCCTTGGGGGCTCCCAAGCCAGGATGGTTTCAATCTTGGGCTGCAGGGGCGCCACCTGGCCGCTCCCCACCTGGTGACCCAAGTACACCACAGAACCCAGCCCAATCTGGCACTTACTGGCCTTGATTGTGAGGCCTGCTCTGCGCAGCGCCATCAACACTTCCCAGAGGTGGCGCAAGTGGTCCTCCCAGGAGGAACTAAACACTGCAATGTCATCCAGGTAGGCGGCACTGAAAGCCTCCAGCCCAACCAACACCTGGTTGACCAATCTCTGAAAGGTGGCAGGGGCATTCTTCATCCCAAAGGGCATCACACGGAACTGGTAGTGCCCATCTGGTGTGGAGAATGCTGACCTCTCCTTTGCCCCATCAGTTAAGGCGATCTGCCAGTACCCAGACGTCAGATCAAACGTGCTGAGGTACCGGGCAGCCCCTAACCGGTCTATGAGCTCATCAGCTCTGGGGATGGGGTGCGCGTCGGTCTTGGTGATCGAATTGAGACCTCGGTAGTCCACACAGAACCTAAGTTCAGGAGTGGCACCATGCGTCGCAGCTTTTGGTACCAAGACCACGGGGCTGGACCAGGGGCTGCTAGAGGACTCAACCACCCCTAGGGCAAACATTTTGGAGACCTCCTCCTTAATGCAAGCCCTGACCCTGTCAGTCACCCTGTAAGCCTTGTGCTTGACAGGAGGACTGTCCCCGGTATCCACCTCATGGACGCACCAATCAGTGACACCAGGTTCCAGGGAGAACAAATCAGAAAATTGCCCCAACAGGTGGTGACAATCTCTCTGCTGCTCAGGGGTCAGCGTGGTGGAGAGGATCACACCCTCCACTGACCCATCCTTCTCTCCTGCACACAGGAGGTCAGGGAGAGGCTCACTCTCCTCCTCAACCCCATCATCTGTGGCAAGAAGCATGCCCACTTCAGACCCCTTCAGGCGGTTCACATGCAGGACCCGCAAGGGGTTCCTGGGAGACTGAAAGTCCACCAAGTAGGTAACTGGACTTTTGCGCTCCACCACCTCAAATGGACCGGTCCACTTATCTTGGAGCGCACAAGGCTCCACTGGGGCCAGTACCCAAACCTTCTGACCAGGTTGAAATTCGACCAGAGTGGCATTCTGGTCATGCCAACGTTTCATTTCTTCCTGGCTGGCTTCCAGATTTGCCTCAGCAATCTTTCTGAAATGCCGAGTCTGGTTCCTGAAGGCCAACATGTAGCTAAATACATCTTGGGGAGGTTTCCTGGGAGATTGCTCCCAGCCTTCCTTGACCAGACTCAGAGGTCCTCTAACCGGGTGGCCATAGAGGAGTTCAAAGGGACTGAACCCTAAGGACTTCTGGGGCACCTCACGGTAGGCAAACAACAGGCATGGCAAGAGGACGTCCCACTTACGCCTCAGGGGCTCTTCTAGGCCCATGATCATGCCCTTCAAGGTCCGGTTGAACCTTTCAACCAGACCATTACCTTGGGGGTGGTAAGGAGTGGTGAACTTATAAGTTACCCCACACTCCTTCCACAGAGACTTCATGTACTGGGAGATGAAGTTGGTTCCCCTGTCAGACACCACCTCTCTGGGGAATCCCACACGGGAGAAAATCCCCATCAGTGCACGTCCCACTACGGGGGCCGTCACTGTCCTGAGCGGGATGGCTTCAGGGTACCGGGTGGCATGGTCCACCAAGACCAGGATGAACCTGTTGCCCATGGCTGTCTTGGGGTCCAGAGGCCCCACAATGTCAATGCCCACTCGCTCGAATGGGGTACTCACAACTGGAAAGGGCTGGAGTGGGGCCTTGATCTTCCCCCACTCTTCCCACTTGCCTGGCAAGTCTCACAGGTCCTGCAATGAGTGTCTGAACTCTTGTGCATCTGGGGCCAATAAAAGTGGGCGGCCAGCCTCTCAAAGGTCTTGGTCTGCCCCAGATGTCCTGCCAATGGAATGTCATGAGCCAACCCCAGTAGGGAAGGCTCTGAAGCACTCGGGTACCACCAGCACACGGGCTGACCCTGGCTCAGCAGCCTTAGGCTCGCTATACAGGAGACTGTTCTCCCAATAAATCAGATGTGAACCAGACAGGTCACCTTCTGCCTGGGCTGCAGCCTGTCGCCGCATACCCTCAAGAGAGGGGCAAACTCTCTGCTGCTCACAAAATTCCTCCCTGGTGGGTCCCCCTTCCTGCTGCCAATGGGTCAGCTCAGGCAGGTCCCCCAGTTCGGCGATTTGCTCCCCGGTAGGCTCCAGGGCATCCCCTTCAGGGTCTGCTCCTTCCTGGGCCGTGGGAACCAAGGGGGCCGGCTTCCCGCGCCCACTGCCCCTTCTCTCTAAGGCAGGGATCTGGGCCATACCCTCAGGCTCCAGATCCTTCTCAACACCCTCCTTGGCTGCCATGGACCGAGTGGTAGCACACGCCCACTCAGGCAGACCCAACATCTCTAAGTGAGCCTTCCTCTCCAACGTAGCCCACGGGGAGTCCTCTAAATCATTGCCCAGCAGACAGTCTACAGGCATGGCGGGCCTCACAGCTACCTGAAGAGTTCCTGAGACCCCCCCACTCAAAGGAAACCTGAGCCACCTCACATTGGCTCTCTGAGTTGTCTGCGGACACTACTGGGTAGAATGCATGGGGGACAACCTGCTCTTTGGACACCAACCGGGAGCTGACAGCAGTTACACTGGCCCCTGTGTCTCTTAGAGCCTCCACCCTATGGCCATTGATGGTCACCCACTGCCTGTATTTTTTAGTGTTAGCAGGCAGTGCAGGCTTGGGGACCATCTCAAAGTCCCCTAATGAGACAAGGGTCAACTCTACAGGATCCCACCCCTCTTGGGCACCCATCTCCTCCTCTCCCAGGGCTACACTAGCAATCTGGCGGGGTGGTGCCCTGGCCCCCCTTTGGGGGCACTGGGGGGTCAAAATATCTGTGGCCCACTTGACCACAGTTGTAACAAGTGGGGGGCCCCCTGGGAACAGGCCTACCTGTTGGGGGCCCTGTCCTCCTTTCTTGGGGGGGCTGGGACACCACTGCTTGGTTCCCTGGGGGATTACTTTGGGGCCCTCGGTGGAACTCCCTCTGTTGACCCTTGTCCCCCCACTCCTCTGCTGGGGACCCTGCCCACCTTTGGCGAAGTCTCCCACTGGACCCTTGTGGACCCGGGTGCTCACCCAGCGGTCCGCCTCCTCAACAAGCTTTCTAGGGTTAGTCAGCTTGCAATCAATTAGGTGCTGGCGTAGCTCAGGAAAACAATTACTAGATAAATGCTCCCATGCAATCAAATCATAAAACTGCGCAAAAGTTTCTACTTTGCTACCTTTTACCCAGCGTTCCATGGCTCTGCAAAAAAAGACACATATTCAACCCACGTGGTACCCTCTAGCTTCTTGCAGACCCTAAACCTCTGCCTATACATCTCAGGGGTCAAACCATAGCGGGTCATCAACGCTTCCTTCATGTGGGCATAAACCATCCTACTTTCTGGGGGCAGGTCCAACAAGGTATCCCTCCCCTCACTCACAAAGCGTCCCCACAACCCCGCTCCCCAATCCTTCTCAGGGACCTGGTGGGACACCATGGCTAATTCATAAGCGGCAAACCATTGCCCAATATCTTCACTTTTGTGGAAATCCTTAATAACCTCCTTGGGTATATATACCCTACTCTCAGGGTGCACTACAAGTACGCTGCCACCAGAGGGGGAGATTTCCATACTCTTAGCTTTAATCTCCAACTCCCTCAATACTCTCTCATGCTCAAGTTTCATTCTCATAATCTCAATTTCTAACTTCTTGTTCTCTAGGTCCCGGTGACCGTCCATTTTAAGCTTAGCCATCTCCATATTATGCCGCCTATCTCTCTCCCTGTCCTCCAGCTCTTCTGGGGACAGACCCTTAGCGAACACACTAGAGCCCGGGTTGGAAAGGGCTTTATCTCCTACTAAGTCTACTACATCGCCCTGCTGCTCTCCTGCATTCTCTCCCACCTCCACAAGCTCTCCTATATCCTTAGGGGCATCCCTGGCTTCTAGCCAGGCCTTCAGCGCCTTGTAATACTCCTCCCTTTTAGTGAGACCTGTGATAGGGACTGTAAATTGCTTGCAAAAATATTTGAGCTGCTTGGCATTGTAGGTTTCTATTTTCTCTTCTTCCCAGGAGAGATCCTCTGAGGCATTGGATCTGGGCTTGCCCATTGTAGCAATAACTGGCAATATCAATAAAGGATGGAAGAAAACTTCTCAAGAAAATGTATGCGGGTGAAAAATCACCGGCAATATCAATCACAATATAGGATCCAAGAAACTCTCACAAATGTGTGCGGGTGAAAAATCACCGGCAATATCAATCACAATATAGGATCCAAAAAACTCAGAAAATGTGTGCGGGTGAAAAATCACCGGCAATATCAATCACAATATAGGATCCCAAAAACAATTCTCAAAAAATGTATGCGGTACGTTATGGTCTGCACTCACTAGTAGTGTACACTATAATTACTGTATGCGATCATAAATGCAAGTCCAGATCCTCACCGCTGACCACCAATGTTAGAAATGGGGGTCTCTAGTTGGCAATGGCTGGCCACTGTCCAAGTAGGGACCCTTCTTCCTAAGTCAGAGTAAGAGGGCTACCCTCCTTGATACCCCTGCTGAACCCTGTGGTAACGTAGCACGAGCAGGTATGCTTATCTCAGAGGCAGGGTGTGAAGCATTTATGACCATACACAGTAACACAGTGAGGAACACTACAAAGGGACACCACACAAGTAGTTATAAAAAATGAGTATCTTTATATAAAAGCAGATTTATCACAAGACCAATAACTGTAAAAGCCACAATACTGTCAAAAATAGGATAGCTGTTGAAGGGCTGTCAAAAATAGTTCAAAAGTTGCAAAAATAAGGTTCAAGTTCAAAGCAGTGGTCTCTGCGACCCTTTCTCTCACAAAGTACCTGGGTTTAGTAGCAAAACCAACAAAATGTCGCAAATAAGCTGTAGCGATGATTCTCGGCACGCGAGGCCGGCGATGCGTTGAAATCCTTGCCGCAAGGGAGGATGATGCGCCGATCTGCGTGGTGCGTGCGGAGACGATGCGACAAACTTCTTCACGCTGGACCGCCGATGCGATGACTTTCTTGCCACGTGGGAGAAATCGACGCGGCGATCCTGTTGCGCTGTGCGATCGTGTTGCGATGCGAAGACAAGACGCTCCGCGAGGGAGCGACAAAATTCGGTGCGATGCGATCAAAGTGGCGGACGCACGGCGTCCGCAATGCGATGTCTCGAAGCGATGATTTCTTTTCGGGTTGCGAGTGCGCGGCGACAGCAGCGCGATGATTTTCCCAGCACGTCTCGGCTGCAGTGGCTCGCAAAGGGGCGTCAGCGATGGTTTCGTGTTGCGAGCCCTCGGCGGCAGCAGCGCGATGATTTTCCCAGCGCTCTCGACTGCAGCGGCTCGCAAAGATGCGTTAGCGTCGATTCCCCACACTCTCTTCTCTGTTGCAAACTAGAGGCCCTGGAACTCACAGGAGCCTCATCAGCAGATAGCAGTCCTCGCAGGGAGGAAGCAGGAGGTTGGTGGTGGAGTCTGATGTGCCTGAGACTCCAGCAGGAGGCTAGCTCTTTTCCTAGCCCTTGGGTGATTGCTTGTACAAAAATAAAAGTTCTCTCAAGAGTTCTTTTTCCTCTTCTTCAAGGTCCAGTGGTCACTGCTGCAGGCCAGTGCAAGAAACAACACACAAGCACAGGGACAGTCACTTTCTGCAGATTCCTCCAGTGGCACGGACAGAGTTTCTTCTCCAGATCCAAAAGCAATACAAACTGTAGGGGTTTGAGCACAGATATTTATACCCCAAAAGTCTTTGTTCTCAGAAGCTACAAGTCACTGAGCCTAGCCAGAACCAGTTCTGGTCAGTCCTGGAGCACTTTGTTTACCAGGCTGCATCCTTCCTTTCAGAAAGAGGGGGTCTGCTATCAGACACACAGTAGGAGGTGGAGCCAGCATTCACCTTGCCAGGCACAGCCCTATTCAGGTCAAGGAGCCACCCCTCCCCATACTCTAAATGCAGATCTCTCTATTCAACCCAGGTCTGACTCAGCCTGTCCTGCCCCTCTAAAACCAGACAGCCAATACACATAACAGCAGAGCACACTGGAAGGCTTAGGCAAGAAAATACCTACTTTCTAAAAGTGGTATTTTCAAACACAGAATATAAAAATAAACTTCACTAAAAGATGTATTTTAATATTCTGAGCTCAGGCATACTAAATTCGTTTTTCTACCATGTTCCTGGGGTCAGTTAGGACTATAGAATGTAATAGTCAAACTGCCCATTCCAGCCTATGAGGAACAGGTAGCCTTACAGTAGTGAAAAACGAAATGGGGCATAATTCACTACCAGGACATGCTACACACACCAAGGCATGTCCTACCTTACACATACAATGCACCCTACCATAGGGGTGACTTACAGGATGCCAAGGGAAGGTTCAGGGGCTGGGAAGTGGGTGCACTTCACAGCCAAGATGGCAGTTCTGGACTGCACACAGACACTGCAGTGGCAGGTCTGAGACACACTTTACAAGCTGCTTCTGTGGGTGGCACACATCAGTGCTGCAGGCCCACCAGCAGCATTTGGTTTACCAGCCCTGGGCACACATAGGCCACACTACTAGGGACTAACCGGTAAACCAAATAAGCCAATCAGGGATATACCAATTCACATAGACATATTTACACAGGGAGCATTCGCGCTGTGACACTGAATGGCAGTGGCACAGCGCCCAGAGCATCTAACACCAGCAACACAGAGGAGACAACAGCGAAAAATGGAAGGGAGACCCACGCCAATGGTGCCAGGTCTAACAGTGGGCTACACCTCCACTGAAAAAAACAGTTTGGCAACTATTTTCCCCTCTCTCTTCCTGCCACCAGCCCGTCTACCTGAACAATGGGACAGCCCCTCTCGAGTGTGGTCTCCTTTGAAGTTCGCCTTTTGGGCCAACACACTGTATGACTTCCTGCCGGAGGCAGGTAATGCATCCCTCAGTAACAGGTCGCTATTGTCTTAAGGCTAGGGAGTCGTTCAGGCTACTCCCCAGGAAGGCAGAAGGCTGCCTGATGGCCAGCAACTGCAATTGGCCACCAGAAAGTCTGGGCAGCAGAGTGGCAACTTTATAAAAGTGGTTTTTCCTTAAAACTGACATTAAATTCGACTTAGGCATCAAGTCCTGTTGAATGCCAAGATTAATTTGATACCTTGAATTACCTATTTTAGTAGTCCTGTTCAGAAGTTAGCAGGGCTGAGATGTCAGCCTTCAACCCTGTACTTGAAATTGGGGTTACTAGCCTTTTCACAGTATAGACAATAGTTTGGGGGGTTTTACTATTTGGACATAACAAAATATATGTCCCACTTAATAATATTCGGATTACTGACCAAATATCGGAAACAAAAATATTGTGTGGGCTGAATATTGTGTAAAAAATGTTGAGGACCAAAATATCGAGAAGGTAAGTTTAAATGTGTAAGTATAGATGTACTATTCTTAATTTCACATCTACGTACCTTGAAGGTATATATATCGTCAAGTTACATATATGTCGAGTTATATATGGTAACACTTTGCTTACCTATGGAAACTTACCTTTTCACAATATTTATTTTGTCCACATGATATTTGTTCTCCGATATTTTGTCTAAACACCATAATATACAGCTTCCTGACTTAGGGGTCTATAGGCCTTCCTTATTGCAGACTAATGTATATTGTTAAGGGAGTGGTGGCTTTGCCATTGGTTTAAATGGAAAAGTCAAACTAGCAGTTTCAAACTGCTCTTCCAGGCTGCATTTGCAGGCTGCGAGTCTTGTTCTACTTTGTCACACTCAGGGTGGCACAATCAGTGCTGCAGCCCAGAGTGGACACTTTAACTTACAGGCTCTGGTTACCATATACTAGGGACGTCTAAGTTAGTTAATTTATGCCAATTGGGGATAGCCAATTCAACATACAATTTGTAACGGGTTAGAACACTGGCATTGAGGTCTGGTTAGCAGGCAGAAGTGAACTCTCAGAGTCAAAAACCAAGCAGCATCTATCCAAAACTTTGGGGGTGATCATGCAAAAAGAGGCTTCCCCATATATTGCCCATCCTGGCAAAAGGTGATAAGCAACTAACCTTTATCTTGACGGTTCTCATCATCTAAGTGGAGGAACCTGGAAAGGCCATCTGTGTTGGCATGGTCAGTCCCAGGCCTGTGCTCCACTGTAAAGTCCATACCCTGTAGGGAAATGGACCACCTCAACAGTTTGGGCTTCTCTTCTCTCTTCTGCACCAGCCACCTGAGAAGCCTGTGGGCAGTGTGAACTCTGAAGTGAGTCCCGAACAGATAGAGTCTCAGCTTCTTCAGGGACAAAACCACAGCAAAGGCTTCCCTCTCAATGGCATTCCAACGCTGATCTCTGGGGAGGAGTCACCTACTGATAAAGGCAACTGGTTGATCCTGACCCTCATCATTTAGCTGTGACAATACTGCCCCAATCACTTGTTCAGAAGCATCAGTCTGGACAACAAACTCTTTAATGAAATTGGGTGCCTTTAGGACAGGTACTGGGCACAAATCTTCCTTTAGGGCTCTGCCAAAGTTGCCACTATAGTACCATAACATTTGACAAATCATCTGTAATACCCAGTCAAGCCAAGGAAGGCTCTGACTTGGCTTTGGATCTTAGGAGCGTCCCAGACCAGAATTGTCTGGATTTTGGCCTAGAGAGGTTGCACATGGCCTCCACCTACTTGGTGTTCCAGGTACACAACAGAACCATGCCCAATCTGGCACATACTTGCCTTGATAGTCAACCCTGCTTGTTGCAGATCTTGAAGCACTTCCTTGAGGTGGACCAGGTGATCCTCCAGGTGGAACTAAGCACAACAATATCATCCAGGTATGCTGCACTAACCTTTTCCAAACCTGAAAGTACAATGTTCACAAGCCTCTGGAAGGTGGCAGGTGCATTTTTCAGCCCAAAGGGCATCATTGTAAACTGAAAGTGGTCTTCAGAGGTAAAAAAGCAGACCTCTCCTTGGCTTCTGGTGTGAGGGCTATCTACCAATAACTTGAAGTCAGGTCAAAGGTGCTCAGATATTTTGCACCGCAGCTTGTCAATGAGCTCATCAGCTCTTGGTATGGGGTGGGCATCAGTCGTGGTGCCTACATTCAGGCCTCTGTAGTCCACACAAAACTTCATCTCAGGTTTTCCTGCTTTTGGGTTTAGTTTGGGTACCAATACCACTGGGCTCTATAACCCTAGGCTCTAGCATCTTGGCAACACATATTGTTCTAGCAAGAGCGGGTGCAGGCTAGTATTGAAGCCTCCGCCTGGTATTGAAGCCTCCGCAAATCATGATGGCTCTGTTACAGAATGCTCTTTGTTTTAAAGTTTCCTTCGGTTTGATACATTTTCTGTTTCTATTTGGATGTTTGTCAATGCTGATTTAAAACTTTTAAGAGCTAGGTGAATCTCTTTTTGGCCCCAAGGGGCACATAGACGCACTGAAAATCTGAAGAGGTTCAATTCCTAGTTTTGTTTTCTCAACTTTAAGTGCTGGATGTTGTTATTTAGGTTTTTAAAGGTAGATTCTGCTCAATCTAAGAATTTGGTTCCAACCCACATTTATAGCCCACCGTTGACCTGCCTTTGGGCTGTCTCTCGGCAGGTAATGCAAATGTTGACTAACTCTCCAGATCAGTATTGTCCAAGGCCCACGTCTCCTGAAAACAACAGATATCATATTTCTTTATATATGCTACCCAGACTTTGTTTTCCAACTTTTTTCCTAGGCCTGCTATGTTCCTACTTTCTTGTGATCACCACTTTGGGACTTTTTGGGCACCCTCTCCATACCCATTCATCAGCTATCTTCCCCATCTCTATGGAGCTAAATAACTTAGAATCCACCCGATGCTGGTGTAACGTCTCTGAGGTACACTTTATAAGTATGTGTTCTTTTACAACTAAATTGAAGTGCCCCTCATAGGTATCTGCCTCGTTACCTTTTATCCAACCTTCCAGTGACTACACAGAAGCATCTGCAATGTCTACCCTTATCTGAGTTGAGCCCTTGTGTGTATTCTTTAACCTCTATCTGTACTCTTCAGGGATTAGAACAAACAGCTCAATGAGTGCCTCCGTAATATGTGAATATGACTCTGCCAAATCATCTCCCAGTAGCCCTCTCATTCGATACTAGCCATTTGTCTATATCACCCCTTCTACATACTTAACGACAATACCCTTTGGCAACCTGAGATCATAGCCCCCTGCAGTTACCTCTGTGTCATTGTAGCTGCCACCATGTCCTTGCGCGACCCTTTTTTCTTCCATGGCTGGTCTTCTTTCCTCTACGGCCAGTCTCCTCACTTGGAGCTCTAGGAGATCAAGTTGGGCCTGCAGGTCCTTGAGCTTCCTTGAACGAACTGTAGGGGCCACCCTCTTGTTGTCCCCCTATTGAGGAGGTGTCTGCCATCCTCCTCATCCCCAGTGTTGGAGTGTAATCTCCTCTTCAAGTTAAACTTGGGCTCTACTGGCTTCCTCCCAGTCTCTAAGGGCCTTTTCCCGGTCCTCCTTCATGCCAGTAAAACTCAAGCTGATCTTTCTGTTCCTGCACAGAACCCTCATGCCATTGATCTTGTGTGTGGGAAGGGTAGTTTCAAACTTTTGCGAACTTCACTGAAAATTGGCAAAACTTCTGAAAAAGGGTGCCTTAAATATTCAGAACTTCCTGCAGACTCTGGTCAGAAATCGGATTATCATTAGAAGCAAGATAGCGGAGGTTGGATTTTGCACAAAGAAAGAGGAAATGCTTTTGCTTGTGGACTGTTTTATGTGGAAAGGATATGCTGTGATTGGTAGACTACTTTTCAACGTTGGGACTCATGGGATATGTAGTCCCAGAACTTCTTTTTAAGGTTTATTGTTAATTGATGGGCTGAGTTTATACAGAAGAAAGATAAATGCATAATCCTGGCCTCTGTGTCCTTATTAGAATTTATACTTTTGCTCACAATAGCTAGGAAGTTTAACATTCACCTGGTAACTGCCCCCACCAGTTGTTATCTTACCACACACTGCCAGCAAAACCACATCAGACAAGAACTCTTAACATGTGTGCCCAAGTCACAGTTGCCACACAAAAAATACAATGTGCAGTGGCACATCCACCATCACAGACAGTAAGATTCATAGAACTTTCTGGAAATTCTCTACAAACCAGGCACTGCACCTGCATGACCTTGCCAGCAAGTATAGATTGTATGCCTGGTTCCAGTGGCACAGTGAGCACAGGACCCACATCTGAGCATGCCGATTTCGCTGAACCTGCCCTGGGTTGTTTGTGTTCCGGTTTAGGGAGGACCTGGCTTGGCAGTTCAGGCTGGGCTGTTTCTATGGAGCAGGGTCAAGACTGATTTGCTTATAGTTGGGTCCAAACTGAGTTGGCAATGTGCGCAAAATAACAATGCAGTGGGAAGAGGCCCAAGTAATTACTAGTGTATGAGATTAATTGAAGCATTCCATCCATCACTTTTTGTATAATTTAGTGTGTCAACTAAGTGGGTATGCACACTGTCACTGGAGCCAAGCTATACCAGGCTGATAAGCCCATAACAAAGGAGAAAGCAGCCCTGGGTTGCTTGTGTTCTGGTTCAGGGAGGACCCGGCTTGAAAGGTCAGGATGGACTGCTCCCATTGAAGCAGGGTCAAGACTGATTTGTATTTAGCTGGGTCCAAACTGACGTGGCACTGTGTGCAAAATAACAATGGATTGGGATGCTGCCAGTGGCTGAGATTAATTTAATTTTGAAAGAAATGAGAGGGACCCTTTCACGCCAAAGGAATAGGGTACAATACAATAATGTCACAAAAAGGGTTTCCTTTGGACTAAAAGCTAAAGGTTTCCTATAACTAGCATGATTTACTCCACTCACTACAATGGTCACACAGACTCACAATTCTGGGAATAATCCTGATGGTCACTCAGGCTGTTCACACTCCACTTACACCATCCATATAATGAGAGTAGAAAGTTAAACCCAAACTCAAAATACCCAATTTTGTTTAAAACAACAATACATCAATTTATTCATAAATGTGTGTGTAGGAAAAATTTGATACAAACAACATGAATCATTAAATAAAAACCAATCTAAAATCAAAAGTCTATTACACAAAAGATTAAAATACGAACTACATAGAGAGAGTACACATTAAAGAAGACAACAGACTTTGTCATAACACCCACATCCGTGGTGAAACAATAAAAACAAACTAGAACCCAATGCTATGATTGATTGGTAATCTGTGGTTCCAGCAAGTCCACGGATTGTGTGAGAAAGCGTCGACGCGTTTCGATGGAAAGAAAATTATTGCACCATCTTTGTCAAGACTGTATTTTGTGACTCTCTTGATTCATAATATTTGTCCAAAAACAGTTTTCACAAACACCTGGAGGTTTGTTATCAAGGCAAAAAAGAATTCCCGTCGTAATTCGGGCAGTATTATTAGTTGTTTTATTGTCGTGCGGAATAAAAACTCCCGTCCGGCCCTTAGAAATATTAAGACCTCGGCCACAAAGCGTTTCTGCTCCTTTATAATACTTGGAACACGAAATTATCCTTCATGTAGGTTTATCCAGAACATTAGTCTTTGGATAGATCTCGAAAACGAGTCCTGCCGCTCAGAATTTATTGATTAATAATTATTATCAAACTGACAAGAAGACAGATGTGACGTGCTGCGCACAACAGTGACCCAATTGTATTAAGGGTACTACTAAGACCGAGATGGCACCAGCAGAATATATTAATCAATAAATAAAGAGCGGCAGGACTCGTTTTCGAGATCTATCCAAAGACTAATGTTCTGGATAAACCTACATGAAGGATAATTTCGTGTTTCAAGTATTATAAAGGAGCAGAAACGCTTTGTGGCCGAGGTCTTAATATTTCTAAGGGCCGGACGGGAGTTTTTATTCCGCACGACAATAAAACAACTAATAATACTGCCCGAATTACGACAGAAATTCTTTTTTGCCTTGATAACAAACCTCCAGGTGTTTGTAAAAACTGTTTTTGGACAAATATTATGAATCAAGAGAGTCGCAAAATACAGTCTTGACAAAGATGGTGCAATAATTTTCTTTCCATCGAAACGCGTCGAAGCTTTCTCACACAATCCGTGGACTTGCTGGAACCACAGATTACCAATCAATCATAGCATCGGGTTCTAGTTTGTTTTTATTGTTTCACCACGGATGTGGGTGTTATGACAAAGTCTGTTGTCTTCTTTTATGTGTACTCTCTCTATGTAGTTCGTATTTTAATCTTTTGTGTAATAGACTTTTGATTTTAGATTGGTTTTTATTTAATGATTCATGTTGTTTGTATCAAATTTTTCCTACACACACATTTATGAATAAATTGATGTATTGTTGTTTTAAACAAAATTGTGTATTTTGAGTTTGGGTTTTACTTTCTACTCTCATTATATGGATGGTGTAAGTGGAGTGTGAACAACCTGAGCGACCATCAGGATTATTCCCAGAATTGTGAGTCTGTGTGACCATTGTAGTGAGTGGAGTAAATCATGCTAGTTGTAGGAAACCTTTAGCTTTTAGTTCAAAGGAAACCCTTTTTGTTACATTATTGAGATTAATTTAAGCATATCATCATTCACTTTTTGTATACTTTAGTGTGTCACCGTAAGTAGGACGGTATGCCCAGACTTGGGTCCCATGCACACTGGAATCAAGCTGTGCCCAGCTGATGAGATCCAAAACAAGGGCGATACCAGTCTTGAGTTGCTTGTGTTCTAGTTCAGGGAGGATATGGCCTGGCAGTTCAGGCTGGACTGTTCCCATTGGAGCAGGGTCAAGACTGATTTGCATTTTGCTGGGTCCAAACTGAGGTGGCATGGTGTGCAAAATAACGATGGATTTGGATGCGGATCTGAGTAATTACCAGTGACTAAGATTAAGTCAACCATTTCATCCATCGCTTTTGTATACTTTAGTGTGTCACCCTAAGTGGGACAGGAATGGCCAGACATAGGTCCCATGCACACTGTGTATCTGGAACCAAGCTATACCCAGCTGATGAGCCCATAACAAGCGTGAAACCGGTTCTGGATTGCTTGTGTTCCAGTTTAGTGAGGAAGTGGCTTGGCAGTTCAGGTTGGACTGTTATCATTGGAGCAGGGTAAAGACTGATGTGGCATGGTGTGCAAAAAAAATATAGATTGGGATGTGGCCCCAGTAGCTGAGATTAATTAAAGCGTCCCATCCATCATTTTTGTATACTTTACAAATCTTATTGAGGCATCTGAAAATATTGTGCAGAGTTCTGCATTAAGTGTCACTGTACTCCACTCTGTGGTTGTGCTGCTCATCACTATTGGAACTCAGCATCTCTCTACAGCCTGACTGTCTTAATATGAAATACAGTTGTTGTCTGCCACCCAAATTACTTTGATCCACTGTCCTCCTCAGAACCCTGCTTCTCTAATGCCTATTAGAAGGGATGGAGACCCACATTATTACATTTTAACCATTGCCCATGTTACTGAGCCACGTATTGAATTGATTGATGTACCCTTTAACAACTGTGAATTAACTTGTTTTGTCAATGATCATGTCTTAGAAATTCTGAAGGTGTATTAGTTACTGGTTATGCTGTTTGCATTGTATACCAAATTGTCGAAAGCTGCAACTCACCCACTGTGACATCAGCCACAGTTGCAGAGCTCATTGCTCTCACTTGGGCTTGCATTCTAGCCAAAGAAAAGACAGTTACTGTGTACACAGACTGAAAGTGTGTGTTTGGGGGTGACGCATGAGTTTGGGCTCCTTTGAATGCAAAGAGGTTTCTTGACCTCGGCAGAACCCTACAAAAATGGACAGTATATTCTCAATTTTTTATATGCCTCACAGTTGCTGGAAAGATTGGCAGTGGTGAAGTGCGCTGCTCACCAGCACCCTCAGAACGATGTTTCGAGGGATAATGCCCTAGCGGATTCAGCTGCTATAAGTGCTGCACTTTCTAAAATTGCCTATGTTGGTAAGTATGTTGTAAGAACTAATTTATTTATTGTACCCACTTTAAAGGATTTGTCTCAATTGTAGGAGCACACCTCCAAAAGTGAAAATCGATCCTGGCTCATGCAACAATGTAAAAGATATTTGCCACTGCAACCCATTCTTCTGCACCCCTATTCTCTTCAAATGACCAAAGCTATTGCCAATCCTTTTTCACCTGCCAGACAAGGCATTAAGGTTTTCCCTTCTGCTCAACCTTCCCTTTGGGCTCCTTAGTGCATGTACAGGTAAACTTTATTCAGCTGCCCAAATGCTCAAAATATTCCTATGCCCTTGTAATGGTGTGTATATTTTCAGGATGGATGTAAGCGTACTCCTGTGCCCTTGCTGATGCCAACACAGTAGCTAAGTGGTTACTCAGAGACTTCATTCTTAGGTTTGGGACGCTGAGCCAGATCAGTAGTGATCGAGGGACCCACTTTGTGTCAGCAGTAGAGCAGGCAGTTTTCTGCAGATTAGATTGGAATCTCCAGTGTGCCTATCACCACGGGTCAGTGGGCAAAGCAGGCAAGAATAATGGGACACTAAAGAATTAGATAGCTAAGACATGTTCCAAAACACAGCTAAAATGCCCTGCCATTAACCGTGTGACCTTTGAGAGTGATCTTTTCCCATAAGACAAAATTGAGCTCATATGAAATAGTAATCGGCTGATCTGTGATGCTCTCATCAAATCTTTGTCTCCTCTACCAAGGTAGATTTACAGTTAAATGATGATGCTATTCTACAGTATTGCATGAAGCTTATACAATGTGTTTCCAGTTTCCGTTCTCAGGAGCAAGCTACTTTATTTGAGTGTCCCACCAAGGTCTGCCATTCTCTACAGCCCGGTGATTGGATCAATGTTCGGGTATTCCAGAGGAAGACCACACTACAGCCCGGCATACCAGATATGTACCAGATATTGCTCATCACCAACACAGCTGTCATATACCAATGTTTGGTGACTTGGATCCACAAATCTCACTGCAAATTATCTGTTCCGCCTAGAGACAAGGTTGCTTCTGCTGCTGCTTTAAGGCTATGCCTGGCCCTGGACCATCTGCTGAGACTGTTTCTGATGTGGCCCCATCATCTATTGGTGTGTGTTGGAAAATGGCCCACTCTACAGGGTCACTCCCACATTTTTTGCCTTCCTCCTCCACATTTTGTGACCTCATTTTTGTTAGCCATAGGATTTTCCGCACTTTACCACTGCTAACCAATGCTAAAGTACATGTACTTTCTCCATAAGACATGGTAACATTGGTTCATACCCAATTGGCATATTTAATTTACTTATAAGTCCTTTGTAAAGTGCCCTACATATGCCCGGGCCTGTGAATTAAATGCTACTAGTGGGCTTGCAGCACTGATTGTACTAACCACTTAAGTAGCCACTTAACCGTGTCTCAGGCATGCCATTGCAGACCCTGTGTGTGCAGTTTAAACTGTTATATGGACCTGGCAAGATAAACCTCTTGCCAGGCCAAAAACATCCCTTTTCATACATTTATTTCACCCCTAAGGTAGCCCCTGCCAGAGAGCAGGGTGCAATGTATTTAAAGGCAGGACATGTACTTTTAAGTTTTACATGTCCTGGTAATGAAGAACTCTCAAATGTGTTTTACACTACCGCAAGGCCTATCTCTCCCATAGGATAACATTGGGATTACCTTATTCCATTTTATAAGTATAATTCCCAATTGTGAAGAGAAAGAATTTTCAAGTTTGGTGTCTCTGGAATCACAATTTAAAATCAAAATTTATGATGATATTGGATTTTAAATTGCAATTCTGAAAATGTCACTTTTAGAAAGTTGGCATTTTCTTACTTTAGTTATTTGGTGCGTGCTGCCTGTCTCTGATCATATGTCTGGAGTGGGCAGCAGTTGGGCTTTCTGCATTCCCCCTAGACAGCCACTCTCAATGGGAGCTTAGGTGTGACTCAATGGGCCAACCTGGCAGGATGGGAGGGAGGAGCTGGACCTAGCCTCACTTACACCTGAATAGTTTGTGTCCTATCCCCACACAAAGGGTGCATGCCCCCCTGTAATAAGTCTGGAGCCAGGGCAGGAAGGGAGGACCTCATTGCACTTCAAAGGCATTTCTTTGAAGTCTCCCCCACTTCAAAGGCACAACTTTGTATAAGTACTGGACCTCAGACATTACCACTTCAGTACACTTCTGCCCCTGTGGATACTCTGCCAGGAAGAAGGACTGCAGTGCTGCTGAAAGGACTGTCTCTCTGCTAGACTGGCACTCTGAAGGAGCTGGTGCTTTGCTGTGATGACCTGTTGCCTGCTGCCCACTTGCCGGGAGAGGAAAAACTGGACCTGGAACCCATCTTCAACCCAGGACCCCAAAGGGACTAAAAGGGCTAGTCTGCTGGCCTCCTGATCTGAGCCTCAGGGGAACAACAGGCTCCCCACAGCTCCTGGGCCCGTCTTCAATGAGCTCCTGACCCCCAAGAGGTGCCTCTCAGATCATGGGCTCTTGGAAATGGTTCTTATGGTCTTAAAGTCAAACTTTTGGGCTCTTCGCAAACAGGCCAGTTTGACCCAGAACCGCGCCTCTTGCACAGAGAATCAGCGCAAGCCACCACAAGTTCATCTCTTCGCACAGCAAGGATCATCTGCCGGCGTGGATCATCACCCTGAGGCTCCGGCCCACCTGTCCATGATGCCCGGCTGGCTCTTGGCGCCACGCTACTACCTGTAAACTTCTACCCAGCGAACGGGACTCTTGGCACAAAACTTGAGAAAGTAAAACTTACAGCTGGACTAACTTGAGACTGTATCCAACCCACGCTCCATGGCAGTCAGCTTGAACTTTTGACTTTGAACTGGTCCAGTGCGACCAGATATCCTTGGTTGGCACTTTAGGCTTTTAAGTGCTATTTTACAGTTTATTCTTTAAAAATTCAGAACTCCAGTTATATGATTGGATTTATGCTGTTTTGGTCTTGTTTTATTTATAATTAAGCTCTATTATTCTAACCTAGTGTTATTTTTTTGTGGGGTGTTTTCACTGTTTTACTGCTTGAAGTGTTGCACAAATACTTTACACATTGCCTCTAAAGTTTAGCCTGACTGCTCAGTGCCAAGCTACCAGAGGGTGAGCACAGGTTAATTTAGGGTTTGCCTGCTTCTTAACCTATTTAGGATTGTGGTTGCTGCTTGATTTGGGCTCATACCCTAGTCAACCAACAACCCAATTTCTAACAGTGGGTCAAAGACTCTATGATCCTCTCCATGCCTGTTCCACCACCACCATGTGTTGCTGCCTCAACAGCTTCTCATCACTCCTGTGTCCTTCCAAGGTAAGCCACCTCCTCCTTCTGGACATCAGATCCCTCTGTGTGTGTGGCCTTGAGCATCTGGCTACTGGTGGGTACATTCTTGCGGCAGAATGGGGACTTTTCTGAGACTGAACTGTACTGCACCTTCCATTGCACTGAGTTACCGCTTGGCATACAAGGGTATCTCTGCTGGAAAAGTAGACACTGAACAATACCTCTTCCCCCTTTTGGATATGCACACACGTATCTGAGGATGTGGGAGCTAGCATTCCTTTGATCGGAGTGCCCATGAGTTTTAATGACATATGCCTTCAGGTTTCCATCTCAGGCATAGACTTCATCTTCCCCTTTTTCCTCCCAGGCCTTGAAAAGTTTAATAACCCTTTCAATTGTAATATGCCATATGCGACATGTCTTGCAACGACTGAGCAAGGTCTTACTTTTGAGCACAGTGGAGCAAATGTCTCTAGTATTTTTCTTGGACACGGGAAGGAATAGTTTCTTACCTGTGACTCCAGTTCTCTTGTAGGGGTATTTCCGTGATAAGTCATAAGCACTTAAATAGTCCTGTCCACGTGCGGGGACCACGGAGCACTTACATAGATATATCTTCTTAAGTGGATATTATTCGCCTTTCTTCAGGAAGGCCTGCAAAGACACTTAAGAGATAAAACAGACAATAATGCAGCCTAACTAACTAGGCTACACTGGCCACTACTTCATCTTGAAGTGAAAAAAAAATAGCCAGTAAACTAAATGTAACAATTTTTATGGAGTTTAATACACAGAGAAAACACCCCTTCACAAAACTCCTTTTTTCATGATAGAGATGAAAAGGGCTGGACAGAGTAGCCCCATAGGGTGCCATTATGTGTCTCAAAATAGAAGCTGTGCCTTTAAGAGTCTCCAGAGACCACCAGTATCCCATGATGCACAGCCAGTGGCAGTTACTTCAGTTCTTTTTGAAGGCATAGAGATGTGAGTGCCTGTTGCAAGATATGTATACGTCTGTCTATTCCACTGGTTAGGAGGGAGGGTTGCTTATGACTTATCACGGAAATACCCCTACAAGAGAACTGGAGTTACAGGTAAGAAACTATTCCTTCTCTTGTAGGGGATTTCCGTATATAGTCATAAGCACTTGAATAGACTAGCAAGCCCATCCCTACAAGAAACTCGCGGTGGAAGAGACAGAAAATTAACCTGCCAGTTTAAGCAAACAGGTTCCTAAGGGAAGCCTATCCAACTTGAGCATCTGCATTAGCATCAGAGTCCAGGCAGTAGTGTTTTGTAAATGTATGAACTGACTTCCAGGTAGCAGCCTTACAAATCTCAGAAATGGGAATATTATGAAGCAAGGCCGCAGTAGCTGCTCTCCCTCTGGTAGAGTGCGCCCTAGGCTTACTAACAAGAGTTTTGTTGGCCTTCTGGTAACACTTTAGAATACAGGAAACAATCCATCGGGAGATGGATTGCTTGGAGGTCGCAAGACCTGTACGAAGGGAGCCATAGTTTAAAAATAACTGATCTAATCTCCTTATATCTTTGGTTTTGTCCAAATAAAATTTCAAAACCCTTCTAACATCCAGGGAATTAAGAGATCTCTCCGCTGGAAAAGAAGGATTCTGGAAAAAAGTAGGCAAGGAAATGGTTTGATTCACATGGAAGTCCGAAATTACCTTAGGAAGAAATTTCGGATGAGTCCTCATGACCACTTTAGATGTATGAAAACTGTGTATGGTTCTTGACAGCAAAGTGCCTGGATTTCGCTGACCCTGCGGGCTGAGGTGATAGCCGCAAGGAAAGCTGTCTTCCAAGACAGATGCTGAAGAGTAGCCTTATGAATGGGTTCAAAGGGTTCTTGCATTCGGCGAGAAAGAACCACATTAAGCTCCCACGGAGGAGAAGGACTCCTAATGGGAGGAAAAACTTTCTTCAAACCTTCCAAGAAATCCCTAATGACAGGAATTCTAAAAAAGGAAGTTTGTGAAGGGCATTTCCTGTAGGCAGTCAGAGTTGCTAGGTTAACTTTAATGGAAGACAAGTGAAGGCCAGATTGTGCTAGATGAAGCAAGTATGGAAGGATGACATCTTCCTGGCAAGAAGTGGGATCCTCGTTCTTTGATGAACACCAGATACAGAATCTCTTCCATTTGTACGCATAAGCGGAGCGTGTGGATGGCCGCTTAGCTTCCTTAAGGATGCCCATGCATTCCTGAGGTAAGTTTAAATGTCCATACTGCACTAACTCAGGAGCCATGCTGCCAAATTCAAGGATGAGAGGTTGGGATGCACCATCTGTCCTCCGAACTTCGTTAGTAGGTCTGATTTGCATGGCAGCCTGAGATGTGGAAGGATAGACCGGTGAAGAAGGTCTGTGAACCACCATTGACGTGGCCACTCCGGGGCTATGAGAATCATCTTGGCCCGTGAGTGTGAGAGCTTGATGAGGACTGCCGGGATCAGGGGGATCGGAGGAAAGGCGTAGAGAAATCTGCCTGACCAGTTTATCCATAGGGCATTCCCCAGAGTTCCCGGTTGGTAGAACCTCGAGGCGAAGTCTTGGCATTTGTTGTTTTCTGCGGTGGCGAACAAATCGACCTCTGGAGTACCCCATCTTTTGGATATATCTTGAACCACGTCGTCGTGTAAGACCCACTCGTGATTTTCCTGGAGGAGTCTGCTTAGAGCGTCGGCCTGAGCATTTTGAACACCTGGGAGGTGAGTTGCTGTTATGGTCAGATTCCTGGCTAAGAGCCACTTCCAGATGGTCTGGGCTTCTAGAGATAATGGTCTGGATCTCGAGCCTCCCTGCTTGTTGAGGTAGAACATTGTTGTCGTATTGTCCGTCTGGACAAGCAGGGAGTTGGCACGGAATGATGGTTGAAAAGCTTTCAGAGCCAAGTGAACCGCTCGCAACTCTAGCAGATTGATATGGTAAGTTGATTCCTTTGGTGACCATCTGCCCTGAATTTGAAGGTGTTCTGTATGGGCTCCCCAACCTAGGAGAGAGGCATCCGTTATTATGGTTTGCGTAGGTATCTCTTTGTGGAAGGGAATCCCTCGCAGGAGATTGGTGGGCGAGCCCCACCATTTGATGGACCGAAGGGCATGTTGTGACAGTTGAATCCGGTCCTCCAAATCCCCTATTCGCTGGTCCCATTGGTCCTCCAGACATTCTTGCAGGGGTCTCATGTGGAGACGTGCATTCGGTGTGAGGAAGATACAAGACGCCATGGAGCCCAGAAGCGAAGAAACCTTCCTCACCGTTGGAAAGAACATTTTCATGAGAGCCAGAGCTTTCTGAAGGATCGATATGCGTCTCTCCTCCAAAGGACACACGTTTGCCGTGCGAGTATCGATGGATGCTCCCAGATACTGCAGGCACTGTACAGGGATTGAGATCGACTTTGTTTGATTGATGTGAAGACCCAAGCGAAGGAGAAGGTCGGAAGTCCAATTGAAGTGTAGTTGAGCCTCCTGACGCGTGGATGCCTTGATCAGCCAGTCATCTAGGTAAGGGTAGACGAACAACCTGTGCTTCCTCAGATGGGCAGCAATCACTGCCATGCACTTGGAGAAGGTCCTGGGAGCTGACTTCAGGCCGAATGGAAGTACACAGTATTGATAGTGGTTGTTCCCCACTGTGAATCTCAGGAACTTGCGATGCTTCCTTACGACGGGAATGTAGAAGTATGCGTCTTGCAAGTCTATTGCGCATAACCAATCCCCTCGATGCAGCTGAGGGTAGATCTGATGTAACGCTAACATTCGGAATTTCTCTCTCCGAATCCACTTGTTTGCTTGTCGTAAATCGAGAATGGGTCTGAAGTCGTTCTTGTCCTTCTTTTTGACAAGAAAGAACATTGAATACAGCCCTTGTCCTCGTTGAGAAGGGGGAACAGGTTCTATTGCCCGTTTCTGCAAGAGAATGTTGGCTTCCATTTGCAATTGGCACAGTTGGTGTCGTGACTGTGTTGGAGGAATTGATGGTGGAGGGCTGATGAAACGTAGAGAGTATCCATTGCGAACAATATTCAGAACCCAATTGTCTTGTGTTATTTTTTGCCACTCTGCCAAGAAATGTTGAATGCTTCCCCCTACCGGAGTGGGTAACAGAAGAGGGGGACGATAGTATTCAGGGTTTGGAACCAGTAGGCACCTTGTTGCCTTGCGCAGGTTGTTGTCCTGACCTTCCTCTTGGTTGTCTCTTTTGGAAAGGTTGGTAAGCTTGTTGGTACGACTGCTGTGTACCGGTCTGCCGGCCCTGATACCTTTGTAACCTTTGTTGTGGGTATCTACGTGAAAAAGGTCGGAACGATTTGCGTTGTTCTTTAGGTTTTTCAAGACCAACGGCTTTAAGTGTCTCCATTTCTGCTTTCATTCGGGTCATCTCCTCATTTGCATGAGCGCCGAAAAGCGTTGTTCCCGAAAAAAGGCAGATTCAGGATACGTTGTTGTGCTTCAGGCTTGAGAGAGGTCAAGCGAAGCCATGAATGCCTTCTTAGTGCCACACCGTGGCAATACCCATGTGCAGATAAAATGGATGTGAACGCCGCTGCACTAATGACTTGGTTAGACACCATAAGGCCTTCCGTAAGGATCTCATTGAAATCCTCCCTTTTGTCCCTGGGTAGGTGATCTGCAAACTGCTGGAGGGACTCCAACAGAGCCCGGTCATATCTACCCAGCAGGGCCGTGGCACTCGCAGCCTTCATAGAGGTCGCTGCAGTATTGCATACCTTCCTCCCCACTGAGTTAATCTTACGACTCTCTTTATCAGGTGGAACTGTGGACGTTGGAGTCGTAGTATGCTGTTTTTTCGCCGCCACCACAATGACAGAATCTGGAGTGGGATCTGTCCGTAGGAACGTGGGATCCTGCTCTGGAGAACGGTCGTTCTTCTGCAGTCTAGAAGGAGCTGCTTTAATAGAAGATGGAATAAGGAAAAGTTCCATTGCCGGTTCTAATAAGCCCAGTACCAGAGGAAGCAAGGGACGAGAGGCTTGTCTCTGTTGCAGAGGTCGATGGAACCGGTGTGAACATAGGAATGTTCAGTTTGGATGCTCCTTGCACCAAAACTTCTTGAAAAGTGGTAATGTCATCAATAGGTGAAACCCTTTGAGGAGGAGAATCCGATAATGTAGGGGAGTATCTTCCAGTACTTGTAGAGGATGTATCCCTGGTACGCGGGGAGCGAGATCGCTCACCATGATGTCGTCGATGTGAACGAGTTGAGGAAAACCTATGACTGCGAGAACGGTCCCTCGTATAAGACTTAGATCTTGGTCTTCGAGGTGCAGGAGGAGGAGGTGTCGTAGGCCGAGGAGGTGGAGAAGGAGGCGGAGGAGAAGGCGGAGGAGGAGGAGAAGGAGGCGGAGGAGGCGGAGGATCATCTGGTCTTGGAGCTGGTGACCCAGAAGGAGAATATGCTTGTGAGTACGCCGAATCAGAAGTATAAATTAATCTCCTCTTTTTTCTAGGCGCCTGGAGTGAGGAAGGAGCCACAGAATCCGAAGACGATCCATCTTTCCTCCTCAACGTCGACCTACTTGTCGACGGTGACCTTCGACGTCGTCTTGACCTTGAACTTAGGCTCGACGTCGATCGAGTCGGAGATCGACAGCCTCTTCTCGACGGCGATTGCCGGTGACTTCTCAACGTCGAACGCCGGTGACTTCTCGAAGTTGATCGCCGGTGACTTCTCGACGGCGATCGCCAGTGACTTCTCAACGACGATCGCCGGTGACTTCTCAACAGCGATCCACGGTGACTTCTCAACGGCGATCGACGATGATGAGTCAATGTTGATCGACGACGGTGAGTCGACGTCGAATGACGAGACAATGTCCTCGACGGTGACCTCCGCGGAGTAGGGTTTCTCGACGACGAACGAGGGAGTCTCACCGGTAAGTTCGCCACCTCTTTTGAAGGTCTTCTCCTCGACGTAGAAAGTCGACGACGTTTCGATCCAGAGCCCTGAGTCGACGGCGAACAGGTCGGTGCTACATCTGCTCTCGACGTCGTAGTCTTTGACGTCGACCTGGACCGGCGCCGTTTTTCAGCCCTCTCCTCCCGGGGAGCCCCCCAGAGGCTGAAGACAGAGCCCTGGTAGAGGACTGATCCTCTCCTCGCTCTGAGGTTCCTTCCACCTGTTGACTTGGCCTCCTGCTTTCTTCTTTCTTCGACTCCCTGAAGCTGGATTTTCTCCTTGTCACGCAGGGTGCGCCTGGAAAAGGTCTTACAGATGGAACAGGCATCAGGAACATGAGAAGCAGGCAGACAAATACTACACACTCTGTGAGAGTCTGACTTGGCCTTTTTCCTTCCACAGTCAGGGCACTTGTCAAAAAGGGATGGCATTTTTTACTTAAAACTGTGGAATTCCTGTCAGAAAAAGACAGCAAAGGGAAAAGAAAGACCAAAGACGTCGAGTGAAACTGTTAGAAGTAAATTTCTGAAGAGAATTTTGATGAAAAACACCAAAAATGGTAGAGCTCAATGCTCCAGGGTCCTGTTAACAGGAGCCAGAAAAAGAACTGAAGTAACTGCCACTGGCTGTGCATCATGGGATACTGGTGGTCTCTGGAGACTCTTAAAGGCACAGCTTCTATTTTGAGACACATAATGGCACCCTATGGGGCTACTCTGTCCAGCCCTTTTCATCTCTATCATGAAAAAAGGAGTTTTGTGAAGGGGAATTTTATCTGTGTATTAAACTCCATAAAAATTGTTAAATTTAGTTTACTGGCATTCTTTTTTCACTTCAAGATGAAGTAGTGGGCAGTGTAGACTAGTTAGTTAGGCTGCATTATTGTCTGTTTTATCTCTTAAGTGTCTTTGCAGGCCTTCCTGAAGAAAGGCGAATAATATCAACTTAAGAAGATATATCTATGGAAGTGCTCCGGGGTCCCCGCACGTGGGCGGGACTATTCAAGTGCTTATGACTATACACGGAAATCCCCTACAAGAGATTTAACAGTGGAGACCTTTTATTTTGAGTCACCTCCTTTTGAATAGTACCTTCCCCTTGGACTGTTGTTTCTCAAACATCACCCACAAAGAGGTCATGAATATTTAATTTGTGGATCACAAGCTTACCCCTGGCTGCCTTCAGAAAAGACTTGGACTCGTTATGCAAATGTACATTGTTCCAGATGTAAGACACTTTGATGATCATCCCTTAGAGAAAAGAGGAGCAGGCGGCTATTTCAACCACCTTCTGATTCTTCTCCGCTTTAATTCCCATGTATGGAATGACTGTGACTTTAAATGAGATAAGAAGAAATTTAGACATTTTGGAAGAAATAGCAAATTACACCTCAGTAGTTTTGGGATTAGTGACAGAACAGTTAGATGCCTGCAGAAAATGGAGGAGTGTAAGCGCCAGATTGCCGTTTTTAGAACCAGGATACACAAATATTATGGGGACGAATTGGCTATTAAATTTGCACAACATCGGGCTGACATATATGAATTCGGGGAAAATTCAGGAAGATTGCTGGCCAAACGTCTGCAACAGAGGGGAGTCTCTAATAGAATATGTCAAATCCAGGATCAATTGGGCCAGATTCAGGACCGTCCCGCAGAGGTTCTGAAGGTCTTTCAGAACTTTTATCAGGAGCTTTATTCAGCTGAGAGGGATGAGGCAGTAATTTCTGGCGAGGAATACCTCCGGGATTACGCAACTCTTAAGGTTACCTCGGAACAGAGTGAAATGATGTCTGCTCCAGTCAAGGGGGAAGAGATTGATCTGGCTATAACTTCTTTGGTGGCCGGCAAAGCTGTCGGCCCCGATGCATTACCTCTGGAATTTTATCGTACATTTCGGCAAGTTCTGCGAAGTGAGTTTGAATCTCTGTTCCAACTTGCCCAGAGGGGGCAGATTCCCAACTCTTGGCGTAGAACCACTATAGTAGTCTTTAAAAAAAAAGACAAACCCGAGCTCAGCCCTTCATCTTACCGACCCATCTCTTTGATATGTGCTGATAGCAAGATCTATTCTAAAATAATTGCTCTTAGGCTAGGCAAGGTTATTACTCCATTGGTATCTATCCGCCAACACGGGTTTATCCCGGGTCGAGATACGTCGGACCATGTCAGGCGAGCAATAGCCTTGTTTGACTGGGCTCAGGCCACAAAGTCACCTCTTGGGATGATCCTGTTGGACGCTGAGAAAGCTTTCGACAGGGTCTCCTGGGGGTTTCTTTGGTCTGTACTTCATGCAAAGGGGCTACCTAAGGCATTTATAGAAGCAATACAGGCCCTTTATGTATCTCCTGAGCCTCGTATCCGTATTTCTGGACAGGAATCCAACTTGTTTTTCATCAGTAGAGGAACTCGCCAGGGGTGCCCCTGTTCTCCGCTCTTATTCTCAATATATATTGACCCTTTTCTTAATAAATTAGAAACCAGCATACAGATTAAAGCGGTCACGGTCAATGGTACTGTCTACAAATCACTAGCCTATGCTGATGACATTGCTGTCTTTACAACTGACATAGATCAGCTCTACCAGCACTGAATGACTTGGCGAAGCAATTTGGTTCCGTTTCGGGCTACAAGTTAAACATTTACAAAACCCAGATTATTCACTCTGATACCTTGCTCCCGGAAGACATTCCAACTGTCTCTGTAGCAACCTATCTGGGAGTGAAGGTTACTGCATCTGTGGAGCAAATACCGGAACTAAATATGTCGCCGTTAATAAGGAATATTGATCAGACACTTGCGAGATTAGACCATTTACATCTCTCTATGCACGGCCGATGTAGTGTCATTAAAATGCTGATTCTTCCAAAACTTTTATATTTGTTTCGGACCATACCCCTAGTTTTTTCGGCATCTTGCATTACTAGAGCTGAAAGGGCATGTGTCAGATTTTTATGGGGGTATCGCAGAGCTAGAAGGGCAGCCAAATGGCTGATCTTACCAAGACTTAGGGAGGTTGGGGGTACCCTCCCTAATTTTTTATCACTGGGCAGCACTGCTCCAACAAATGGGGATACTGTTGGTTGGGGCTAAGGCAGTATTTCCTGAAGCTGTCAGACCAACCATTTATGAACTTTTACTTGGCGATGATGTTCGGCAGTGTTTAGTCAAAATCCTAGAACCAAGTTATTATAAGAAAACCAAATTTAAAATGATGCAATCTGCGTATGGAGTTTGGAAAAAGATACGGCATAGGCTGGGTATTTCGAATATTAATGCCTATACCCCTTTCTTGACACATGGGCTTTTACCGCCAATTTTCCAAGACCAGATAACCGTCAGCTGGGGGGTTTCAGGAATTAATGTCTTGTGGGATTTTTTTGGGGATAGTCAAATTGTGTCGTTTGCATACTTACAAGAAAAATATGGGCTCTCTACGAGACATTTCTTTAAGTATTTACAGATCAGGAGCTTTTTGGGTAAGGCTATGTCTCAAGCGGGTGCTAAATTTGGGGAAATACCTCTAGTTGGTATTGTTGGGATCAGATCCCGGATTGGGAAAATATACCAAACACTACTTGCCGGCCTCCCTGATGATTTGGGTGTTCAGAATGACAGATGGGCCAGGAAGTTTGGTCAGGAAGGTATTGATTTAGAGGCATCCTTGGAATTAGCCACCAAGATCTTAATAACCGGCAGTCTGCGAACTCAACATTTCATGTCGGTCTTTGACTTATATTATACCCCGGGGAAAATTTCTAAATGGTCTGGATCACGGGGCAATTCATGTAGCAGGTGTGGGGCACCGTCGGCCGATACGATTCATATGTTTTTTGCTTGCCCTAAGCTTGATAAATATCTACAAGATATTGAATCTTTTCTGAGTCTGATTATAAGCAAATTGATTGTAATAAAACCAGACTTAGTCATTCTGGGGATTGATGGGAGTCAGGGTAGTATGGATTGGACTAGATTTGAAACCGGGCTAGTATTTATTGCAATGGCCATTGTTAGAACATGCATCACCTCTCAATGGATTAGTCCTGATTCCCCTACATTTGTAAACTGGAGGGCAAGGTTTCTAGCCACTTATAATATGGAATTGGCTGTATATAGATTGAAAGGCCGCTGGAGACAAGAATTTGGAAAGAAAATATGGGAGCCTATTACCAGCTGGATGGGGTAAACAAGTCTGCTAGTTGGTTCCCTATGTCTCGTTTTTCCTCCTTTTTTTTCTTCTTTTTTTTCTCTCTTTTTTGGCTCTTCGTCCAATATAAAAATTATGGATTGTTTAATAGTTTCAGCTTCTTTCCGCTTCGGTATACATCCTATGTAATTTCTGACAAGACTTTTTTGAATGTGAATGGAACATTTTGTTGTATGCTATGCCATAACTAACTGATATTGATTTAAATAAAAAATTAATAAAAAAAAAAAAAAAAAGAACAGTTAGATGCCACTGCAAAGATGCTGATCCAAAACAGAATAGCTTTAGAATGTCTCCTAGCAGCCGGACCGAAAGCTGCACTCATCTTCCCAACACTTCACTTAGAATCAGGGCCGGACTGGGAAACAAAACCGGCCCTGGCAAACAGCTTGGCCGGCCCCCCTGGGGGTGAGAAGGGGGGTGCGGTCGAGCTGGTTGATACAGCCGATTTCGGCCGTTTTTGTTACAGGGGGGCGATATTGCCGGCCGCCGGTAACAAAAACCGCCCCTCAGGGCCTAAAACCGGCCCTCTCCCTGGCGGCCTACCGGGGAAACGCCCGGTGCCCGCAACGGCCAGTCCGGCCCTGCTTAGAATACACGAAAAATAGATAATATTAAGGAGAAGGTAAAGATATTACATGAGATACAAAGGGACCAAGCCCTAACAGCATCTGATGTGGTTGGGGGTGTTTCGGCTCTTGGGGTATGAAGATATATGAATCCATTATTGGTATTGTTCTGATCAAGGTTGTTATATTTATAGCTGTTAGGCTAATATTGTACATCATCCAACCACTTGCACAAATAATAGCACTGCCACACCTTTCCGCTGGCTACCACTTATGATGGTGAGAAAAGTGGTAACAATGAGATTAATAAAGAAATTATGAAATTACACTTAATGCAACTACTGTAAGAAAAATTGTTTCCTCTTGGATAAAAAGGGGGCTTTGAAAACAAACCTAAACTCTTGCCTGTATTATACTAATTTACTTTCATATAATGTTGTGTTACTAAATGCACATACAGCCCTCAACGTATTAACTATTTTGAATTAAATATGAATGTAATTTTATAGCAGTTCGAAGCTTTCTGTAAGACAAAACATGCTTCCTAATTTTCATAACTCTAGGAGGCTCAAAGGCAATATGGCTTAGGGTTGTACCTTGTGCATTTCCTAACAATGTAACCTTGTTTTCAAAGGTTTTGTGAGAATAATGAGACAAATATTGTGAACATGAATGATATCTTCCCATCAACACCGTTCAGTCCCTCCTCAGGGAGGTTTTCGCAGAGAGCAACAAGTTTCTGTCATGCAATGAAGTTTCATTTACTTCTACTAAGCGAAAAATGTATATAATGTTGATTTTCCATGAATTTTAAACTCCAGCTGACTGTTTTCTTGGATATTTTGTTGTTGTGCTTGCTATTTTGAATTAAACACTAGTTGGACTTCAGGCTTCCCGACTTGTTGTGTTGTATTTTTAACACTTTCCTACTTGCCTAGAGTTACATTGTTGCATATTGAGCTTTACACTGAAAATTGCTATGAATTTTCAAGATTTGCGATTTTGCATTTTATGACTTTTTCTGATAAAAAAGGATTTAAACTAAAAATAAAAAAAGGCTACAGGGAAATGTTGCTCTCTTCAGCGATACCGACGTTCTATACAGCCATTTGCAATCTGATGCATAAAACAATCATTTGAAGTGGAGTATCCTAAGCACAGGCAGTAGGTAACAGTGAGAGTAAAGTAGTCTAGTCAGTGTATCACGGGCCCCAGAACAAGAAAGGAAATGCGTACCTGCAGGGACGTAACACAGGTCCCTGCAGTCCTTGCCGCCCCCTAACCTTTCAGGGCGCCCCATTCAGCCCAAGCCCAGAGAATATCTGTGAGATATGAGGGCCTCTCCTCACATTCAGCAGGGGGACATTCGTTTTGTATGACGTCAGCCCTCCCCCCCCACACACCCCAGTTGCTGTTTGAATAATAAAACACAGCAATAATCAGGGATCAGTCAGGCCCTCAGGGGTCTGTGCCCCAGTGCCACTGCCCCTACTGCATCAATGGAAACTACGCCCCTTTACAGTGAATAGATCCTGGGTGTGTGAGACATGCTTTGCGAAACGCACTGACCACAAGGCACAAAATACACATCATTGATTAATCAGGGAGTTGTGCCCCACATGGAGTGTACTTTTCAACAATCAGCCCGAGGGTTATTCAGGAGTCCATTCCAAGATGGAGTCCTAGATCAACTCAGCCCCTCTTTAGTCTACTATTACCCGCAGCTCCCTGGTCCCAGCTGAATCCGAGCTTGGCCTTTCAAGGTGCATCAGCGGATCCATCTTGGACGAGCAGCTCACAGGCTCATCCTAACAAGACACACATTCTTGAGCGCCTTGATGCTACAAATAGTGTCAGCGCCTGCTACGATTCATCTTCATGCAAAAAATAAGCAATATCGCACTCCTATTTGCACAATTAGAATCTGCAGACAGAGCTAGCGTTTGCAGAAGACGAAAAAGACGCGGGCCACTTACTTGTTTACTGTCGGGTAGTCCTGCGCCTAAGCATCGATTAGATATGGGTTTAAAACATTACCTGTGCTAGGTGTTTCTGGTGATGTGGAAGTAGTGTTAGTCGACGTAGCTGTAGAGTTTTCAGCAGTGGTAGCATTAGGTTGGGTTGTATCAGTGTGTCCGACCGCCACACTGGTGGATGAGGTTTGGGTTGTATCAGTGTGTCCGACCGCCACACTGGTGGATGAGGTTTGGGTTGTATCAGTGTGTCTGACCGCCACACTGGTGGATGAGATTGTGCCCAGTTCTCTGGTTGTTGCAGGGCTGGGAGATGTATCTGTAGGATTTTGTTTCGTTGTTGGAGTGGTGTCGGTAGTAGATGTCGCAGTGGTGGCGGTAGATGACTCCTCTGTGCTCGTTGCATCGGAGGTGATGGTTGTGGCTGCATCCGGTGTAGTCGTCACAGTGGTGGGAGCCGATGAGGCTGCATTCGTTAACTGTGCGAAATTGCCTGCATTGGGGTCAATAGATATATTTTTAAGAACAGAAAGAATAATTCAGAATGTCGCAGTCAATCTGAGAGTTCAACATTATTTTGATACATGCGTCAGCCCAGCCACACAATGTCACTTTGTTGTATGAATATTGTTCTTTTTTATGACCCACTTTGTCTAAAATAGGTTTCCCTTATTGTCATACCGAATAATTTCTATGTTAAATTAAGTGCACGTTTGCTCTTAAATACTGTGACGGTTTTTGAAATTTTGCCGGCAGAAGCTCATCTTTGATGAATAATCACTTCCTGGTTTAACACAATAAAGTAAATTCATTATATGCGTGTGCCTCGGGAAGGTAAACAGTCTGATGGATTTTGTCCGTGGCCGTTTACAAAACACAGAAAAGGTTAATGAATGATTGCAGATTTCTAGCGCCTTGTATTGTATGATGCTGCGCTAAGTAGCGTTTTACAACCTACAGCACAACTTCAATGAGCTTTCTGATCTGTCTTGCACGAAAGAGAAACGGGCTCTAATGAAAAGACTATAGCCCTCATTGCAATTGTACCATAATTCACAATCTGGCCTTTCACGGGAATTATTGGCAGCATCGGGGATTACAAGTGATGCGGTATTATCGCATCCGGTTTTCCAGGTGCGGTAATTCCGCTTTTTTACGAGAGACCAATAGTTCAGGTCATACGTGGAGTACTTTGTCCTCAGATGCAATCTCAAAGTTAGGAGTTCAAACGTGGAAACCTGTGATCTGCATTAATATCCGCTTGTTATTCCCCATTACGTTGGCGTCTCTTGGTGACCAACTCATTATCACCTGGGGTGGTACCGGGAATCTGGTATCACAGATGGAGATGGTATCAGTAGTTTATGAGGGGTGGGGGGAGGTATTTTCAACCCTAAAGTTCTAGACACATAATGAGGGCGATTGAAGGGAAAATAGGATCCCTCTACGGTGAATCTAGTGGGTGACAATCATCTTTACTGTGTGGTGAATATACTTAATGATGTCATTTTTAGAGTCCCATAAATCTCAGATGCCCACAATTGGTACAGAGGGCCGCATCTAAGGTATCATTTTAGAACTTCCACAAAGGATACATTTACATCTATGCATACCTAGTCTATGTCTCTGAAAGCCTCAACCAAGCAGGCCCCTGAAGAGGAAGCTCTCACTCTTACTTCTCTCTACAAACCCTCCAGATTCTTTTAAATAAGGAACAATATGGCGAGTATTTAAAGAATGGAACATTTTTTTAACCATTTTTGAAGTATATGTATTATTCTGCTTTTTTAAAATATTTGTTATAATTAATGGGAAGTTTTTCCTTGAAAAGCACAGGGGCGTTTATGTATCATTGTATTTCACCATAGACACAGAATGGGTGAAATAATTTAATCATTTTGAATTTTCGGGAAATGTCATTTAAATTATCTTTTGAAAGTACCTCTATCTAGAAAAAAACGAGGAAAATGAATTAGGACATAAATGCATTTATACATGTAATTGAACATTACTTCTTAAATGCACCTTTGGGCAAATATGTGGCGAATGCTGCTTTTCGAGGCACATTTTATGGGTTTTAAAGGCAGGTCTACACATGTTGGCACAGAACTATGAGTTCCAGTGGTCGAAGGAGGCGGTATCGTGGGGCACCACATGCCCATACCTTTTTTGATTTAAGGAAAACAGTTCCCCTACTTTCTATGAAAAGATAACCCCTCCGGGACGGTTAATTCCAAGAGCTAAAATGCTCCAACTGAATTGGAAGGCTGGCAGTCTCCTGTGCTGTAAAACCGAGGGAAGGGAAGACAGCTAAACATGCCAGGGAGCCTGCTTAACTGAAAGAAATGTAAATGTGCACAACTGGTCAATCTTCAAATGTAAAGGGAGCTTAAGCCGGTATTGGCTTTAATTAACCCCTTCCTTGCTCATGACGAGCTCAGTTCATCATGCCTCACGGTGGGCGTGTGCTCGTGACGAGCTCAGCTCGTCACGACCACGCCCGCGATTGGAATGTCCAGCACCTGGCTGGAATTCCGCTCGCAGCGAAGGCGTTAATGGAATCACGACGAATCCTGATGACAGATTTATACTTTTTGAGTGGCATTGGAAGGGAGCCACCAGCCGAGCTCTTAAGTGTGCTTTTTAAAGGGGCGTAACACAGGCTGCTGAGCCATAGGGGCTGCATGGGCCTGTGTCACACCCCTAACTATTCTCTACTCCTCCAACTAGGATTCAATTCTGTGGCTCTGTGGTTGCAAACAAAGACCTCCGCAGTGCATCAACTAATGAGGTTTCATAAGTGCGATAGTGCATTTCCCACTGATTAACTTAACTTGCATATATTCTACATTTAAGATAAATATTTTATATACAGTTACTTGAAGTCAAAAGACCCAAAAAAGTTACAGAATATTTCGTTTTTTTGCCATGCCTTAGACCCCGCCCCCCCACTTACTCACTCACCCCCATTGTGCACAGCATCACAGTTCCCTTACTTTTAATGCACTTTGATGGCTGATGAGTCCACAGACGAGGTACATGCAAAGACATGATCCCACTGTGCTGAATGTTCCTGGCTGTTGTGGGAGAGACCTCAGTGGAACAGTCGACAGGATAGGTACACAAGCAGAGCATG
Organism: Calotriton arnoldi; assembly: GCA_963921515.1. Taxonomy (NCBI): domain Eukaryota; kingdom Metazoa; phylum Chordata; class Amphibia; order Caudata; family Salamandridae; genus Calotriton; species Calotriton arnoldi. The sequence goes on along the minus strand of CAWUFW010009260.1, from coordinate 241,532 downwards.
GGCAGAGTCCAGGGAGGGAGTGTTAAAGTTTGAAAGAACGGGTTAAAGTGCGGGGGCTACACTTTCCTGAAATGGCTCTAGTAATAGTATAAACTGTCAAAACCTAGAGGTGGGCAATACCCCTTTAGCCCATAGGAGTTGACCTAATAGGATAAGTCTAGGTAGATAGTTGTAACAATATTAGACACTATTATATTGAATCTCCAGTCAATAACACTTTTAAGGTGTGTTGCAATTTATTCATCCAAATTTTAGAGGTCCCTTAACAGTGTTTCGCCCCTTCGTGGCACACAGGCCTAGGGCTTTTTCAAGGCTAAAATCCTGTTTGTGAGTTAGTCCACCAATAATACGTCCGTCTGGTCTAAAAGGGTGTCTGGAGCACGGGTCCCTGAAAGGCGGGAAGAGGTCAGTGTGCATTCTTATCGGTCCGATTAGATAGTCACAACTGTCTACTTAAACTTATAATGTCAGAGTGTGAGGGTGGAGGTTAGCCAGATTCACTAGTCACAAGAGCAAGGACTAGCCAGGCAGCTGCCCAATGATCGGTCCAGAGTCTAGTGCAGTGTTTAATTTGTTCAGGTGGTTGTAGAAAAACCGGCCTTTGCTAAGATAGCGCTTTGGGCATGGGACCTTCTTGCACATAAACAATCATTAATGGTATTTTGCTCTTTCTATGTGTGCTGCATTCTGCAGCACACATAGAAAAAGAAAAAACAAGTTGAAATAAAAGTACTTCTACTCATTTCACCATTCTAACACCTGCTCTTGCATGGTGTTAGTTTTTGGAGCTGCCTCAGATTTACATCTCCTTGTAAATCTGGGGCAGCGTCAAAAGGAATGGGTGCTGTGGTGGAACACCCACAGCAACACATATTGCACGCCCCTTTGACGCTAAGTGATGCGTTTTAAAGGGGCCTTATTTACAAGGCGGCGTTAAGCCACAAAAAGTACCTTAACGCCTCTGTTGCGGATTTGCCGCTTGCAGTGTTGGGTGAGATCTTGGCTGAGTGAGAGCTCATTTAGGGATTGGATTAGTATGCCCTTCTTATTGTTCCAGTGGAGGTTAAAGCCACCTGGTATATTTTAGAGAGGGAGCAGTGAGTTATTAGGTCTGACAGGTGTTCACCAAAGGCAAGAGTGTTTCCTGGTGGGTGGTAGAGGAGGTGATAATTTGTGCCTTTATTGTCGCTTTGCGTTATGGAGGTGCTGAGGTATTCAAATGTGGGATGAGAGAGGGAATTCTAGGTGTGCATCTCATTCATATCGTTTCATTAGGATAAATCATCAGGCTCACAACAGGAATGGTAAGGGGTGTTAAGTCTCTTGGCAGTGAGTGGAACAAAAGTCACCCAGAAGAAACTGGGGATGGGAGAATCATATTATTTAAGATTCTTGGCGCACTCGTTCAATAAGGCTCGAGAAGGGAGGAATTGTTCTCGAGGATGAAGTCTCATAAGATGTCTGTGGAACCTCTTATTTAAGAGGTTCACAATGAAGTACAGTGTTTAAACCATGCGACTTTCTGAAATCACAGTTTGGGGTGCCCTTGAGAAATGAGTGGCAGTTTAAATATACTAACACTCATGCATCCATACAACCAGGCATAAACCGCCACTCCGAACGGTAATATATGGCTGGAGTGTGCACTGGCGGGATGTCAATCCAAGGGGACAGTCTAAATTAGTTGTGATCAGATGCTGTTCATTTTACGTGTGGGACCTTTTTGAAGTCAGCGAGGTGGTTCTCAGCCTCCAGGGACCTCAATCATCTATAGGGACTCAATCCCCATCATGAAACGCGTCAGGAGCCGCGGGTGCTGAGTGCTACCGGAAGGGGGTGGGGTCATCCACGCTGAAAAAGCCCCCTGCAAACCCAAAGCGCGGGACCTTCCTGAAGTCAGCGAGGGGGTTCTCAGCCTCCAGGGACCTCAATCATCTAAGGCAGTGGTTCCCAAACTTTTTCGACGCGCGGCTCCCTTGACCCATTGGCCATTGCCCGTGGCTCCCCACTGTTACTTTTTTGGAAGGGTGGGGGGATGTAAGCATCAGGAGTATTTGCATTTTTCTCCCTGAAAATAATTGGGATGAAGCTGATGAAGGTATTATAATCATATACGCAGAGTGTTTCGTATTACTAAGGCGGCGCCTCTAATAAAATATTCCTAGTTACACTTCTTTGCCCATGCCTTTTTAGAGTACCTCTCAAACTTTTTTATCCCACTTACAGTGCTAGATAGCACCCATATGCATGTAGCCCCATTGCCAAAGTGTTTCTGTGCTTGAAGAATATTTGCATGCACTTCCATTTCTACCCATGTCATAAGTGCTAACACACCTGTCTCAGCAGGGTGACTCATGATTTTTTAAACCACATAAAGCTTTATTTTTGTTGTCTCCTCCCTAAAATTGCCTAGAAATCAATGCAAGTAAAATAAATTCCACAGATTTTTTTTTTTTTAAACCTCCCTCTTTATTGCTTTCAAATGTTGGCATTATGCAGTATATGGTGTTTTACATCCCTGTGCTCAAGGAGAGAGTAGGCCTGTCTGGAAATGTGTGTGTACTGAAAGAAATGTGTACTGGAAGTACCTATGATTCAAGTACAAATGTCAATACTTAATAATACTTAGGGCCTCATTAGGATGGCGGGCTAGCGGTGCTGGGACCAGTTGCCAGACGTGCGGCGGTCCCACACCACTGATTAGGATGCGACCGCCACCCTGGCGGTCGCATCCTGCATCTTTGATCATTGTGGCGGGTGCTGCTGACAGCAGCACCCGCCGCAATGCCAAAATGGCATGTTGTGCATTGCCATGCACAACGTGGCAGGCACCGCGCGGTGCCTGCCACCTTGTGCATGGCAATGTAGGGGATACCATGGATACCCCCAAGGTGCAGTCCCCTCACTCCCGGGGCCCGCAACGGGCCCCCAAAGCAATTCCCGCCAGCCTTTCCATGGCGGCATCGCTGCAGTACTCCCCGCCATAATAATATGGCGGGGTAATTCTGGTTACGATGGCGGGCGGATCGCCACCGCCGGACCGGCGATGGCAATCCGCCCGCCATCGTAATCAGCCCCATAGTGTGTTTAATAGACAGGACATCTGTACTTTCCTGATAGCTTGCATTGGTGTAAAATGCATTTGAAAAAAAACGAAACTATTAACGAGTCTAACAAAATTAATCAGGCATCTTCCGCTTACTTTGGGAGTGCTGGAATGTGGGGATCCAGTGAAATATGGAGGTCATCTCCCTCGACATTCCATCAATTAAGCACAACGTTTACAGCTTTAGGCATGTTACTTACAAAACACCAACATCATGCGTTTAAGTCTAATTAGTTTAACTGAAGTCAACAGACCCTTCAACATTAAATGCATTAAAGTGCTTGGTGCGCGGCTCCCCTGGCTAGGTTTGACGGCTCCCCAGGGAGCCACGGCGCACAGTTTGGGAACCACTGATCTAAGGGGACTCCATCCCCCATCATGAAATGCGCCAGGAGAAGAGGGTGATGAGTGCTGCATGAAGGGGGCGGGGCCATCCACACTGAAAAGGCCCCCTGCAATTCCACAGTGTGGGACCTTCTTGAAGTCTGCGGAGGGTTCTCAGCCTCCAGGGACCTCAATCATCTAGGGGGACTCCATCCCCCTTCGTGAAATGCGCCAGGAGGCGCGGTGGCTAAGTGCTGCTTGAAGGGGGCAGGGCCATCCACGCTGAAAAGCCTCCCTGCAATCCCATAGCACGGGACACGAGCGGTCCACTCCTGGGCCAAAGACCGCCCGTCCTGCGCCCGTCAGCAACAGGAAGAGGCAGGGCAGGCCCATACCATTAACATCTACTGCCCCTGCCTACTCTTCAAGACTCTGATACCGGAGTCCCAGGGAAACTCCAGGGTAAATTATTACCTTTGTTATGAGTAAAAGGAAAGCAAAAGGGCGTCCTTATTGAACCTCAAAGATAGCTAAACTATCAGCACCCAGGCAGCCAAGAACTGTGCGGTCAATTACATTGATAACCTAATCGGAGAAGTTGAGACTTTACTCAGTGGCAGAAACTCCCCTAAACCGAATGCCCTATGTCAGAAAGTTAGACATTTTAAAAGAAAAATAAAAAAATCCCTGAACCACTCGCCCATGGGAAAATCTCTTCTACACTTCTAGCTTCTGTGGATGGTAATGACGAGGGGCTATGTTGGGAAAAGCAACTCTGCTAAAGTGTTGCTGCACGATACATCAACCGGTAAGACTTGGGGGATTACCCTGGGTTTATTTGTGGCACCTGAAATTACATGTTCAAATTGTTTTTAATCCCTGGCACGCCTAGGTACTGGCAATGTGAACGATGACATAAGTAGCTCTGCAACAGTGGAAGCGGAGGTCAAGAGAGGGCAGATGGGGACAGCAATGTATGTATTAATTGCATATGTAAGAGCGAATTAAGTCAGCTGCAAGTAACCATCAAAAATTAGTCAATTAAATCTCCTTATTAAGAGCTAATCTGGGGTCGCTCACTATCAAAATTGATAGGTTAAATCAATGTGGTTCAAGTAAAGAGGCTCTAAGGCCCGGGGATAACAAGAGACTCAAGCCTACCACGAGTTTAGGAAACACTGGGACGCACATCTTACACCATCCTTTCCCAGTGGCAGGCCCAGATAAACGGCTGGACCAAATACCCCAACTCACATCTAGAGGTTACATGATGTCTAGTTCTAGGAGTGCTTTAACTAGAGTGATTCCCCACACCTCTAAGGAGTCCAGCATTAAGAACCTCTTGCATAATCCCTGGCACAGGCTATTAGCAGGAGGGCATTTAAATGCCATTGTACCCTTCTCACTCTCTAGGGGCAATGGATGGGAGGGCGGGAATGCACCCTCATGCGGAAAGACAGGCCACGAGGGAGTATACTAAGTATACACAGGGGAATTCTCATACAGGCCCTGGGTATCACCTAGAACGAAGTGCAAATGAAATTTACATGGTAAATGTACCTAAAATGTAACCTAAGGCAAATGAAAATGGTGAGATTTTAATAAATAAGGTTACCCCCCATTGGATCAGGCAGGTTAGGCAATGCTGTTCCATCATAAGTCCAGATATAGTGGCCACAAGATGTGTAATTTTGACGAAGATTAATACTACATTACCCTTGAGCTAGCCAATGTAAACCTTGGAGATGGATTAGTGAATTTAGACCAACACAACTCACCTCCCAATGGTTCTAAAATCCAATTTAAACACACTATACCTAGTAGGAGGTAGGTACCTGAATTGGGGAGGAGTAGGCTTTTTGCCAACAAAACTGATAATGCTCAAGACAACTCGAGAAAGGGTCATTCCAGCGAGGATGGAGTTGGTAGCACATGATGGGTAGAGAGATTGTCACTCCAAAGCAGCAACGCCAGCTTGAGTGGTAAGAAGCTTGCCCCGTGCAACCGTAGCAACAGACTCATATATCAACACCAATGAGGTTTGTGAAGAGGGGAGGCAATCCCTAGGACGTATTCAGTCTCCTTTCCCTATGGCCAACGAGAAATTATAGATACTGTACTGGAACATAGCTGGCATTAAGTCTAAATTTAATTGTGAAGGGGGGGGGGCCCTAGAGGGCGCACGGCGAAATGGCTGCGTATTAGTGCAGCTCTGCCGGTCGAGCCAGCAATCCGACCATTATCCTGTACCCTGACGAGGTAAAATGACCCATCCTGTGAGGACAAGTGCCGCAAATTGACCTGGCACTAATTGGGTCGAGTGGGAGCCCTGTTGGAGACATGAAGAGGGTGAAATAAGAGCGAGTTGAAATGGCAGCGGTACAGACAAAATGGCGGCCGCGACTCTCTGCTGAGACCTTCGGCAGTGAATGCTGGGGATCATGGCTTCTCTGACGTTGACGGCTGTGGAGTGAACGTGAGGAGGTGATCGGGGAGTTAAAGGACAGCCGGGCCGATAACAGAGCCTCGAGGGAAGGCAGTCAGTGACTGTGCGACCAAGGCTGGAGATTCTGGACCGCACAAGTGCCGAGAGGTGCAGCCAGCGGGAACAAGGAAACTAAATCGGGCCGCCGCGCTTCTGTGGCAAGAGGGGCTGAAGGAGGTGAGAAAATAGGCTGTGGAAAACTGCCATGCTGCCGTCGACTTGCGGTGGCAGTGCGGATAACGGCGTTATAAGCCAAGGCGGTCAGCGATTGTATAATTGAGGCCGGAGCTACCAGACCGCACGAAGGTCTAAAGTTGCAGCTATGGGAAAAAAATGAAAGGAAACAGAAACGGACCGCTGATCCTCTTTGGCATAACGGGCTGTCTGAGGTGAGAAATAGGCGGCGGACACGGCTGCACAACCGCTGAATTGCTGAGGCTGGCTGTGGGGGCACAAGTCTCGCTGTGAAGTGACAGGCCTGATTGAAGGTAGAAGGCAGGGGCGCGGAGTCCATGCGGCAGCCCCGGAAATATAAGCCTGCTGGGTGGGACGAGAGTGTGAAGCAGAGGCCCAATGTTGTGCGCGCCTGCGAAGCATTGGGACAGGTGGCCGCCCAAGTGCTGGAAGACTGAAGACGTGGGTCGGCTGTGGCACAGCGCTGTGTGAGACTGCTGCCTCTTGCTCGACATTCCAGAGACGACAGTGCTAATTTGTGAGCTAAACTGCTGTATGCCAGGGGGGATCTGGAGGCACAGGGCATACGATTGTGAGGCGTTACAGTGCAACGCAGGCAGTAATATATTGCGCACCGCTTCACCACATTGCAAGAATACCAGGGCAGGTGGAGTGTGCCTGATGTAGCTTCACTATGTCAGTGAGACAGAACGGATAGCTCTGCAGAGGATTGTGCAATGTGGGCAAGCCGGATAAATCTCAGCCGCGCCTCACATTTAAAGCAAATAGGACGCAGCAAAAAGCAGCATCAGATTCGGAGGCGGAGGCCCCATCTGATCCCACCACTACGCTGGAGTCCACACTACTTGCGATGCAGCATAGTCTGCAATATATCGATGGGAAAATCAATGCGTTGAACCTGCGGATGGACAATATAACTGTCAAATTAGATAAGCAGGGCCCCAGGCTGGGAGAGGTGGAACAACGAGTCTCTACGATGGAGGGTGGGTTGCAAACAGTATCAGGCAAGACGTTAAACATGGAAAAGGTGCTCGCAGTTATACAATCTAAGAACGAGGACCTAGAGTCTAGGTCCAGGAGAAATAATGAAAGGATAATAGGACTACCGGAGTCAACGAACGTGGGCAAAATGGAGCTGTTTGTAGAGAAGCTACTCAAAGAGATTTTTGGAGCTGATGATCTCTCACCAATGTTGGTAGTGGAACGCGCTCACCGTTCCCTAGCGGTACGCCCAATCCCGGGTGCCCCGCCTCGCCCCATTATTGCGAGACTATTAAACTATCGGGATGTGATCCTTAGATTAGCTCGAGAGAAGGGGCAGATTACGCATCAAGGGAACAATTTAGTGTTTTTTCCAGACTTTACCGCTACAGTACAAGCTGCCAGGAGAGAATTTATTCAGACAAAAAAACTACTGCAAGCAGAAGATATCCCATACGTCATGCTTTATCCAGCGCGATTGAAGATTGAACCGGAGAGTGCGTCAAAGATTTTCACAAATCCGCGAGCTGCAATGGAGCATGCGGAAACCTTACGGAAACATCGATGGGAACCCTCTACAGGATCAGATGAGGAGGACCAATGAGGTCTGAACTGTGATCATGGACAGTAAGTGCTGTAAGGGGGCTGATGTGGATTGCTATGTTTCCCAGGGACTTACGAAATATATTTTGTATAAAGGTTGGTTGGTTAGCTAAAATATGAACAAGTTGAGGTATGTAATAACACAGGGATAGACGGCACCATGGAGAGAGAGCGTGCAATGTAAGTTTGTAAAATAATGTCATCACTTATTGCTCGTCGGTTAGACGAGGATGCCTTGTCGGATGTTAGATTAGCTCAACCACCACCCATTTACACCGGGAGGCAGATAGCACTCTTGTGTCCCCAAACGGGAGTACCCCAAATGTTCTTTTGGGTTCATTGGGTATCAGGTTGTTTAGTTAATACGAATTGGGTTTTCTTTAGCAAGTTGGGGGTGCTGAAGTGGGTGGGAGGGTTGCGGGGATACATGGCGGATTCTGGGGGGACTGATGTGATGTGTTTTATTTTCGTGATTTGGTTACATCGGAATGTCACATGGCATGTACTGTACAAGCGTATAGGACTGCGCAGATCTGGGTGATTGCATTAAGTTAATAACATGGAATGTGCATGGGCTAAATAACCCCTAAAAAATCCGAAATGTGTTAGTCTTTTTAGATAGACAAGACGTACAGATTGCATGTCTCCAGGAGACACATCTAACTAAGCATAACAAATTAACGGTGGGTGCCCGCTGTGCCACGGTGAGGATCGCATCATCCTTCTCCTCATACTCAAGGGGAACACTGCTTCTGATTAAGAAAGGCACTCCATATACTTTCATCAAGTCCGAGGTGGATAAGCAGGGGAGGGTTCTTTTAGCACTGGGCAAGCTTGGAGATACATTGGTGCTTTTAGTCAATACGTATGGGCCCAATATAGATGACCCTGCATTTTTCAATGATGTATGGAGACGTATCGCATCAGTGGTAATATGGTGCGGGGACATGAATGTGTGTTTAGACTCTAGATTGGACCGCTCCACTAATCCGGATGGGCGAGGAAAACTGGCTGCAACGGCATTAGGGGAATTGATTGATGCAGAAGGGCTGGTGGATGTATGGAGGGCCCGTAACTCAGGTGTGAAGGAGGGCACATTTGTATCAACGGTGCATGGTTCATGGTCCAGGCTGGATTACTGGCTAGTGTCCAGGGAGGCGACTTCTTGGACACTCTCAGTTAAGCACCTGACTTGGACGCTTTCGGGTCACGCCCCAGTGTTGTTGGTACTGAAGGTGCCAGCTTGTAGTAGGCCTCCATTTCAGTGGCGACTGCAGCCATCTTCTCTAACGGATATAGTGTTTTGAGCCAAAATAGGGGAGGCAATTGGCAACTTTTTTTCAGAGAATGAGGGCTCAGTGGACACTTTGGAAAGCGTTTAAGGTCACCATAAGGGGGGAGTGCATGGGTGCCCAGGCGGGAGTGGTAAAAGACCTGAGGAACAGGATGCGGGCACTAGCAGATAGGATTGGCAAGCTGGAGCGTAATACGAAAAGCACCCTAAGTCTGACACCTTGGCCCACATACGGGAGCTAGTCACAGAACACAATGAAACGGCGGATCAGGAGATACTACATAAATCTCGGAGGTCCAGGGCAAGGTATTATGGTGAAGGAGAGAGGCCCAGCCACTCATAAGCACATAAACTAACATTACCCAGAGGACAGGAGTACATCACGGAATTGCTAGATGAAAGTGAGGTCGTCCAACACTCTACCCCTGAGATAGGTAAAATTCTCATTGACTTCTATTCTAAACTATATGGGACCAGGCAGACAGCTTCAGATAATGAGGTCAAGAACTATCTAGAGGATATTGCACTGGGGTGGTTATCGAATGGGCAACGAGAGTACCTGACCCAACCATTTGATGTAGAGGATGTTAAAGCGGCTAAAATGGCCCTACCCACATGTAAGGCGGCGGGAATAGATGGGTTGCCCAGTGAATTCTATAAGGCCTAAAGTGAAGAGCTGGCCCCACAATTATTAAAGGTATTTGCTAAGGCGTATGAGACAGGAGTACTGCCCCCCTCCCTCAGGGAAGCTTTGCTGGTTATGCTTCTAAAACCAGATATGGTGGCTAACAAATGTGATTCGTATAGGCCGCTATCACTTATAAATATAGATACCAAAATCTTGGCAAAAATAATAGCATGTAGGCTGCAACCGTTGATCCCCAAATTGGTACTTCCTGATCAGTCGGGGTTCGTCCCCAAACGTTCCACAGTACATCATCTCCGTACAACTTTTGCAGTAATGCACCACCTAGACCCTGAAGCCCCAGCAGTGGCGGTATTGCTGGAGACGCAAAAGCTTTTGACTCGTTGCAATGGGGGTATATGTTTGTAGTGTTACAAAGAATGGGAATGCCGCCATTCTTTTTGAAGTGGATAAGGTTATCGTATACCGACCCCCGCGCTAGGTTGCGAGTCAATGGCTGGGTGACTGATGCATTCCCAATTTGCAGGGGCACGCGGCAGGGATGCCCACTGTCGCCGATGTTATTTGCCCTGGCATTAGAACCTCTGGCATGCAAAATCCGTCAGAAACATGCAGATGCTGCACTAGGGTTTAGGCAACGCCCTCTAGTCATCTCACTGTATGCGGACGATATGTTACCATATAGCAGGACCCGGCTACTCATTTAGCGTCTTTGCTGCGTGAGTATGTTCTGTTCGAGCGGTAATCTGGGTTGGGAATAAACTGGGCAAAATCCACCATCCTTCCATTAACAGACAGTACGCAACAATTCCCGATGGATTATCCATTATCCTGGTCTGTGGATCCAGTGAAGTATTTGGGCGTGTGGGTGCATAAAGATCCTGAGACGGTACTAAAAATGAATTATGGGAGGGCGGTGACAGTGATTACGGAGCAAATAACACGCTGGATGCGCTTACCGCTGTCACTGGCAGACAGAATCGCTGTGATAAAAATGACTGTACTCCCTAAGCTTCTCTACTTATTTGTTAACGTCCCAATAAAACTTAATGTAGCATTTTTTAAAACACTACAGTCCTGTCTGCTGTCGCTGGTATGGGCTGGTAAACAACCGAGATGTAGCTGGAGCACACTGACCTTACCATTCGAACGTGGGGGGTTTGAAGCACCAGATCTATGTCTGTATTATCTGTGTGCTCAGGCACAGTTTGTGCACTACTGGTTTTTCCCACAAAAATATATGCCACATCTAGCGGTGGAGGCGGATACGGCGCATCCAACACCAATGTCGGCTAGAATATTATATCCCTGTGGGGGAAGCCAGAGGAAGGAAATTAATCCGGTAAGTTGTACTGTCTGGGCATGGAGTGCCCTTGCCGCTCGTGCTGGGAGAGATCTACTGTACGCATCAGACATCCCAATTGATGCCCACCCGGGAATCTCGGTGGTGCTGGAGCGCGGGGCACTGGAGGTGCTGCAGACAGTAGGGATTGCCAAGCTAGGGGATATGTACAGAAACGGCACCTTTTTTACTCTAAATGATTTTCAAGCAGGACGGCCATACAAAGCAATGTATGTTTTTATATATGTTAGGCTGCGTGCGGCAGTGCGCTCATTAAGCCCAAATTTCCCGCAGGAACCAACTGAGTTGAAGGTGTTACAGGCTGTGTTGAGTGGTAGTGAAAGTAGGGGGCTAATCACCAAATTGTATAACGCTTCTCAACGAGAGAATGAGTGGTCGGATTCTCCCGCATTAGATAAATGGAACTTGGTACTGGCGCTCCCCATGTCTCGGGAAAACTGGGAAGCCTGCTGTAAGTTGACTGGGAGATTGACCGCTAATTGCAATCTCCGTATTATTCATTTTAAATATCTACACCAGGTTTATAATACTCCAGTACAGTTGAGGAAGTTTGGGCTGCGGGAGGATGCTAGATGTCCCAGATGTGGGCAGGATGGGGAGGATTTTATACACCTGTCGTGGGAGTGTGCTGCGATAGCGAACTTTTGGCGGGGAGTGGTGCAGACACTGACTGAAGTGGTATCAAAAAAGGTCAACTGTACGCCGGAGATATGTCTACTGGGATATCTAAAGGGACTTAAGCTGTGCAACCGGCGCATAGTTGCCATTGCCACTCTATTTGCTAAGCGAGCTGTAGCTATGCACTGGAATACTAGGGCTACCCCAACACTGGTTAAATGGATTAGAGATCTTGTTTTCTGTAAGGAACAACTGAATGCTTATGCCGAGGAGCAACCCGAGGCCTCTAGGCCTAAAGACGTTTTGGCGCCGTTCACTATGTATCTGCTAAGTCACCCAGATATGCTGTAAGTGAATGTACGTAAAAATATCTATTAAGCTCAAAGTGATGATGTTAACTGACACCGCATTGAGGGAAACTGTTAACCGTGTAATGTATTGTATCTTTTACCTTATGGGTCTGCCATGTGGGAGTTGAGTTCAGGGTGGGGGGATGAGGGCTGGAGTTTGTTATCACAAAAAAATGTCGCTATATAATAGGTGATTGTTGTATATTGATGTTACAGTATGAGCGTTTAATGTCACTAATTGCAAACCTTGATTCAAATAAAAAGATTTTTTTTAAATATATATTTGTTGAGAAAAATATGAGGAAATATTTTTTTAAAGCTCATGGTGTTTATTTTGGGATTATGGTTATGCAATATATACTATTATTAAAAGATTTCTGTTAAAAAACAAATAAATAAATACATTTAATTGTGAAGATTGGGGGAATTACATTGATAGCTTTGATATATGTCTCCTACAAGAGACGTGGGCCACTAATGTGGTTCATAGGGTGGGTTTTACCAATTTTAGTGTCGAAGCCTCCCCATCACCAATATGCCGGCAGATAGGGGGCCTTATTATTTGGGATAACATTCATTTACAATGCACCGTCAAAAAAACTTGACATAAATTCTAGGGACCTCTTGGCTGTTAGTATTCAAAGGATGAAAGGGAAACAGTCAGTTCTTGTGGTTAACATTTACAATAGATTTTCTTCACGGCACCAGGATTCTCCTACAAAAACAGCCCTCAATGATTTCCTGGAAAGGGTACGAGGAACTCACCATCTTATACTTGCATGGGGATCTAAATTCAATATATGAGTCCATTCAGGGCCAGCTTTACCGATGATAACGCCAGGTGCCACAATCTTTTTGGTGTCCCCCATATGACCAGGGTCGGATTGGGAAGGCGGGCACTCTGGCAATGGGCCGGTATCTGAGGTGCAGCTGTGGGCCACTTTTCTGGGCAGCATGGGGGCTGATTTGGGCTGTGTCTGTGTTGTTCAGATGCCGTCAGCGGCCCAGTGGGGGCCTGAGCAGCCTCACTGGAGGCAGATGGGCCTCTATTACGTCCCTTTTACCAATGGGGCGGAGGTATGATTCCCAGTCTCTCGCTGGGCCGGCCAATTAATGTATGCATATTGAGCAGGGGCAGAGGGCCTGAGCAGAAGTGGCCTCACTTATATTCAGGTGTGGTTCACCAGTGTGAACTAATCCATGAACAAAGAGTCTTGGCAGCATTTGCAATGAAGTTAAGAAAACATGCCTCTTTTAGTCAACCCTTCCCCTTCTTTTCATAATACTTAAAACACTGAAGAAGTGTTTTGTGAAAAGGCGCAATATGCAAATGTGGGCCACTTTTTTGGGGTGCCTGGGCCTATTTTGCATATGACCTCCTCCTCGGATTGCCCCACTACCACCCGGCAAAAGTGCCCCTCATCTCTCCATAGCCCCTGTCTCAAGTACATTTCATTTTTTTTAAAGTGCTGGTAAAGGGTGGCTTTACTAATCCACTCAGCTATCCATGTAAAATACAGCTCTATTCTTTGCAGCAGGCATATTAACCCTCTGCGCTACTTTATGGTGAGTCAAAGCTGCCACTGGACAAAACATTGACCTCATTCTCTTGCAGGAACATTAATCACAAGAGTTATCATGACATTTTTATTGCTGCCTAAATGCTAGACACACAAGGGAACTCTGTAGCAGGTGCTTTTAGATCGTTATTGCTAAACACAGCGCCCCCCCTCCCCTCAGGTCAGTGCCCAGTAGAGCCGCACCGGTCGCACTGCCCTAAAGCCGGCCCTGAGTCCATTAAAGCAATGGCAAAAGTCACCGAGGAGGAGGAAGGGGAGTGGGGAATCCCTAGTCTGGGCCATGTTGGCCCTCCTAGAAATACGAAGCCTGCTTTCCAGGTAGCCTCATTTACTCTTAAGCGTAGTCTTTGAGCCTGTAACGGGGCTCGATATCAGACAAGGTCCCAAGACACACCTTCAAACGGGCTAACTGCCGAACTAGAATAGACTATATCCTACTAGATTTACCATCCTGGTGCTACATGATTGACATGATGATTAACCGAAAGGCTAGACAGCGATCACAACACCCTGATCCTAGAACTGGGTCATACACTTATCTGCCCCCAGCCCCAATCAGTGGGAGAATCGGCCAATTCACTTGTCCTATGCAACAACAGACGGAGGATCAAGTGGCGGAAACTGGAGGGGAATGAGGATACCTTGGCTCGGATATATACCATCGTAGTACAATCACTTATCGACCTCGACAAGCTCATAGATGAGGTACAACTAAATCTAAATATTTTTAGTGAATTAATGGCATTTTGGCAAGATCAAATAATTATTCTATAAAACAGTGAAGTGTACAGCCATAAGTAATAATAAAGCTGAATGATTTAATGAGCTCTGTAAGGCAGCAAGAATGGAGCTGATGGGTGCCATAAAAAATGGCTGCAGAAATACAGTGGTCTTTAAAAGGATAGAATACAATAGGGTTAAAAAAGAGGCCAAAATAACCTGGGAAGAGTGCCTATGGAGAGATTTAACTACTGCAGCAAAACCTAAGGACAGCAAACAGTTTTGGTGCATTTTAGCTAAGGGAACTCAGAGCCAAACTATAGAAGAAGACTTCAATACCCACATTTTCTTCTGAATCGCACAGAGATGGATTGGCAATCCAGTACGTTTCGCTACCTCGGAGTGCGTGTGTATCACAGCCAGGCGGACCTCTGACAGCAACGTCTCCCAGGCTGTGGCATCCCAGATGTCCTTCTGGTGCGCACTGCCTTTGTCTGTAGTGGAACTCCTAAAAATGGTGATCCTGCCAAGGCTTTTGTATTATTTTACTAACCTTCCCCTATTCATCCCTGAGGCATTTTTTTGTTCATTTGCTAGTCAGGTGAGGGACTTCCTTTGGAATAAATCCAGTTGTAGGGTGGCATTGGCAAAGTTACACCTACTGACAGATCAGGACTTGCTTTTCCACAGTTTGAGCAGTATTATCTTGCCTCACAAATCCAGTGGATCACCCGGTGGTTGGCGAACTTGCACTTACAGGACACAGCAACGACCCTGCCTGCATGGGGTTTGCCAGCTGTCCTGCATCTGTTCCACCCCTGTACACAGGCAAAAACACCTGATTCTTTGTTGCTTGGAGTGGCAATTGCTGCTACTGCCAATGTCTCCTCCTCACCCTCTCTGTGATTCCTTACAAACCAGCATTGGTGATACTCAGCATGCCCAGAAGTGGCCGTCTCACTTCATCGACAGAACTGACCGCCTGGCACATCGCTGGTTTACACACCCTAGGGGATCTCTATCGGGAAGACGACATAGTCTCGCTTGAGACATTGATAGAGAAGGGCGCTGAGAGACCGAATTGCGGCGCTTCTGCACAGATAAGGCACTGGCCTCTTTATTGAAATGCCCTGTACATGTACCACGAAACTTCAGTTTTAAGCTCATTCAATTTTATATCATGCATAGAGCTTACCTCAACCCTGATAAAATTAACCGCTACTACACCAGAACAGATGTGGCATGTCCTAGATGTCAGCAGGTTGGTGCTGGCATGCTTCATATGTTATTAGCTTGTCCACACTTACACAGCTACTGGATAGGTGTCATATCCCAACTGTCCACATGCACTGGGCACCAGGACCTACACGCATGGGAGATATGTCTCTTGAGCCTGTATTGCGAGCTTAAGAAACATAAGGCTACTTCTCACTTCCTGGACTTAGGTTTCATAGTAGCTAAATGCCTTGTCACTCGTCTGTGGAAATCACTGGGACCCCCACCATTGATAGCCTGGACGCACTCGCTGCTAGGATGGGCTGAAGCTGAAAGTGTTGCCCTGCATAGGGAAGATAGCCTTGGTTTATGCAAATAACCTATTGGGATAACATTTTGACTGAACTCCAGGTAGATACTAACACTGACACCATCGATAATGTGGAATTACCTTAGGTGGACATTGTTCACTCCTCCGGCTTTCCGTTTGTGTGGTCCGCTGTATGGCTGTTTATGTTTCCTTTGTTATGTTTTGATTTCCAGAAATGAACCTGTATCTATTTTCCTGTTTTTCGGATTGCTAGCTTATAGCATTGGCTACCATGTAGATCTTTTTTATTTTTCAGCAGAGACTTGTTGGGCTGTTTGTATCTACTGGGGACTGATATTTAGACCTCTTTTTCTTATTCTGTAACCTAGGGCTTCCGCCACCTGTTGATGTTTTCGGCCCTTGTGTGTAGTGCTGCCTGGCATTATGCATTGTTTTACTTATTTTCTGCACCTTTTTCATATTGTAAAATGGAAAAACTAATAAACAGATTCCACAAAAAATAGAAGAAGACTCCCATATCCAACCTCAGTCCTGGGAAACACATTTTGGCCCACACCATGCCAGCCAGGCCATCACGGATTTGGGGGCTGATGACCTAACCTGTCTAGATAAGAACTGAGAGCCTTGGGCTATAGACCAGATTAACTTTAGTTTGGAGGAAACTAAGCTAGCCCTTACTGCTCTACAAAGGGAAAAAGCAGCTGGACTACATAAAATACCAGGTGACCTCTTCCTTTCCCCACCTGAAGTATGGTGTGTAATCCTTAACCAAAATTTTAATGCCATCCTAAAAGGTGCTAAGGTTCCTGACTCCTGGCTGGGGTGGACGTAGTCCCAGTATACAAGAAGGGAGATAAAAATGAACCAGCAAACTACAGGCTAATCAGCCTTATAGACATTTCACAAAAATGATTCTGTAGGCACTTGCTGGAGAGACTACAGGACTGGATAAGGAAGAATCAGATCCTCTCACATCTACAGGCTGGCTTTAGGGAGAACACGAGCACCACTGATCAATTATTTAGGTGTTTAACAGTTTTATGGAACTATGTGGTGATTAAAAGAGAGCACCTATGTGTAGTATTTGTGGACCTACGTGCTGCTTTTGATCTTACCCCTAGATATAAAGTGTGGGAAGCCCTGGAACAGTTAGGGGTTCCAAACTATCTACTACAAGTAATAATCAGCCTCCACAGGGACAATTACACCCAAATAAGATGGGAAAGCAACGGTGACCTTCAGAACATATAAGGGTGAAGAAGAAAGGTGTGCACCAAGGGTGTGTACTGGTACCGACTCTGTTCACCTTATACATTAACAGGCTGATTAAGTCCTTGGATGACTGTAATGAGGATTCCCCCAAGAATACTGATAACACAGTTGCAACTCTGCTGTTTGCTGATGACAAGTTCCTTGTTTCTAGAACTCCGATGTGGCTCCAAAATCTATTGAATAGGTTTTTAGTATCTTGTGAGAAACTTGGTCTAGAGGTAAACGTCAATAAGACCAAATTTATGGCTTTCAACCCACATAAGTAATTCCGAGGCAAGGTCAAATTGGGTGATACTTTACTGGAACAACTGTAGCAATTCCATTACCTGGGGGTAAGGCTCACAAATACACTATCATGGACCCCGCAAATCTCTAAGAGCCAGCTCATACTTCAGCATGTAAGCTCCACTCTAGCCAAAAGGTTGAAAGTGTCCACTTATAGGCCAGTTGCTCCGGTTAATTGATATCTATCGGACCAAGGGCGTTGGTGCTGCGCTATATGGCACCGAGATCTGGGGCTCTCATAATATAGGGGCCATAAAAAAAGCACCGAACATTGCTGTGTTAATTGGACTCGGAAATGCCATCATCAAATTGCATAGTCCTTGTACTTTTTTTCTTTCTGTAAAAACTGAAATTGAAATTATATGCTTTCAGTGGGACTATTAAACCATTGAGAAAATGACTTTCTTCTGTATTTTGTAACCTGTGAAAAGGAAACATAGTTCTTCCAGTAAACCTCATAAATACATGTTACTAAATATTCTCAAACGATTGGAGTGCCAGGGTATACTTCCTCAATTACATTGTAACACAAGGGCATTGTCCGTTGTGTACTCACACCTAAGGTAGTAGGGTGTGGTATTACCCTGAGTGGCACCACTACTCAAACAGTTAATGTTTACTTGACATATTAGCATTACATGCCCACTAAATTTGTTTGCTTTACGGGGTGCGACATCTTTTCCCACTACTTCCCCTTTTTTTGTTGTATAAAAAAACAGAGAACATCTTCTTGAGATTGATTTTTGGCTTACCTCGAAATGTGCCCTTGACCCCCATAAATCTGGATATTGGGCTTAAAAATATAGTGCATGTAGCAGCATTCAGACCCCTAGCTTACTGGATCCGAGTCTGGTTTAATAACTCAGCACTCCCTATGAGACAATTATTTCTTGAAGCGATTGCACTCGATATTAAAGGGGGTATACCATGGCTTAAATATGTCAAGACATGGCTGTACAGACTCGGTATGAGTGAATTCTGGTCAAACCTATACTGCATACAGAAAAACTCCTTGCTGTGCCTAAAGAAGAGATACTGGCATTATATCAGAGGTCTTTAGCTGAATCACAGTACTGCTGGGGAGTTAACAGAAAGGTTTCTGCACTTTAAAGATAACTTGTATTGTGAGGAATTCATGAATCAAACTGAACCTCCCGAAGCGAAATCTTTATACTTGCAATTTAGATATGGCATCTTGCCATTCAATGGTTTTTACTGTAGGTGGAATGGTATAACATCTCCCCTAATTGTCCATCCTGTCTTGATGGCCCTGAAGCAGAAGAGCATTTCTCATTCTTCTGTCCTAGATACACTGATCACAGGAGAACTTGGTTAATTCTGATTTATCGTATTGTGTCGGTAAGACATATGAGGGCTACAAATAGGATTCTCAGAAGCGATACCACAGTGTGGCTAATTTTTGCCTTGTCTAGATATCTGTTATATGCATGATGGCTAAGATGCAAAATATGTCACTATCTGTGACGGAATGAAATTGTTACTTCTTGATACTTGATTTGTATTTTAAGATGTAAATCTATCTTTGCTATCCGCAGAAATGTTATTGATAATTTTTAGTAGTCTCGAGATTTTAACCTATCAATTAATTGGTCTGTTGCTCTCTCTTGAAATCTCCCTAACAATTTCAGGGAACCAATACACATAATTGCACCTTAGTTCTAGAATGCACTGCAACTTTTGAGATTTTAAATTGGTTAATAGTAGATAGCTTTAATAGGCACATGCAAGTGTGGCAACTTTTAGGTGATAGCTTTTTCTTTTTTATTTTACTGTTGAAGCTCAAATAACAAAAATGACAAACGTGTCAATATTCTCTGATGTGTCAGTTTTAAGGATTACTTGTATGTACATTATGTTCTGAATTGATTTGATAGCTTACTGTGTATTGTATGTGCTGTTATTTTTTTTGTTTTAAAACCAAATAAAGTCTATTACTGCTACTGCTGCTGTTCATTTTGCCTTACGTTGGAACTCTTAAATCTCTACATGATTATTATAACTTTACTTTTTAGTAGACATTTTTCTTTCTGTGCTCAGAAAGAATAAATATCATTTTCGCATAGAAGGATATGAATAATAAAACTTAAAGTTTCCTCCTCAACTCTTTAGTCAAGACCACCTTTATGTTGTGTATTTAGCGTTTGAGAGAAAAGTTACATATTTACAGTTTAAATGCACTTTACTTATCTAGAAGATGCCCTGCATCATAGGCTGCAAATAATTAATGTAATCTAAAATGACATGCTATGTTCTGCATGACAAAGGGCATATCCCATTTCTGCACTCTGCACAACTGCGCAACGGCCCTCTGCGCATACTGCTAATTTACAGAGCAGTAGTTATAGCAAAAAGTGTGTCCATGTAAACATGCCACATGTCATTGAGTTTTGCTTAGTAAACCATAGCCACTGTCGAGGTAAAAGAAACACTAGATGTCTAGAGTAAAATATTATCGAAACATGAAAAAGGATGGTTTACTGCCAATGGGCACGGTTTGTGAAATGAGGAAAAAAATCCAAGCACAAGACATGATAAACAGGTAAAGCTTAAAAAGTCAAGGCATATAATATTGGAGCCCCCTAATAACTTCTTAGCAGGCCTCATGAACTTCAACAGAAATTAATTTGCATACTCTCTTCTTCCATTGTTCAGTCACTCATTCAATCGGGCAACAGCAATAAGTCTTCAGACATTGGCAGATTCTCATCCATAATGATGGTATCAGTTTAATTTGAAGTGGGGTTGTGGGAATCCTACCAGCTCTTCTGGTGCTAGTAAGAAAGATATTTCACTTCACGAGTCGGAACCAGCAGGAGCAGTAGGGTGACCCACAAATACCACCATTGTGCTTGGCCTATTGTCAACCACTTGTGAGTAGCAATAATCAGTATTTTTAGTATTATCACTACCGCCTCAGTGCTTTGTGCACTGGCAGTGGGATTGGAATTAACTGCCATTCTTCTACCGCACAATCGAAGAGAATCTAATCATATCAAAAAAAGTTAAATATGAAAATGATTTTCATTTTTAAACGCATTCCAACCTTAAGTTAACGGATGTGCTTGAAAATGAGTGATAAGCAAATATATTTCTCAAATTATTTGACTAAAAATGCACTGGTGCTTTAGCATCGAAACACAAGTTTAAAAAAAATGATGGTCATCCAAAACACTTAGGGCCTGATTACGAGTTTGACGGTGCGGGAGCGGATAGCCTCGCCAGCAGCCCGCTCCCACACCCCCAAATCCATGGGCCCATGAGTTTCCTCGTGTCTGGCTGGTTTTTTTTGTTGGTCCCAAGGAGATGCCTTTGAAAATAGGCAAAGCAATGGGAAAAGCAAAAAAAGTTCCTACATGGCATGGACAGTAAAGTCCGTGCCGTGACTGTCCATGCCATGCAGGAACTGGGGTGCATGCACCCAGGGGGCACATGCTATGCCCTCCTCAATGCACCCCCATGCACATGGGCAACAGGGGGCCCTGTAGGGCCTCCTTTGTTTCAGGACTGCCAACCTTTTCATGGAGGAAAGACCTCCATGACACCGCTGGAGGTCCTGAAACTCGCAATATGCATGGCAGTGCCGCAGCGGCACCACCAGCATATTGCTGAGGCCCTCACTGCTGTGCCACCGCCAGGGAACAGCGGTTCCCTGGTGGCTGCGGCGGTGCAATGGCGGTCCGACTGCCCAACTTGTAATGGGGCAGTCGGACCATCGGTGCAGCAGTGGCCACGCCCTGCAAGTCTGGCGGTCCTAGGACCGCCAGACTCGTAATTAAGCCCTTAGTATACTTTAAACTTGTTGAATGCTGGAGCCGAGCGCCTGTTTTATGTGCCTGCAGTGAGCAAATTCTATCCATTTACCCCTATATTTCTCAGAGTTAGAGTTTCATTTTCAGACAACAGGGTTCCAAAACAGTGAGCAATGTTTGCCTCTATCTGTTTCTGAGCTTCTGATTGCCCCCATACATCTCTGCGAGGGGTGCTTACCAGCATCATATTTGAAAATAGGATGTATGTGAACAAGATCAGTTTCAACTAGTGGCGTAACACATCCAGAGGGCCCCTGATTGAGTCGTGGAGGGGGCCCCTCCACGTACCTTGAAGGGGGGCCTCCTCAATTTTCGTTACGCCAGTGGTTTCAACGGCGAATATAAAGCCATTGGGCAGTCTGTGGGTAGAATTTCAAGCAATGCACAACATGAGTGACAGAATTTCAATAGCCAGTGGTTTCTGATGCTCAGCACCGGCGCTTAATTGTCAACTTATGACAGTCCACCACATGGTGGGGCTGTTTGTCTGTTTACCTGTTTTTGAGATGAGCACAGCAACAGTTGTTTAATAATTCAACATACATTAAAAAGTACTAATACCTGCTGCATAAACTATTCTTGAGACTTTGGGAGGCCTGGAATAGTCTGGGTTGCAACACTTGCAGAAGTGTGATTGATAGTAGTTGTATTGTTATGTCTTTGGCAGCTCTGGCAAGGGCAATGGGCGGTGCAAGCTGCAGTGGCCTCTTGACAAGGGACCTGGCACTATTTTCCATCCCACTGACCTTCTGTGGGCACTCCCTTAAAAGAAACGGGTTGGGTTTTTTTCTGATGTTTTCTTGTTGAAAATTTTTAGTGTAAAATGAACCGTGAAAATGCGAATTTTCCTGCTCCAGTATTGGCTTATTTTATGCATTGATTGGCAATACTCAAAATCTTTCATTATTCCACTCCCAATGGAATTACTTACCATGACGGCAAGGTTTTCTGTTTTTTTTTATTTCCGATTAGAGGCCTCTAAATCAGGCTCTTATGATTTATTTACCACCGTCAGTGTCCATTTTTATACCACTATTGTGATGCGTCTTGCATGGTAGTATGAACTTTCCACAATATGGAGAGTTACTGAGGCTTTATCCAAAAGAACTGGGCTGCCTCAGCACAGAGCTGAGCTCCTGTTTTTATGCGCTTGCAGTGTGTAAAGAGTATCGGTCATAGGAGCTGGAAGTAGGGTTGTGGGGGTGCTGCAACAACCCCAGAAATAACCATGCTGGAGTTCAGAAGGTGAGTGAGCAATAAAGATGCTTTTAAATTTTGTCTTTATCCTGTTACATTTGCTAAGCGTTCAAAGCCAGAGGTCAAATGTCAGGCTATGTCATTTGCTGCTTATTCCTTTAACATGTAGACTGGTGCTTACTTTTCGTTTTCTGACAGCAAAGTGAGAGGATTTTTTAAAGTGAACTATGTTCTAATCTTGCTGGAGTACGAACCATAGATGTACGACCTTACTGTTTTTTTACACAAACTTATAATATTTGAATGAAAAGCTGTAGGATTGTGAATTTTTTTCTGACACAATACAATTTAAATACATGTACATTATACAAATATTTCAAAACACTGCAGCAGTTTAGAAAGCGCAAATGAAGCACTGTTTTTGTCATTCTGAAGTGTGATGGAGACCCCAAAACTCAACAGGGGTCGAAACGTCGACATTTGTTTCACTTGGTTGCTTTGACTATTGATTAGTTGACATGCTGTGATGTGATACACACATTTCTTTATCATTCGTACATAGAACCAGTGAACTTTTTATTTTGTGTCTTTTGTGTATATATTGTATATGTTCTTCACACTAGAGCACTGCGTCGCCTGCACTTATGTTGTTAATTATACTGTCACCTGCATATGAAAAAAATATGTTCTGACAAATAACACAGAAAAATAACCACAGAAACAATTGTCCTCATATATTTGTTTAAACACATTTGTTTCATTCCCTTTTACATTAGAAAACCCAAAGTGTATAGATACCACTTGGAATTTAAGAGTGAATACATTGAGTGCGAGCTTCCACAAACGAAGGTAGAGGGTGGCTCATGGTTTTTAAAAGAGTCCCACGACGGACGTTGTTTGCATATTAGTACTAGTAACCCTGGTCCACAGGGGTATAAAAGGGTTTGTCCTTGTGATAATATATACATTACAATGCATGCACACAGATGCATTGCAACACATGCATACCCAATGCGTCATGACGCGTCAATAGCCATTTTGGCTTCTTTACAATAACATTAGAACATGGCTGATGGCCAGATCAGAAGGGTAAAATAAAAACAAAGTCCATGGAAGTGTGCAAACCAGAAGCGAGTTGTCTGGTAGCACTTGGCAACGGAATTTTTAAAATAGAAGGACAGCACAGGGAAGCATGGGAGCGGAATGGAGGTAGGCAGGAGAGCAGTGGAGAGCCGCAGACAAGCGGGGGAGCAGAGGGCTGAGCAGCCAGAGTATTTGTAATTGCGAGGCGGAGGGTGTTGGCTATCCATATGTTCGAAAATGAAGAGAGGCACTACTTTCAGGATGATTTCTTCTGCAAAATGATGTGGGCTGGTACCATCACTGGTGGGCAGTCAGGTAAATCACAGTAACCATTGTTTGAAAGGGCCAGTCAAAAAGCCTCTTTCTGTATCTTTATGTATATCGACAGAACATTTTATAGGAAAGGAAAGTATGATTTTTTTGGAAAGAGAATCCAGTAGTGGCACGCCTCTCTTACAGTATCCTATATTTATTAGTTGTTATAAATTACCATAATATAAAGTGATGCAAGAAATCACCAATGATTGATGCAACAATACTTGGTGATATCTTGCATATATCTTCATATTAACTGTATGTATATGTATGTGTGTGTTATGTGTACATATGTGTGCGTGTTGTGTGATGACAATAGTTCTAGCCAGACAGCTAAAGCTGTCTGTAGGCCAGACTTAAAATGTTGAATCTGTACCCATAAGAGATACTCAGGTGGGGGGCACAAATGGGTCTACGGAGGTGAATTGCACTTGAAACACAGCTCCTTTGCATGTCCCTTTTGCCTGCACAACAAGCAACGATGGAGTTGTGCACCAGTTAGGTTGAGCAATTCCCAGATCAAAGCAAATTGATACAGATAAAATTGTTTTAGTTGAAAAGATATTGAAAGAGATGTGTTTTGTTGGATAAACATCAAAAGGAAACACCAGTCACTGACTTCTTTCTTAAAAACTTTAAATCCTACCGAGGCAGACCCGACACCCATCCTTCCTAGGTCGGTAAATTGAATAAACTTAAACTGCTTAACAATAATATTTGTTATTTACAACACTTGTAGGTGTGGTACAAAGAACAATATAGACATTTGCATTGGCAAAGCCATGTAGCCTGGCTTATTTCAGGTGTATATTCTTTGTTATATACTATTGTAATGGCTAGACATTGACGTATGATATGTTTGCAACCACCAAAATAACACTCTTACAGACGCCTATATACACAGAAGATACAAAGACAAAGATGCACATCAATATCCCCTCTCACTATTCCACAAAAACAAAACACACAAATCTCAATATATTATATTCCTTACACATATATTCCCTTACTATGTAATCATGCATCTATATATTTATTATTTTAGTCCTATTGTACAAGAGAAAAAATTACTCTCTCCACAGCTTTACTCTGTCCTTCCATCACCTTACACCTCTATCAATTTATCCTCCATCTTCACTCTCTCTCATCCCAAACCCTTTCTACTACTGTGATCTCCAAAATAACCTTTCCTAGACTCCTCCCTCCTCTACATCTCCTGGCTCACCCAAAACATCAGTTTACTACTATGATCTCCCAAACAACCATACTAAATTCTTACTCATGCTGCCTCTCCTTTGACTCATCCCAAACCTCATTTTTCTATTCTGATTCTCTTTCTCCCTAATCCCTTTCTACAGGCTCTTCCCTCCTCCATCTCTCCTTTACTCGTCCCAGACCTCAACTTACTACTATGATCTCCCAATTAACACTTCTGGTTGTCTTCCCTCTTCTATCCCTCCATTACTCTATTCAATCCAACTAACACACTTACATGTCCTCCGCTCAAATTAACTCGTACCTCCCTAGACTAATACTAATACTATACTCATATTTCCCTATACTAATACACCACTAATCCTTTTGGGTTCCGGAGTAGCGTTCGATGCCTCGTCAGGGGTAGTAAGCGGTTGGATTCATGTGTGAATAGATAGATGACTGTAGGTGGATACCAAAGCCAATGGGGTTGGTTGTTGGATGCAAATGGGAGTATAGCTAGTTGAAGCAAGTGGGGTGGATGGATGCGTGGTTAATGGATGATAACTGTTAGGGAGTAAATAAGATGGAAGATGAATAGATCAATGGTGTTATGGGTGGATGGATGCTATGACAAACAGATGAGTCCCTATGTGGCTAAATGTAACTAAATGGATAAATATTCCTGTAGATGGAAAGGGCTTTAAAATGATTTCCAACTTTTATTCACAGCCTGACTAAATACATTAATGCAGTATTCAAATTGTAACTGTGCAGATGCAAAAATGTATATCACTCTAGTTCAAAAAGAGCACAATCCAAAGTTCAATCAGAACAGAGATTCAAATGTTCACAAAATCCTCAGTTATTGATCATCTGCTTACAAAAAATATAGCTAGACCGCCAACAGGTTTCAATCCTTTAAATACTATGGAACGGCCTCAGCGTAAAAATATCAGATGTTCTTTTATAGTAAAGTCCATTATCCATTCTATGTTTAAATTGTCACAGTAATTTTTGTGATTTGTTATGTGATAATGGCACAACATTCTTTTTCAAGTCTTTTTCTTTTCTAGATTGACTGCTTCCTTGATGCCAATTATGAGGTTTTCTTCTCTTTTTCTGCAGCTTAGTTTACATCCTGTCTGGAAAAGCCATGAATGTTTATAAAGCAACTTGTCAGAATTGGGTTGTTTCTCATTAAACTTTGGTTTTGTGCTCTCTTTGAGCTGAATTGATAAACTATAGCTGCACATAGTGTTAGCGGTGCCTACAGCATCTGAACACCGGTAGGATGAGCATCCAAGGATAAAATAATATTGAGCACTAATCAGGAGTGTGCTGGGTTCTTTCCTTGCCACAGCTAGTCATTTCTGTGTATCAGACGCAAATATGTGCTTATTAAAATACCAGAGATTATTTACAGTGCTTAAAACAGCAGAAGTACAGGGCTATGTACCACATGAGCTGGCTGCGGGGAGGGTGTAGACAAGTGGTTTGCATTGATAGATTGTGGCTGATCAGGTAAGGATATATATTTTACATCAGCTGTTCTTAAGCTTTTGACCTCCGTGGACCCCCACTGAATTACTATAGGAAGCTGGAGACCCTGCCTAACAATTTCTACAATTTGAACCTCAAAAGTTCAGCGGCGGCCGCTCCGCTAAGGCAGAGGAGCATCGCCCCACAGCTATTTCAGCAGTGCAAAAAAGAAAATGATAATAACATGACGTTATTATCATTTTCTTTTTCTATGTGGGAGTCGTGGCAGGGCTGGCTCCATAACGCCAGAACTGGGGAGGAGTGATTTGCACTCCTCTAAGTGCACATGACGGTTTGGCTGGCCCTCTAGGGCCGGCCAAACCGTCATGCGCACTTGCCATGTTCTCCATTCGGACACAGCCCCGTGGAGAACATGCCTAGCCGCCCCAGGCACTGCCTGAGTGTCCAAACAGGACGTTCAGATCAATCACGACGCTACTTCTGCAGCGTTGTGATTGGCTGGGAGAGTCCGGAAGCCTGGGTGCTTCCGGTGCTTCCAGCAGATGAAGGAGAGGCGTGCGGCGGCTGGAGAGGCATGCAGCAGTGCGGTGGACAACGTAAATTCATTTTTTTTTAAATGTCTTTAATCCCCCGCCCCTCCACCCCCGTTCCAAGCGAGCCGCTACTGCAAAAATTACACAAACATACAGAAACAAGTATACATAAATTGTAACATATTTTCTTTAATTCATAAACAAACCAATATACAAAATTCAGAATGTCACTGATTCTTCTTAACTGTAGGTATGGCAACTCTGTTGGGCTCCACTCTGGTTATTCAATGTTATTCACTGTTCCATGGGTGGTAATGATGATGCATTAGAACTGGACTGTCATGCTGTGGGTGCAGGCGTGTGGGGAACTTGTATGATCTGGGGTGATGACTTGCCTTGATGGTTGAAGGCATTCTTTCATGGGTCGTCAACAGCTTGGATTGATGGTGGCCAGGTTCTTACATTTTTTCCCTTGTGGCGGGTTTCTGCATCCTTTTCCTAGGTGTTCTGGGTTGCTGAGCCATCAGTGACTGGAAGGGTACATTGGGAAACATGGGGCAGAGACTCAGATTGCGTATTCTGGACACTTAATCCCAGTTATTCCACTGGGCTTGGGGCAGAGACTCAGTTTGAGTTTGCTTTGCAGCTTACTCGCAGTTCTCTCGCTGTGCTGTTGCCAGGCCGTCCTTGTGTCACCTTGGTGGCTTCTTCATGTGGATGGATGCATTCTGTTCATAGCTGGAGTCCTCTCGAGTGTGCATTTCAAGCCTGGGCATTCCTGATCTTCTGTCCTTCTTGGCTTGGTCCATATTCAGGTTTCCCAGTGTGAACCAGTAGGTCATACTTACACTTCCTCCTTTTCTTTTTCCTTGGTACTTTGGCACGCACCTTCTTTCCAATGATGCAGTTGAGACTTCTCGTTGCTAGAGTCTCTTCTTCTGGGTGCAGTGGCATGTGCCATTTTCGGGACTATGCGGGTGAGACTTCTATTCACTTGAGTCTCTTCTCCTTCTGGGTGCAGTGGCATGCACCTTCTTTAGGGCCAGGCAGCAGGGCCTTTCAGTGGTGAACTGTCGCTGTAGTCTGGCTTCTGGTGTTGAGCTCCAGCTTGGTGATGTTCAGGGAACTGCAGATCCAGTTCACCTTGTCCTCCCTGGTGCTGTGTGGTACCTGGCCATGCCTCTTCTGGACCTTCTTGGTGCTCTTACTCCGTGAGTAGATGTGTGTGGATAATCATCTGCCCTGAGGGTCTTCCCGCTTCCTGACCCTCTTATTCTCTGGGTCGGTGTGGCTTCATGCCACGTGTCACACATTCCCTCCTCAGGGACTGACTTGGAGCTCCTACTCTATGGTGTTCCCCCCTCCCGGATCTCCTTGTGGGCAGAAAGGAACTGTAGTTCTGTCCCACTTTCTCTGGGTGGTGCAGGACGTTTGTCTGGGGTCTCAGGGTTCTCAGTTTCTTTAGCAGGTGACAGTCGGTGGGTTGCTCCTCATGATCCAGGTGTCCTCTTGTGGTGCCTCGAGCACTTCGTTGCACACAGGCCAGGGTCAGAGCGCTCTCCTCCCTTTTGCTGTTCAGTCTCTCTAGTTCTCTCTTCACCTCAGGGGTGCAAGGCTTCGGGCATGAGAATGGCAGGGACCGTACTGTGCTGTGGCACGTCATCCATGTCATGCCCCCCACTCCATGTCTGAGCACACTCTCGCAGTGCTCTGGCTATGTCCCTTCCTTTCACTTCTCAGTCTTCAGGCTCTGTGTCTTGCAGTCTGGCCCTGCAGCTTTTCTTAGAGGCTGTTGGCAGTAGGGTTGTGTACGGTAGGTGTGCTAATACCTCTCACCCCCCTAAGTCTGTGATGCTGTTTGGGACCAGATGGGGCAGTGACTCATATCATTCATCAGGGACCAGCAATAGAGGCATGTACATGAAGAGCTGCAGTGAGTATTTTGAGGCAATTACAGAACGGTGCAGGAAGCCCACTTGGTGACTAGCAGCCTCTTTATTAGCAAACGCCTGTGTGCCTCTGAGTCTGTCGCGCCAGTTCTCAGTTTGTCCCTTCTGTCTGTTTGCTATATTGCTGTGTGCAACATGATAGATGGTTTCTGCGCAGCTACTGACTGGGGCAGAGTTCTGACGTGCTGGGATAACAGCTATGATGCCGTTCAGTGAAGTTTCTGTACTCTGGCGTACTCAGGTGGTACACTCGAAGAAGTGCACTACATGAGCGTTCCTCTGTCTAGGCTATTCTGCACAGCACCTGGGGGCCCCAGCTTGCTGCGTATCTGGGGTGGGATGGCCTGCAGACTCTCCTCACTGCTGGCCATATGCAGGGTGCTTTGCTTCTGCCAGCTAGCGCGCTAATCATAATCCTTAATGTATTTTGTTTTGCCTTCGGAGGCTGTGCTGGGGCTGCTCAACCTTTTACCTCTTCTCCTGAAGGAACATCAGTTAGTTTTGCAGGCTGTGGAGCCTGGTGTAGACAGTCTCTTCTGCTCGTTCGCTGGTTTTCCTTCCTGTTGTTGAGGTTTTGCTTAGTATTGGGCAAGTGCATCCTCTGGTGGGCAGCCACTTGCTCTGCACTGTTCTCACAGGGGTTTTGGGGGGCAGCTGACCGTTGGGAGGTCTGCCCCCGGGCAGATTGGGAGTTTGGTACAGTCCAGAGGACTGCCATCTTAAAATAGTTTGGACTGCCTCTGCGCAGCCCAAAAGTAGCCCAAGGGTATTTAGGGAACATCATTTTGGCTCCCTTCCACCATTTTAGGTTTGGTGACCTGGTGGTTGGTGGCAGGGAGAGTAAGAAAAGTTTTTCGGTAGTTAGGGCATATTAGGCATTCTAATTCATGTGGCAGCAAGAGTTTTGGATGTCTTACCTTAGAGATGGAAGACCACTGCATTGCTGAAGCAATGTGCCTTCCACGGAAGGTGGGCCGCTTGCACTTAGTGGTTGGGGCGCAGGACGTAGGCAGCTTCGGTGGGAGTGGCTGCTGCCATTGCTGCATGGTACCCGCCGCGCAAGGGGAGAGCATCAGCCGAGGTTGGCGAAGACAGGGTAAGTGGGAGGGGCCACTTGTATGCCAGGAGAGCGGCCCCTCATCTGGGGCAGAGAGCGGGCACCGGATCGCTTAATGCGGCTCAGGCCCCTAGCACGCAGGCGGGGCTTCGCCCTCCCGCATTCAGCAGAGGGAGCAGCAAGATAGTAGGATTGCGGCCCCAGAGCGTTGTGCATGAGCGTATGGGGCCGCACGAGGAGTGAGAGGAAATTCGAGAGCGGGGTCAGCGGTAACACTGACCTGCTCAGAAGTAAGGAGGGGCATGATCAAGCCCGACGGGCCGTTTCACATGAACAGCTCGCCGGGGCAGAGGAGGGTGATGGCATTAGTGTATGGGGTGTAGGGAGCAGTGGAGGGCTAATAGTGATAGCACGGTGTCTGGCCTGCCTGGGAAGGCAGCGAGCACCGAGATTGGGGAGCAGGGGGAGAGGAAGAGTTGGGGACTCTGGCAGGAAGCAAGAGTTGACCATAATTTGGGTAGCTTTGAGGTCCAGGAGGTAGAGGGCCTGGGGGATGTAGAAGTTGGGCCACAGAGAGCCCAAAAGAGGCAGGCCCATAGTGATCAATCAGGGGGGTGGGTGGACAGAACTAATTCAGGGGCCCGCTTCGATGGTGATGGCGACAATGTTGGAGTGGAGCAGGGAGGAGGATGGTGGGGAAGAAAATGCGGTGCAGGTTCTGGAAAAAATGGAGGGCGGGGTAGGCAGGCAGGGAGGAAAGGGGTAGGAAGAGGTGAGAGGACAGGCGTAAGGGAGGGAACCAGCACACCAGTCCAGCCATTTATATTACAGGGGGAGAAGCGGCGTAGGGAGGTAGACTTGGCAGAGCTGGGAGTGGCTCACTTGCTCCGAGGGGAAGTGAGGGCTGGGCCCAGCACAGCACGCCTGACATCGGCTTGGGACTCCTTCGTGGCCAGCTGATGTAGGGCCAGAACGTCCTCGCTGGCCCCAACGTCTGGTCGTTCTCGAACAGCCTTCAGAGGAACGTTGATGGAAGAGCAGCCTTTGGTTAAGAGGCAACGGTGTGGTCAAGTTCAGTCTGCCCCACCGGTTGCCCAGCGGCGGGCTAAGAGTGTGGCAAGCACAAGGGCAGTGGCGCCAGTTGTAAGTGCGAGCCTGGGGTGGCCGAGGTTGACAGAACCTTATAACATGGAGGTTTTAGATTATGATGAGGACAGCCTTGAGAAGGGCGAATTGAGGGAGGAAGAACCTAAGAGGGCTCGGGGGACACTAATGCTATGTCAAGTGTATTTCAGGGGCTTGCACAGAGATTGGTAAGGGTTTCCATGCCTTTGGCATGGCCAGTTGGAAATCTGGAGGAATCAAGGCCCCTGGCGAGGCAGAATGTATCCATACGGTCACCGACCTTGAAGCCAGGTAAGGCTATGTGCATGTTGGGGAAGCCTGTTCTGTTTCCGTGGGTGTGGATGCAGGGGAGATGCAAGGGGACAGGGGAACGCTTGCAGAAAGGGAGGTATGTGAAAGACGTGTGGGTCGTTCCACTGGGTCGGAAGGCCTTGGGGTAAGTAAGGAAGAGAATAGGACTGTCATAGGAGAAGGGAAAGGGGAGAAGGAAAAAAGGGGAAAAGAAAGAGGGCCTGTAGAGCAAGGAACTTAAGACCAAGGAGCTGTAGCTCAATGGTAAGTCTTGTGCCTATGGTGGCACATGCTTTCACAGGACAAGGGTTCGGATCCTGCCAATGCTATCAAACTATTATAAGGTGATAAAATTTCAAACACTGCCTTAAAATAAGAAAATAAGCAAATTAAGAAGTTGCCCAATATGGGGGTGACCAAACCACTGGAGGCGCTTCTGATGCTCGCCACAAAGGAGCACGTTTGAAAAGGGGAGTATGTAGCAAGTGTGTATTTCGAAACAAATATCCAGAGCGTTGCGTCACAATGTATAAATACAAGAACGTTACCCGGGATGCACAGATTTTGAGGGGTGGGTATTCGTGGGCTCAGTATGATGAGGAATTCAGGCCACTTGGCATG
Organism: Calotriton arnoldi; assembly: GCA_963921515.1. Classification (NCBI taxonomy): domain Eukaryota; kingdom Metazoa; phylum Chordata; class Amphibia; order Caudata; family Salamandridae; genus Calotriton; species Calotriton arnoldi. Next base: position 209,466 of record CAWUFW010009260.1, on the reverse strand, counting down.
GGACCCAGAAGGAAATGGGGGGAACAGGACAGTGATCTGTGGCAGCACACGATGGGGGAGAAGACGATATTCACTGCCAGGGGTTTGCCAATTGTCAAGGGCACCTCACCCGGGGAGGAGTGTGGGAATGCAGTTCGGAGACAATAAGAGGCGGGGGTTCTTGCTGGGCTTTGCACGCGGGAATACTGCAAGTTCCGCCACAAAGGTTCAAAAGACGGGGGCGGCAGCCCCTGGTCAGCTGTTTCGTGGCGGGAAGGTTACAACAGCCAAAGGGAAAAACAGTGGCAGCAGCCGGCCAGCAATTGGGGAGGGGGGCAACAGCAGCATTTCGCAGGTAGCAGGGAGGCACAGGGGTTTAGGCCAAAGGGCTCCTACACCGATTAAATTGGACAGGTTGGAGTAGTGGCTGGGGTGCTACGAGAGTCGGGAAGCAGTGGGGATTTTGCTGGAAGGATTTCGCGAAGGGTTTCACTTGGGGTATACGGAGCCTCATGTTAGGAGGTGGGCAGATAATGTGAGATCAGCCAAATAGCACAAACATGTAGTACAGGACAAATTGAGCAAGGAGGTGCGGGAGGGAAGGATGGCGCCCCCACTTTGCGGATTGGCCCATGGAGAACTTTGTTGTGTCTCCAATGGCAGTAGTGCCAAAAAAGGAAAAGGGACGATTTAGACTAATTCAACACTTGTCCTGGCCTGAAGGAGAGAGAGTCAGTGAATGAATTCATTGCTGAGGAAGTGGCCACGGTGTCCTTCTCCTCTGTTGATGAGGCCATGTCACTGGTGGTGATGGCGGGCCCAGTGGCACTGATGGCAAAGTGCGACGTGACATTAGCTTTTCGGCTGCTTCTAGTCCACCCAGAGGACTGTCAACTCTCGGGCATCCACTTCGAAGGAAAGTGGTACGTTAACAAGGGCTTGCCAATGGGTGGCTTTATTCCGTGTGCTTTGTTTGAATGTTTTAGCTCCTTTTTTGCAATGGTGTACAGGGCACCATTTGGTCACACGCTATCTGGATGACTTCTTTTGGTAGGTCTACCCGGCTCTGCGGGCTGCCAGGTTATGTTGGCAAGATTGAAAGACCTAATGGGGGACCTAAGGGTACCTGTGGTGCCTAGAAATATGGTGGGCCCTAGCACGGAGCTGTTTTTTTCTGGGAAGTGCAATTGACTCTGCAAAAATGGAGGCACGCCAACCAAGGGATCAAAAAGACAAGATGTTAGAACTGTTGAATGATATGCTCCCTCAAGAGAAGGTGAAGGTAAATGAGATACAGGTTCTATTGGGCCATCTCAATTTTGTTTGTAGGGTAGTGAGGGCGGGGAGAACCTTCTGCTGGAGATTAGGCCGGGCTCTGACGGGAAAACATCTGCCACATCAGCACATAAGTTTTGCAGCTGGGGGTCAAAGAGGTTTTGCAGGTGTGGGGTGTATCCCGTCAGTCTTTCAATGGAATCCCACCTGCACGTCAAGGTGACATGGAATGGGATGTACAAATATTTTCTGATGAAGCGGACATTCTGGGTTTTGGACTCTATTGGCAAGGTAAGGGGTGTGCAGAGCAATGGCCTGAGTATGGCTCAATGGTGGCAGGAGCATAGCATTCTTGAAGCTGTTTCCCCTAGTTGTGGCAGTGACGCTTTGAGGGGAGGAGTTGGCACACAAGAGAGTTCTGTTTCAGGTTGACAACATGGTTGTGGTGGAGATAGTGAATTGGCAGTCCTCCAGGGATGTGCAGGTCCTCAAGCTGATGAGAGTATTTGTGCTGGGATGCTTGCGCTATGACATTGCTTTCCGAGCTTTACATGTGCCGGCTGTGGACAATGAAGTTGCGGATGCTTTGGATGGTTCTCAGTGGTGGAGACTCCGTGGGTTGGCCAAGGATGCCGACAGGATACCGACACCCATGCCTCAGTAGTTATGGTTCGTAGGCCACGTTGGATGCTACAGTCAGTGGTGGGGACAATAGCAGAGTCCACATGGGCCACGTACGTTCTTGCTTGGAAGGAGTTTCTGCACTCTGGAGCTCGGCGTAGGGTCAAAATGTGGTTGCGGGCAGAGAATGCCAAACCATATATTTTAGACATGATTTACAGAAGTCTTTGGAGGGTGGCCATTGCTGGGAAACTAGCTGGGATTGCCTGCATGGGCAAATTATTATGGAGCTATTCTCCATTTTCAGGTGAATTGGGGCGTAGAATACTGGATGGTTGGGCACGGGAGCAGGTCCCGGAGGGACGAACGCCGATATCATGGCATCTATTGTGCAAAGTTTGTGCAACATTGCCGGAGGTTTGCAGGGATGAATAGGAGACTTGCCTTTTCTCCACACTGAGGTTGTGGATGTTCTTTAGAGCATTTTGGGTGTCAGAGTTGCTGGGTAGGAAACGTTTGGGTGGGGTATATTGGGAGGATGTTGACAGGCGGGAGGGTAGGCTGGACATATGGCTCAGTAGTTCAAACACGGATCAGCGGGGTCAGGGCAGACAGGTTAATATGCAATTGGTCAAGGCACCAGGCCCCTGCCCAGTGCGGTGGGCTTATCAGTGGTTACAATGTTGTGGAGACAAAGTGAGGCCGGTATTTCGCCATCATCGGGCGAACGAGTCACAGCATATCAAATACTAGCGCTGTTGCGGATGGCACTACAGTGCTTGGGAGTAACCGCGCCGGATTATGGTACACACTCTTTTCATATTGGTGCAGCGTCAGAAGCAAGCAGTAGGGGCTGGGCGCAGGATGAAATCATGCAGCTTGGCCGTTGGTCCTCGCATTGTTACAGGTGCTATGTGCAGGGTTTGAGGGGGCAGATAAAGGTTGTGTTGGTCCACCCCCTTTTTCTGGGTGGCGGGGGCATGCAAGGTTTGCCATGAGTTGGCAGAAGTTTGGTTGGCGTTGACAGTTAGTGAACCATGTGCAAGGAAAGGGTTGGCATATAGTTCAAGGTATAGTTTAGGTAATTTGTTTATTTACAGTTTCATACTTGCAGTCATAGGATGTAGGGTTAATAGAACTTGGTATGGTTGAAATGCAATACGTTGTAATTTTGGTAATGTGTTAAGTGCAGGGTGGGCATGTTGGGGGGATCGTAGGGGTGGGGCCAAAATGGTAGTTTAATGGATGTATAGTGAGGTTTAATTTTGAAGGCAGTTGCCAGGTTAATTGTTTTGATGTGCACCTGTGTCAATAAAGCGGCCTTCTTCACACAAAGTGGTCGGTGTCTTGGCTGCACCCCTGTCTCCCAATCAGCGCAGTCAGCCAGGAGTCATTTCTCCTTGTGCAGAGAGCCAACATGTTCTGGCAGTGTGCCTGAGCCCTCTGCTGCACCAGGTGCTTCTCTTTCCTTCTTTTGCTGAGGCCAGGGACCTGGGCGGTGCTGTGGGGCTGCCGTGAGGGCAAGAACATCTCATCTTCTCCTCGTGTGGTGGTGGCAAATGTCCACTAGGGGGTGCTCAGCACTCCTCTCACCTGTAACGGGAGGCAGGAATCCACTCCCACTGGTTCTCCCACCCTGTCTAGGAAAGCGGGGCCAGCTCCCCTCCTTCCTGCTGGGGGGGGGGGGTGTTGGCTCGTGAGCAGCCGAGATGGTGCGGGTAGTGACGGGTCCTGTCCACTTTCCCCCTCATGGTGGGATCATACAGCCACCAGGGGGCACACAGTGCTCACTGCGCTGACTTTGGCTTCTCTCCCCCCTCTCTGCTTCGGTCTTTGTTGCAGGGGATGTGGCTGCTCCTGCTACTGCCTGGACGCGGGTGCGTTGTGTGGGGGAGCAGATCTGGGGATTATGGTATGTTCTTTTCGGGCCTTTCTGCTTTCTGGTCTTGCCTCTCTCTGGCCTGTGCCCGCTGGGTGTCCCCGTTTTGTAGCTTCCATCCGAGGCTGCCCCCTCGGGCTGATGGGCTTTGCCAGTGGGGCGTGCACGGTGTCCTCCGCCCACTGCTGCAGCTATGTCCTCTCCAGCGGCGCTTGCTGTCAGCCTGTGCTGTCTCTGACAGGCCTAATGTCCCCTCCAGATCCCTTCCCTTTGAGGGCCTCCACGCCGAGGCACAGTGGGAATCCCTGTTCATGGTGTGGGATGATGCGGGCCAGCAGTGCCGGTGTCACTGGGGCTTACCCCAGGTTAGGGTAGATTTTGGGGCAGGCTGTGGGTTGCTCATTGGATCTGTGTGGCGCATGCAGACTCTTTCAGGCTAGGTGTCACATGCTTTTGTTTTTCTGCCCTCGACACAGGAGCAAGCCTTGCCTGCCTCAACAATGGGTGAGCTGTACTGTAGGTCAGGCTACATGCTGGGGCAGCCTCAGGTGGCTTGTTGGGTCGACCCGCCTCATTGCCATTGTAGAGTAGTGGACTCTGGGCCGACATGCTAAGTAAAGTAATGGCACAGACACAAGTGTGGTGGATACATAACTGGCCACGAGCACGTGTGCCCGGAACCTTTTAATGACAGGGTCACCTGACCGGTGACACCTAAGTTGGATGGGTGTTGCGTGGGTGGTAGGACTGCTCCTAGGTAGGGGCTGCTGCATGACGTGTCCAGCAGGATATGACAATGCCATATAGGTACACATTTTCAATAGTAATTTACATCTCAAGTTTGTCATTTTAAGTATTGTAAATCACAACTTTTATATATGGAGCATAGAAGGTCAGACGACCTGCAGAAAGTGCTTTGTAGAACATTTTGATGAAAGGAAAGTAGCCATTGGATATATTGATGATTTCAGCATGTTTTCGAAACCATTTTGAAGCATTAGGGAGTCAGCAGCTACTGTCTGTGTGAAATGGCCAGTAGTGGATGCGTTTGCCCATGAAATGTGTGGAAAGTTTAGCCCAGGCTTTATGGGGCCTTTGTGGGGCTGTTTCCTAGAAAGGCCTACTCTGGCTTCTATGCATCTGACATGAAAAAAATAGCTAAACTGTGTTGCTTAATTGAAAAAAATCAAACATTTATGGACATTGCTTACAATGGCAGCAGTGAGGCCTGTAGTGCTATGTAAAATCGTCGTTGGCGGGATGAGGTGAATTAGGGGCTACATTAACAAGTTTCAGCAGATGGAGTAGATGTTGACGAAGCCTGCCTCCTGGTCTTGCTGGACTACTTGGCTGCCTTTGATACTGTCAACCATGACATCCTCCTAAACACCCTCTCACAGTGCGCAGGCATCAGTGGAACTGTCCTCCAATGGTTAGCCTCTTTCCTAAACTAACGGTCACAGCTACTCAAAATCAGCAACTCAACCTCAAAAACAACGCTAGTCTCACAAGGAGTCCCTCATGGGTCAATCCTGTCTCCTGTTTTTTACAACCTTTATATGGAACCCCTGGCAGTGATCCAGAATAAAGCAAAAATTGCCTATCATCTCTATGCAGATGACACCCAACTCTACATGAAAATCTCGTCAGTAAAAGATATCCATCACCTAAACAGCACCCACACCACGGTCCAAGCGTGGCTGACGAGCAACCATCTCAAACTCAAACCCAACAAAACTGAACTTCTTTTCATCCAACCTAAAGAAAAATCCTTTCCCATAGACACATGGCTTGACAACCTCATTTAATTAAACAGGGATTTAACACAGTTGGAGATGGACAGTTTGCATGTCCATCTCCAACTCTGTTAAATTCCTGGGGATTACACTTGACAGTCACTTGAGCATGAAAAAATATATTAACGGCTCTGCAAAAAGCGCCCTCTACATACTGAAACACCTTAAAAAAGTCAAACCCTTCATCCCAATCGAAGACCTAAACACTGTGGTATAATCTTTAGTCCTCCCCAAGCTGGACTACGGTAACGCAACGATTACGGCACTCCATAAACACACCCAGCCCCTTTAAAAGCTACACTCCATGGAGCGGCTAGACTACTTTCGGGGGAGAGTCGCTCTGACCACATCACTCCCACTCTCAAGCAGCTCAACTGGCTTCCAATCAAAGCAAGAACTATATTCAAAATGGCTTCCATAACTCACAAAGCTCTCTACACAGAAAAGTCAATCTACCTCACAAACAAATTATCAAAAGCCTGTCAAAACACTAGCTCATGTCTTAGGCAACCTGCAGTGGGGAGAGGTGTGTTGGGGGTGAAGGGGACAGGTGTTTACCTACCAATGATGCAGCAGGTGCAGTGGCACCAGGGCCCAGGGATACAAACGGCGTCTGCACCTCAATTATGGCTGTTTCTGTGTTGGGTTCTGAGAGTGTTATATAGTTTAGTCTGCATAGAATGCGTGCAGTAATATACTGTAGAATGGGGCATGCATTATACTATTCAGATAGTGGCAGTTCATGCCTCATTGGATGAGCAGCCATAACGTGGAATTACAATGCCTACCAGAATATGTGCATCTGTCTGTTCTCTGCCAGATGCTGAGGTAAAGTAAATAACCGTTTTATCTCAAGTAAGAAATTGTGCTGGGCTGGATTTATTCTCACCAGTGTGGCAGGGTTACAAATGTGCGCATTTCATATTCTGATATCTTGTCACAGTACATTGCACATTACCAGGTTATAGTCGGGGTCACTGGAATTTGCTGCCATGGTGTTTTCTGCATAATTATGGATTTGACGCATTTGCCACATAATCCATTATCTGATGAATAATCTGCAGATTTTTTTTTTTATTCTAGCTCGAATTGATCAAAAGTTGCTAAAAATATTGCAACATGTGTTGCCGCACGGTTGAAGGCCCTTCACAAAGCCTGACTGGTCACTTTTTTGTTGCTTATTGCTATACTTGGATAGTAAACTTGTACAACTGAGGTGCAACCTATGCCCGGATAGTGATAAAAAGGGTAAAATAAAAGACAAAGTAATGACGTTATACTATCACAAAATGTGCCTCATTACGCTGCATTATTTGTCTTTCCTTGCAGCATAATCTAGTCAAACCTGCCACATAACTTGGTCATCCCCTGCCTCATAATTACAGTGGTCCTGTTTATAGGGATCTTACTCTTCACATGTACTAGCAATGATACAGATCAAAATTCAGTTCAATAAAGAGCTACCAGAGTTATACAATGTGGCATGATATACACATGGTGGAATTTAGGCTAATGATCCACACATACCTCAGAACTAAATATTTCATCCCAGATCTATATTTTATAATTGATATCGCTAAATATTTGCCACAAAGTATGACTTTCAGATAAATGGATAGTCTCTGTGTACATCGCAGCTTATACTTTATACAGCTATGTTAAACCAAGTATGTACAATTTTTAAGACAAAATGTCTTCTGTTCTATTTGGTCACATTTCCTAAATAGTGTTTGGTTACTTTTACATTTCACTGCATAACACTAGGTTTGATAAGGCTCGCTGTTACAGTGAGGTCACACAACTGATAATTCATGCACAGAAGCTGCAGACCTGTGGTCTTCGGGACCCGAAGTTGCATCAGATACACATTCAGAAAATACACGCTGTCTGCTTGCCTCAAATAAGTTATTGTGTCAATTTATCAATACTGTTTTGCACACCCATCCAGTGTTTAATGAACACAAAACACACCACATACACGCAGTTTTCACATGCATAAACACCACGTACCCATACACACAACACATAAGCACAATCACATCAGGCTCAATCGAACGCTGCACACAGAAACACCTACACCACAATGGCCATGCCACACATGCGCAAAACCACCATAGGCACGCACACACATACAATACTCACTCAAACTGCACATGTACATATGTAGATTCCATATATTAGAGATACATAAGCACAAACTTTCACTATTCACAAACAGTGCCTCATAAACTGCAAGCCCCACTAGTTCTCAGTGCTTCTCTCCCCTTAGCTGAATCTGCCTATATATCACAGTGACTAATGAATCATGAATGAAGTCCAACTGTCTGAAATTAAACACCAAGAAGACCGAAGTTGTGATCTTTGGGGAGAGCTCTTCTCCGTGTGACCATACTGGTGACCAACAGAGATAGGACCTACACCCACCCCATCACCCACGCCATGAACCTCGGGATCATCACCAACTTCAAACTTGACATGACAATTCAAGTCAGCGCCATCACCATCTCATGCTTCCACACCCAGAAGACACATATATCACCTCAGCTCAAGGAGCTACACCGGTGCAGATGTTGCCACCATTTGTGAACTGATGCATGATTATTTTGAAGCTTTTCCAGTACTTTATGAAATGTATGTAGCTGCAGTTGTTATACAGATTGCAACTACAGCCTGTGAGAGCACCTTTTCAACACTATCGCCTGTCCTCACACCTTTCCGTCGTACAGTGAATGCTAACAGGATTTGACCATTTTAGTGCATGCGTTGGAGCTCACACCAAACTTATGTATGGCTGATTTTGTAGGAGAGTTTTCAAAGGACAACAGGGCCTGTATTACAGATAGGAGCACTGTCCCTGTTTGCGTCGCTAAGAACATTTAAACTGGTGCGCTGGGGGTAAACAGGGACAGTTCACCCTGTTAAATTACTGCACTGCCCTCAGGACAGCCAAGAACCCATGCCTGCCCTGGGAGCAGCGCTTTCAGTGAAATATGAAACGTCTGTTTATAATGATAGAAATCATGTGTTTGACAACGCAGGCTGCATGCTGCCTGCAACTTAAAGAGGGGCAAGAGATTCCCTTGCAGGCAGGTGCCTGCAAGGGTGATGTCCGGGAGGGTCCATGGTAGCCACTTGGCACCCTCCAGAAGTCTAGCTTAAGGAGGCACACAGACTGTACACCATCTTTTTGTGGCATATTATCAGTGTACATCCTGAGGGTCTTTTTGCCCCTGTGCCCGCATCCATGATATGGGACGCAGAGGCAAAGCCCTTCCTTCATTTGCATGGGACCATACTACTATGTAAATGAGGCAATGTGCTCTGAGGATAACTCTGACTCTATATGTGTGCCAGCGCTACCTTTATTACAGAAGGGGCTGCACAAGCAACCCTCTTCTGTAATACCATAGAGCCCTGGGGCGCACAAAGTGGGACGTTGCGCCCCTGGGGCTCTCTCTGTGATATGCCCCAGAAATGTACCTATTTGACTGTAATTACCAGTTTTACAATTGCCAAGCATGAAAACTGCTCTCAGGTATCAAGAATGCTGCTTTGTTTTTCCCCAAATGATTTGCTGTTTTTTATCCTTTTTTATCAATGAAAGCAGAAGAATGATATGTAAATATACAGGTACAAAGATCACAGTGTGCAAAGAAATAGGTGTTTGGCAAATTTCAGGGAGTTAATAGTTACTGCAAAGATGCAAAGTCTTGGGTGCGATTACAGAACCTCCTTAATCTTGAACTACTATTACAATTTGCTTAGTATCCGTTTGCTTTTATTGAAGCCTGTCCTGCTGGAAATTATGAAGGTTGGGCCTGACGAGTATAGACATCACCTTTTACTCTCAAATAACTCTCCACATGCTCTGTATGACTGTTTGGAAGAAAATATAATGTAAATCTAGCGCTTATAGGCTACCTCCAGAATTGTCAATATTTGGCAACAGATTGGCCCACCCGAATGCACTATTGGCCCATCCAGTTATAAATTCCTGGGACCGGGCCTGCTTAGAGCAGCAGGTCCGGCACGAAGTGCTATGTAAAACATAATTTGACAGAGTGAGATAGATGATGAGGGATCATGTTGATAGGCTGTATTGATAGGATACATACGCATATGATAGATAGCACTTTGTGCCCCCACTTCTTCCACTATAAGCACTGTAGATTACAGTTATTTACATAGCTTAGAAGTGCACACGTATTATATGACACGCTATGTCGAATACACCTTAATGGAAGGGGTGGACAAGGGACTGTGTAGGTGACTCAAGACATATGACAGTTCCAGCGTGAGCAAATTTTTGTTAGGCCGTGGGGGTAGTGGGGTTACGCAGAGGGGGAGGAGTCTGTTGTAGTGTGGTGGCGGACAGGCTCTGGGCTTGCAAGAAAGACCACGCACGCCGGTGTTAAGGTGGTGGTCTAAACTCTGACCACGCCCGGGTCCCCGGGCTATTTATTATCTCATCTGGCCCGTACGCCAGACCCTACCACCTTACTTAGGTGTACGGGGGTCTACCAGATTTCCCCCTTGCGCAGCGCACAACATGGTGTTGCCCAACTTCCCGCAACACTACATCTGTTATCAGTGTGACTCGTGAGTGATGTTCCAGTGTGTGCAGTACGGTGTAACCCAGTACTTGTGATGCACCTTCAGTGGGATGGGGAAAGAAAGCTTTTAACCACCCTCAAGAGATTAACACCTGTTTCCATGCTTTCACTGCTGCCTGTGATATGTGCTAGTTAAGTCAGGTATAAAGTTTTCACAATACAAACGCCGATGCTTGTTTATCTTGAATGTCTGTAACAGTGGAAAGTGCACGAGGAATAAGGTACCCACTGATTTTATTTTTCGGGGCAGATTTATATAGAGCAAACTCAACCCAAAGGTATTGGAGCACTTTACTCGAGCACCAGTTACAATACACAAGGGCACATTCATTTCTTGATAGGCACGGGTAGAATAACTGATTTGCCCAGAATCACAGGATGTGGAGCTGACGCCAGACTTGAACCTGGCTTCCCAGCTTCAAAGTCCAGGCAAGCATTAGCAGCTGTCACCATATTCTCATCGTTCGAATGCCTTACTCAAGCTGCTATCATAACCGCCGGTACAGAACAGCTTCAGGGAGCCCATATATACGAGTGAAGTCAGCTCTCCTTGTTCGACGGAGAGGTAAGCGAGTCAACAAATTAACTGGAGAGTCGAGTCACAGCCAAGCCCTGAAAATAGTTGTCATTTAAACCATGCAATAAACAGCATGTGAAAATTATTTGAAAAAATGTATTTCTTTAACATGCAGAAGTCTTTCCCCTTAATACATCCGATTATTTTTGTACAGTGCTCGCATTGAACTCCGGCATTGGAAGGTACTCTCATATATATATATATATATGCTCACGAGGAAAAAGGAGGTTCTGTAAGTAATTTATTTGTTGAGGACAACACATCAGGGGCGGCTCCTCCAATAGGGCGGTGGAGCGTCGCCCCACTGCTTTCTCGCAGTGCGAGAAGCAGAAACATAAAATGGTATTTTAAATACCATTTTATGTTTCTGCTTCTTGCACTGCGAGAAAGCAGAAGGGTATGACTGGTTGGGGTGGGCAAGTCGGAGAGGAGTGGCTTGCCCAATGTTACGGGTCCTCACTGTTTGGTCGGCCCTCTGGGGCCGGGCCGATCAAACCAGTCATGCGCACTCTGGATTTTCTCTATGTAGGCAGCAGGAAAACGCGGGTCCCGGCCAGGAGCGTAGGCGGCGCGGGACCCGGTAAGGTAAGTTTTTATGTTTAAATTCTTGAACCCCCGCGCCACCAGCCCACGCACCTGAGAGTTATGCCGGCCGCGACTGCAACACATTTTGGTCGGGCGGGGAAGCCTGGATTGGTCCGAGGTTTTCTGTTTTCACATTATGCAATTCATCCACTAGATGGCCATCTCTTTCTTTCCTTTTTAACACCAAAGGTTTATGCTTTGTTTTCAATTCTTGGTGCATGATGGTAGAGCGTGGGTGGCAGGCAGAAAAGCCACATTAAAGCTCGGCTCGTTTTGGGCTCGAGGGCCAGGGAGGACTCGCGCTGAGCCACAGCCAGGCATTTGGTTCTAGCTTGCCTCGAGCTATCAGAGGTTCGTATTTCTCTAGTTGGACATGACTGGGATAGGAAAGGTGCAGGACACAGAAGCTGCGAGAAGGCACAGGGCGAGAAGGCAGCACTAGCAGACCTCGGTCACCCACAGTCAGGACCTCTCAGGGCGATAGTGAAGTCATGCATTGAGACTCAGTGTTATCTTTTTCGGGGCCCTAGGCAATGAATATTTTTGGGCTCCCTGTTGGAAACAAATTCGAATAGTATTACCTATTTCCTGCTAATTCGTGACTACATAATGACAAACAAAGTTGAATTATATTTTAACTTTGACACAAAAATAACTGAAAGTCTTTCCTGGGACCCAAATATTCATAAACGTAAGTCTTGGTAGAGAAAGTCATAGTTGGAGCTAGGCAGAGAGAGAGGTTCAGATAGACCAAGCGGGAGAAAGATTACTTTATCAGGGGGCCCCTTGGGAGGCTGAGTAATTGCCCCCTTTGCCCATGCCTTAAAATGTCTCTTTTAAGACTGCCAAGCACATTCGCAAGCCATCGTGGCCGGTGCAGGTAAGAGAGGTGGGGCTGGGGGGGTGATTTTTGACAGACGAAGACAAGGGAAAATAAAATTTGAAAAATGAAAACCACTTACCTTGGGCTTGCCGCTTCGCCGACTCGGCAATGCAGCAAACGCAATGTAAGTGTTTTTCTTTCTTTTAAATTTAATTTCCCTTATCGTCATCTGTCAACTCCCCCCCCTCCCTACGCTCTTACCTGCCCTGGCTGCAACTGTTTGAGAGAATGAGGCGTTGCACAGCTCAAATGAGGCACCTGGAGTGTCAGACGGATTGGAGGCCCTCAAAAAAGAGAGAGGGCAATACAGAAGGGGGCAGGGGAGAAGCATACCAGGGGACAGTAACACGGGGTGGGTGGAAAAGTACACGAGGGAGACAGCTGGAAAACACATGCACTCTCATCGAGGGTTTAAGTAGGAAGAAAAAAGTAGTTCCTTAAAAAAGAGCAGTGGAAAGGCACGAGCTGCAGATGTGGAACAAAAACAAGATGCACAAGGCAAGACTTCGAATAAGAAGCAAGCAAATGAGAGTGACATAAGTTTAATTAGTTTAAATTTGTTGCAACCAGGCATTGAGTGAATAAATGGCCACAAAAAGCATAAAATACGTTTTTGGGAGCTTACACTGGCATTATTGCCATTGTTGCTTGGCTCAAAGCAGCCATTATTATTCATTTTTTTAATGAGCAGTATTAAAATGTAATCGCAGTTTGTTCTTGTGAAATATTTAGACACTGCTCTAAATTCTATAAGTAACTGGAAGCCTAGAGGGCTAATCTCTCCATGGTTAAAAATGTTTGTCTCTAAGACATAGAAAAGACATTCATGTTGCAATAGCATCTGGATGTAAAATCCATTGTCCAGGGTTGCCACGCTGGTGGGGGAGGGAGGGTGAATGATAAAATTACCACTGGCTATAAAATGTAATACCACTGCTGAAAAATGTATCACACCAATCATACCCATCATGGAAAGCAATTATAATACCCCAAAATTATGGAATTTACTATTCAAATTTTAATAAGCCCTTAAATGATCTTAAAAAGAGTAAAATCACTAAGTCAGTTCAGCAGCATGAAGTGTTGTTTACACACTAAATACTCAGATAATGTTGGCATAGTCTTGTGAACTGCAGGGGTGACTCATCCCTCACCCTGAAATATAATTTTTTTCTCAGGCTGCATTTTGTCACATGCTGGTAGTACATTTTTATGTCTGGTAGTAGTTCTCGCATAGAACATGTTTTCATTGGACTTTGATCCGACCTTTTAAGCGATAGCGTTCTTGCAGAAGAGTAATAATGTTACATGTGCAATTGATAACCCTCAGTAATTGCTATGTAATAAAACGTACTTATATTACATAGACAGCCATCCAATGGAAGAGCTTCATGTTCAATACCTATAGTTTACACTCAATGGAATTCTGGCTTTTGTGGCAATTGGTGTTCAGACTAAACTAAAGTTGAGGATCACAGTCAGTACTAGTTTGAATAAGGCAGGCCTTTATTTAGAGTGGCACAGTCTGAAAATTATGGGTTGGAATGCTACCACGAGTGATTGCCAGTGGTTAGACGGTTTTTCAACCATCCCTCTCATCTCCTTTTGTATGACTAAACTAAAGTTATGTCTGCCATGTAAGTGCAGCACTTTACTTTTGGCTTTCACCTCTCTTGAGTCCCACTTATCCTAAGGCTGTCCCACTTCTGTTCAGAAGGGCCAAGCCATATCTTATTTTTAGGATGTCACAGGAGATGAATTCAACTGAAATGAGTCTTTAGCACTCATTATGAGTCCCCTTTAATTCAGATGTCATTAGCAACAGGAGCTGCTGGGTCCATCAGAATTAGGAGCTATGCAGTAACTGTGGATCTGAAGATTTTCATCTGACCTGGCCTACAGAAGCAAACTAAAGCTCCTGGTGAAAAAAGAGGAGTTACGGGGTGAACTGAGTGCAGAATTACAAATTCCCAGGGCAATGCCTCATTTCTTAGAGAAACCTGAGTACACCTCTTAAAGACCCGGTATACATCCTCAGGAAGTACTCATACTCGGGTATCAGAAACTCGGATGGGGAAGAATACTAGACAAGAGCTGGGGTACTCAAATGAGGCCCTTGAGGTCAATCATTTACATAGTCTGTGGTTATCCTAAAAATGTGGCATCGATCCAACTCTTGTTGACTATTGCTGGACAGTCCAGACATATCACAAAACGCTTGTCCTCTTGGGCCAGAGTCAAGGTGGACACTTTTTTTGACATGCTCTAATTTGAATACAGCTGCTTCATAAAATGGACACTTCTTATTTCTTAATCAGTTAAAAAACGTTTTATCTTGACACACTTAAGTAAATTTATATTTTTTCTCACTTGTTTTTTTGTTTTTGCAATATTTTGCTAACACTTTCATAGGCACAACACTTCATTATGAATTATTCCGAACTCTATCCGTGAAGTCATAACTGTAAAGAGCAAACACAATTATTTGTCATGGTTACCATCCGCTCCTCAGCACAGCCTTTGCTCCTTAGTTTATTGGTATATTGGGCTAGGTTAGACTTTGGAGCGTCCACTCCGCTGCCAGAATGCCTCTAACATTCTACACCAAGTTGCAAAATTCCGATAAAATCAGGCAAAGCAGGGATACCAGTTTGTCAATAAGCAGTATCTGTTGTATAGATATATTGGAAACGTTGTTAATAGAAATTTGAGTAAAAGAGTACAGGCGGAGTTGAATGGGTTTCAGTAAAACATTTATTTTGTGGTATACATTTGTGTTAGAGGAAACAAATCTGCATTTTAGGCCTCATTTTTGAGTGCCTTCTGAAATTGTGACCTGGGGTCACGGTTACAAGTGGTGTGATAAACTTTACATCCTCTGGATATTTCCCCATTAAATTTCAACAGGTCAAATCTGTTCAAATTTAGGACCTCATTACAAGAGACCCAACAATTTCCAGTATATGCATTAACTCCTGTTACTGTCAGAGGTCGCAGTAGGCGGGAACGGAGGGGCATGATGTGCACATATGTGTTTTTTAAGTTATGAAACCTTCCCCAACATTTTGTGAAAAGACGGTCAATTCAGATAGTTTAAATGCTTCAGCTGAAGTGTCAGTCAGGGAGTCTCCTGTGCTGTGAAACCGAAGGCGGGCAAACAGCTAAATAAGCAAACCTTCTTGCCACGGTGCCTGCTTGCCTGAAGGAAATGAAACTGGTTGCTCTGCAAATGTAAAGGGTGCTTGTAAACCAGTATTGGCTTTAATTGATGGAATCACTTGAAGTTTTGTGATGTCAAAGATTTATTCTTTTTGAATTTTAGTGCACAGAGAGTTATCAGCTGAGCTGTGAAGTATGTGCTTTTAAGGGAGTTATATAAAAAAATGCATTATGTACAGTCTGGGTATAACTAGATTCTATATTTTGGAATCACCATTTTATCTTAAAACTTTTTGTGCAGTTTGTAACAGTCTATCTTTTTATACTGTGTGTAATGCAAGTTTAAAATAATGACATATATTCACAGTGCTTTCTGTCACAGGCTGGGACCTCGTAGTACTAAAAATACTCAGGTCTCTATTCTCCTCTGCACCAACCAAGATTTATTCTGTGGCTCTCTGGTTACACATAGACTTCTGCAGTGCAGTAACTAATAGAGGTTTAATAATGTACTAAAGTGAATTTCCTACTAACTAAAGTAACTTTAAAATATTTCTTTCTCATTTAAGCTGCACGTTATTTTAAATATAGCTACCTGAATGCGAAAGACCAAAAAAAGTACAGAATATTTTGTTTTAACAGCCACACCTTTGACTCTGCCACCACACTCACAGGCCCCACCCCCATTGCATGCAGCATCACAGTTCCCATACTTTTTAAATGCACTTCGACCGCTGTTTACTGCATATATCGGAATTATGAATTTTACTGTTTTTATCGCACCCCAAATATATATACAGGGTGCAATAAAAAACACACTGCATTAAATTTCGGTAGGTCAAACCTGCCATGCTTTGAAGTGAGAAAAAGAGCCCAAAAATTCCTGGACATGCAGATTTCCACATATTCGGCCACACTTAATGGGTAAACGTTGTAATAGGTGATAATTATCTCAACAAAAACATTTCACACACCTTGGTGTTGGATCTTATCAGATTTTATTATTGCACCTAAATAATAACCTTGGTGGGGATAAAAGTTCCGGATACACCGGCACATGCAGATTTGTGCATGTTATACCCTGTTTTTAGAGACACTCATAACTGCTGCTATTTATTGCATCTGAGCAGTTGGGCATCTAATTTTACCCAATGCAATAAACAGCAGAAAAATCCACCATGGACTTGTAATCAAGGGCTCAGTATCCACACCAGTTAGCCAGCCGAGGAGAAGTAGGAAGTGGACATCCTCAACCACTTATAGGACTCAAGCTTTTGACTATTGATGTGAGGGAAGGCATGCCGGCATATCACTGAAATGTGGCTGGGGGAATGGACTGCTGGTTTTCATTAGTATAAGGCCACCAAATGACTATATATCATTAGGGAGACCTTATTCCATCCTTAGGGCTGTATTACACACAGTGCCCCGGGAGAGCAACAGGCGTGTGTGCTCGCTTTCTGAGCTCCCGGGACACTGTAGTATTACAGGAGGGGACACAGACACTTTTGTGGCCCTTTCTGTAATAGGGGTGCCTTAAGTGGGGGGGTTCTCTCATTTGGATGGGGCAACGCCAAATGAGAAAAACACTGAATCTGCGCTCATGCCATACTATAGACCACGGGTACTCATAGTACAGCCCGCGGGCCGCCAGCGGCCCGGCAAGCCTTCCTTGGCGGCCCGCGGACCTTGCAGACAGTGTACCTGGTTTTTTTAATTATTTTTTTTAAGAGTGTCAGCAAACACCGCCGCAGCAGCGCGGACTCCGAGACACTCTGCTCTATGGGGGCCGGGCGATTCCAGCAATAGTCAGAGTGAAGATTCAGGGGTGCTAAGAAGAGGTGAAATACAACAAAGCCTCATTAACAAATAAATGGTCTTTTAAAGACCTGTGAAGTACTGGGTGCGGCTGTGTGTGTGCCCGGGAAGCTGTCTCAGCCCAGGCTGCCCACACGCGCGGGGTGAGGTGACAGAGGGTGACAGACAGAGGGTGACAGACAGAGGGAGATAGAGGGAGGGAGACAGAGGGAGGGAGACGGGGAGAGAGAGAGGGAGGGAGACAGAGGGAGGGAGACAGAGGGACGGAGACAGAGGGAGACAGAGGGCGACAGACAGAGGGAGACAGAGGGAGACAGACAGAGGGAGGAGGGCGACAGAGGGAGGGAGACAGAGGGAGGGAGACAGATAGAGGGAGACAGAGGGAGGGAGACAGACGGAGGGAGACAGAGGGAGGGAGAGGGAGGGAGACAGAGGGAGAGGGAGACAGAGAGAGGGAGTCAGGGGGAGACAGAGGGAGACAGAGGGGGAGACAGAAGGCGGGAGAGGGAGACAGAGAGGGAGACAGAGAGAGGGAGACAGAGAGAGGGAGACAGAGGGGGACAGACAGAGGGAGATAGAGGGAGGGAGACAGAGGGAGGAAGACAGAGGGAGGAAGACAGAGGGCGACAGAGAGAGAGGGAGACAGACAGAGTGAGACAGAGGGAGACAGAGGAAGAGGGAGAGAGGGAGGGGGAGAGAGAGGGAGATAGAGAGAGATAGAGGGAGGGAGGGAGACAAAGAGAGAGGGAGGGAGACAGACAGACAGAGATAGAGACAGAGACAGGGACAGACAGAGACAGATAGAGGCAGAGACAGGGGCAGACAGATAGAGGCAGAGACAGACAGAGAGACGGAGAGGGAGACAGAGGGAGGGAGACAGGAACAGAGACAGGGACAGACAGACAGAGGCAGAGACAGGGACAGACAGATAGAGGCAGAGACTGAGACAGACAGAGACAATGAGGCAGAGAGACGGAGAGGGAGATGGAGAGGGAGACGGAGGGAGGGAGAGGGAGGGTGACAGAGGGAGGGTGACGGAGGGAGAGGGAGGGAGAGAGAGAGAGACGGAGGGAGACAGAGAGAGAGGGAGACAGAGGGAGGCAGAGGGAGACAGAGGGAGGGAGTCAGCGGGAGACAGAGGGAGGGAGTCAGGGGGAGACAGAGGGAGGGAGAGGGAGACATACAGAGGGATACAGGGAGGGAGACAGAGGGAGGGAGACAGAGGGAGGGAGACAGAGGGAGGGAGACAGAGGGAGGGAGACAGAGAGAGAGGGAGACAGAGGGAGGGAGACAGAGGGAGGGAGACAGAGGGAGGGAGACAGAGGGACGGAGACAGAGGAAGACAGAGAGAGGGAGACAGAGGGCGACACAGAGGGAGACAGACAGAGGGAGACAGACGGAGGGAGACAGAGGGAGGGAGACAGAGGGAGATAGACAGAGGGAGACAGAGGGAGGGAGACAGAGGGAGGGAGACAGAGGGACGGAGACAGAGGGACGGAGACAGAGGGAGGGAGACAGAGGGAGGGAGACAGGGGGAGGGAGACAGAGGGAGGGAGACAGAGGGACGGAGACAGAGGAAGACAGAGGGCGACAGACAGAGGGAGACAGAGGGAGGGAGACAGACAGAGGGACGAGGGTGACAGAGGGAGCGAGACAGAGGGAGGTAGACAGACAGAGGGAGGCAGACGGAGACAGACAGAGGGAGACAGACAGAGGGAGACAGACAGAGGGAGACAGACAGAGGGAGACAGACAGAGGGACGAGGGTGACAGAGGGAGGGAGACAGAGGGAGCGAGACAGAGGGAGGTAGACAGACAGAGGGAGGCAGACGGAGACAGACAGAGGGAGACAGACAGAGGGAGACAGACAGAGGGAGACAGACAGAGGGAGGGAGACAGAGGGAGGGAGACAGAGGGAGGGAGACAGAGGGAGACAGAGACAGAGGGAGACAGAGACAGAGGGAGACAGAGACAGAGAGAGAGAGGGAGAGAGGGATGGAGAGAGAGGGAGAGAGGGAGGGAGAGAGGGAGGGAGGGAGGGAGACAGAGAGAGAGAGAGGGAGGGAGACAGAGAGAGGGAGGGAGAGATAGAGAGAGGGAGGGAGACAGAGGGATGGAGACAGAGGGAGGGAGACAGAGGGACGGAGACAGAGGAAGACAGAGAGAGGGAGACAGAGGGCGACAGACAGAGGGAGACAGACAGAGGGAGACAGAGGGAGAGAGACAGAGGGAGACAGAGGGAGGGAGACAGAGGGAGGGAGACAGAGGGACAGAGACAGAGGAAGACAGAGGGAGACAGAGGGCGACAGACAGAGGGAGGGAGACAGAGGGAGGAGGGCGACAGAGGGAGGGCGACAGAGGGAGGGCGACAGAGGGAGGGCGACAGAGGGAGGGAGACAGAGGGAGCGAGACAGAGGGAGGTAGACAGACAGAGGGAGGCAGACAGAGACAGACAGAGGGAGACAGACAGAGGGAGACAGACAGAGGGAGACAGACAGAGGGAGACAGACAGAGGGAGGGAGACAGAGGGAGGGAGACAGAGGGAGAGAGAGAGGGAGGGAGAGAGAGGGAGGGAGGGAGACAGAGAGAGAGAGAGGGAGGGAGACAGAGAGAGAGGGAGGGAGAGATAGAGAGAGGGAGGGAGGGAGGGAGACAGAGAGAGAGAGACGGAGGGAGGGAGTCAGGGGGAGGTAGACAGACAGAGGGAGGCAGACGGAGACAGACAGAGGGAGACAGACAGAGGGAGACAGACAGAGGGAGACAGACAGAGGGACGAGGGTGACAGAGGGAGGGAGACAGAGGGAGCGAGACAGAGGGAGGTAGACAGACAGAGGGAGGCAGACGGAGACAGACAGAGGGAGACAGACAGAGGGAGACAGACAGAGGGAGACAGACAGAGGGAGGGAGACAGAGGGAGGGAGACAGAGGGAGGGAGACAGAGGGAGGGAGACAGAGGGAGACAGAGACAGAGGGAGACAGAGACAGAGGGAGACAGAGGGAGACAGAGACAGAGAGAGAGAGGGAGAGAGGGATGGAGAGAGAGGGAGAGAGGGAGGGAGGGAGACAGAGAGAGAGAGGGAGGGAGACAGAGAGAGGGAGGGAGAGATAGAGAGAGGGAGGGAGACAGAGGGATGGAGACAGAGGGAGGGAGACAGAGGGACGGAGACAGAGGAAGACAGAGAGAGGGAGACAGAGGGCGACAGACAGAGGGAGACAGACAGAGGGAGACAGAGGGAGGGAGACAGAGGGAGAGAGACAGAGGGAGACAGAGGGAGGGAGACAGAGGGAGGGAGACAGAGGGCGACAGACAGAGGGAGGGAGACAGAGGGAGGAGGGCGACAGAGGGAGGTAGACAGAGGGAGCGAGACAGAGGGAGGTAGACAGACAGAGGGAGGCAGACGGAGACAGACAGAGGGAGACAGACAGAGGGAGACAGACAGAGGGAGACAGACAGAGGGAGGGAGACAGAGGGAGGGAGACAGAGGGAGGGAGACAGAGGGAGAGAGAGAGGGAGGGAGAGAGAGGGAGGGAGGGAGACAGAGAGAGAGAGAGGGAGGGAGACAGAGAGAGAGGGAGGGAGAGATAGAGAGAGGGAGGGAGGGAGACAGAGAGAGAGAGACGGAGGGAGGGAGTCAGGGGGAGTCAGGGGGAGACAGAGGGAGACAGAGGGAGAGGGAGACAGAGAGGGAGACAGAGAGAGGGAGACAGAGAGAGGGAGAGAGACAGAGGGAGACAGAGGGGGACAGACAGAGGGAGGGAGACAGAGGGAGGAGACAGAGGGAGGGAGACAGAGGGAGGGAGACAGAGGGAGGGAGACAGAGGAAGACAGAGAGAGGGAGACAGAGGGCGACAGACAGAGGGAGACAGACAGAGGGAGACAGACGGAGGGAGACAGACGGAGAGAGACAGAGGGAGAGAGACAGAGGGAGAGAGACAGAGGGAGAGAGACAGAGGGAGGGAGACAGAGGGAGAGAGACAGAGGGAGAGAGACAGAGGGAGAGAGACAGAGGGAGGGAGACAGAGGGAGGGAGACAGAGGGAGGGAGACAGACGGAGGGAGACAGACGGAGGGAGACAGACGGAGTGAGACAGACGGAGAGAGACAGAGGGAGGGAGACAGAGGGAGGGAGACAGAGGGAGAGAGACAGAGGGAAGGGAGGGAGACAGAGGGAGGGAGACAGAGGGAGGGAGACGGAGGGAGGGAGACGGAGGGAGGGAGACGGAGGGAGGGAGACAGAGGGAGGGAGACAGAGGGAGGGAGACAGAGGGAGACAGACGGAGGGAGACAGACGGAGGGAGACAGACGGAGGGAGACAGACGGAGACAGAGGGAGAGAGGGAGGGAGGGAGGGAGAGAGGGAGGGAGGGAGAGAGGGAGGGAGGGAGAGAGAGAAAGGGAGGAAGGGAGACAGAGAGAGAGAGAGGGAGGGAGACAGAGAGAGGGAGGGAGAGATAGAGAGAGGGAGGGAGACAGAGAGAGAGAGAGATAGAGAGAGAGAGAGATGTGTGTATGCCGGGTCTGGTGGCTCAGTGGACGAAGGCGTCCGCTGCTGGGGCCTGTGTTCAACCTCATGGTCACAGTTTTTTTTTTGCTCTAGCCCCGCTCCCCTCCCCCATTGACCCCGCCCCCACCGGTGCGGCCCTCGGCCACAAACCACACTGTAAATTTGGCCCCCGAGAGAAAGTTTGTGAGTACCCATGCTATAGACTCAGGCACACAGGCAAAGAGGCCTTTAGAGGTGGCATACTCCCAGTGCGCCCATATAGGGCAGTCCTCTGGAGGTGGGAAAGGAAGTTCCATGGACACCCCCAGACATCCCCCTGCAAGCGGGTTTAGTCACTCACTGCACGCACTTCAGGGGGATCTCTACCCCCTTTGAAGTGCAATGCGGGTGCCAACTGAACAGTGAAAGATGGAGCTCAGCAGCTCTGTCTTTCACTAATGCGCTGTCCCCAGGGCAGCTCAAGTTTATGCCTGCCCTTGGGGCATCGCACTGATTGAAATAAGGTGCACTGTTTCTAATCTCACCAGGCGCACATGTTTAAAAGTGCACCATGTCACAAACTTGAACAGTGCACCCATTACATAATACGGGCACTGGTGTTCATTCAACAACACAATGCATTCTTAGAGTTGTAATCCTGGTCAGGAGCGGCCGGTGCATGTAAGCGTGGTGGGGCGGGGGAGTCGACAGATGATGAGGGAAAATAAAATTTAAAAAAGAGAAAACCACTTACCCTGTGCTCGCTGCATCTCCGAGTCGGTGATGCAGCGAGCGCAATGTAAGTGCTTTTCTTTTTTTTAATTTTATTTTCCCTCGTCGCCATCTGTCGACTCCCTCACCCCGCCCCATCGTGCTTACCTGCACCGGCTGCTCCTGGTCCTTGTTTACCTCACTTGGAATAATAATTCAAATTATAATGGTTGGTAGAGGGAAAAACTGGACCGGACTAAAATGTCCTGGGATGACATGGAGGTATCTGGTAATCATACTATAGGCGCTACTGAGAATTTTTACAGGGTGGGCTGTAAAAAGTGCTGGACCCCAATTACAGCCCTACTAATTCCCTCTAGAATATTTTGCCAAATCTGGTGAGAAGGAAGGGCAATTCCCAGCCCCCAGGCCTCTGTTTTTGGCCTCTGTAAAACTTTGAAAAAATGGTCACCATGTTCATATGTGAAACTGACCGTTCTCCAGCAAGGCCTGTAAAACGCTATGACATAGTGCCTAATTTAAAGTCTGACAGACAAGTAACTCCGTTATTTATTTACCCCACAGTCACCAAGAGGCGTCTTGGCGCTCGGAACAAAAGCAGCAAATCAGCATTATGATGATTTTTGTCATCACTGGGTTTGAAGGCGCAATTTCAATTAGGACTGTATTACAGAACTTAGAGCAGCGCCCGGGTCATAGTTTCTCTTCAAATGGAGACTTGGCAAGATAATAATTTACAGTTTCTAACTGATTTAACCAATAAGCTGTCCTTGGCTGACAGAATTGTTTTGTTTTTTTAGAAAAAAAAGTACGTTCTTACCTTGCCCATTCAAAAGGTAGAGGCCGAATAAAAGTGGCAAGAAGATACGCCCCTCCATGGTGTATGGCGCCGAGTCTTATTCCCGTGTTACACTGATCTGATCTCCCTCAGGTTTAACTTGCTTAAACCACATCATAAAAAGTACAAAGTTCACAGTTCTGCTAACGTCAGAGGTTGAGTACCAATGGCAATTCCAGTTCACAACTTCCTTCTCTGCGCCTAATTGCCCACCGCCCCTCCACACCTGTGAGGCGTCTGCCTACCGCTGACATTATTGTTTCTCGGGATGCTTCAAGGAAGTACGTCACAACCTGTGAAGGCCGTCGACGAACAGCGCTCATAGGCCACTGCAAATTGTCTACTCGATATTTTTGGCGTGGGAAATTAATGCCAGCCACAGTCGCCAATAATAGAACTTCTCTTTCCGTATGTAATCCAGTTGCTATGTTTAGCTGTCATTGAACACTGCTAGTGTGAATACCAGATCCGAAATCTCGTTCTTTACTGCTATGACGTAGAAAAAACAAAAGCTGTTTCCCACTGTTGCTGCGTCATATCGGAATTCCACACTGCCCTGACAGGTTTCACCAACAGCCTGTCAGTGCAGTGCTAGTCAGCAGACAGCACAGCTTTGGGGGAAGGTCGGGGAGCCGCAGAGGGTAGTGAGGTGTGTTTTTGTAGGGCAGGTTTTTTTTTTAAACATTTGGGATAGGGAGGCAAGGCCATGTTATGTTTGGCTCCCCATTATACCTCTGAAACTGTGTAAGCAGATAAAAGCGAGGGAAGATGATTTTGGGGGCCACACGAAACATAGAATTATAGATGGGTAAAAAGTGAATAACGGATTAATTACCTCGAGATTCTGAGTGACATCATAGACATTTTGAGCTTCGCTCACATTGTCTCTATGATGTCACTTAGAACTCCTTGGTGAAAATCATCCCCATCTATAATTGTATACAGCACCAATCAAAGATAATCTTTTAAGTAACAGTGAAAAATAAAGGCTGCTGCTCCTTTTGAGTAACATGACATAGACCTGCTAGTAAATACCATGCATCTGTGCTGCTCCGGCGATTTATGTTCCCTCTGTGTGGACGGATTATACATAGTTGTTTGAGTAATTAGAGTTAAATTCAGGTTTATTTTTTGTAAGTGAATCAGTGGTGTTGCAAGGGCAGCTGGTGCAAGGAAATAAAGTGGTATTGATTAGTAAAATACAACAATAATGGGGATTCAATTAGCGCCCTGGCAGGATCACTGACAGAATATTGGAAACAAAAATATCGTGTGGATAGAAAATG
The DNA here is from genome assembly GCA_963921515.1 of Calotriton arnoldi. NCBI lineage: Eukaryota > Metazoa > Chordata > Amphibia > Caudata > Salamandridae > Calotriton > Calotriton arnoldi. Next base: position 184,944 of record CAWUFW010009260.1, on the reverse strand, counting down.
GTGTCAAAAATATAGAAGACCAAAATGTTGAGAAGATCAGTGCAAATAGCTAAGTATAGATTTACTATTTTGCACTCCACATCTACGTACCTCCTTGAAGATATACATATCAGCAGGGTACATATATGTGGAGTTATATATAGTAAAACTTTGCTTACCTATTGAAACTTACCTTCACAATATTTTTGCCCTCAATATTCTTGCCCTTGCCCTCTTTTGCCCTCAATATTCTTGACACAATATTTTTGTTTCCAATATTCAGACTAAACATCCCAGAAGCCTCTCGGTTACAGTGCTACTGCTCTGCTGCACCACTGATCAGGTGAGTAGCAAAGGGGGGAAATGTGGGGGGGCGGTCCATCCAGGGAGGCACAGATTTTGGGGCGGTGACCAAAGCCCCCCCCCGCTCTTCCATGAGTTTGCCACAGTGCGGCAATCACAGGAAAATCACCAGCACTCCCCCCCCCACTCTTATGCCCGCTGCTGCAAAGGCAAAGTGGCTAGCTATGCCACTGCCATTGATAGCTATGTGTAGGAAAGTGGAGTATTATGCGGTGTCGAGGTTAGACCGCGCCATGTCATACTATCATGATATCCCAAAGATGGTCCTTGGATTCACTCTAATAAATCCTTAGCTGAGTCCTGGTAGTGTGGCAAAGAGCAGTCAGGTTTTACTAGAGGAACATGTGTTAAGCATTTTAGAGTACCAATATGGACAATAAGTAATTGACATGACTCAAAAGAAATCTGACACCAATTTATGACATTTTGTATCTTAATTTAGAAATCAAAATGAACGGAATGGCATACATATAATAGAAGTTACAGATTTTTGAAGCAATATAAAATCAGTGTAAAATAATACAGTGAAACGTTATCATTACAGTCAATAGGAAAAACCACTAGTGGCAATTGGTCACTTGCATATGAAAGTGTGTGGAACCCTTGCAGGGTAAAGGGGGTGTGGGTCCCAGGACCAAGCCACCACAGTCATTTCAATTTTACCTGGCCTGTGGAGCCCGGGTTAAGAGTTGTTATGACTGTCCCTGGTGCTGAATGGGAGCAGCGGGAGAGTTGCTTTTACCACTGAAACGATGCTGCAGGGGTTGGGGGGATGCAAAAACACAACAACGAGACCTCTGCTGATGTTGGATGAATGCCGGATGGAGATCCCCTCTAGGTGCAGCGTCGAATGCAGGAGTTGGTTGCCGGACTGGTGACTGACAAACCTTGGCATCAGTAAGTTGAGCAGAAAGTATCTTCGAAGTCCGGTGGTTCCGGGAAAGGCGGTAGCTGCCTGTAACTTTGGGAAGGCAGGACTACAGTTCCCACAATGCACCAGGATACCTGGATTTGGGTGATACCTCGGAGGGCCCAATGGTCAGTGATTCTTCGGATCTTGAGTGTTGTTTTACCGGCAGTTTGCATGGGACTAATGCTACTAGCTTACGGGAGACTGAGGGTGCTTCAGGCTTCCACAGGGGTCTAAGGATACGCGAGATGGCCTTGGAAAAGTCTTGATCAGGCAGTTCTAGGAGTGTTTCCACAGGGGCAGAGTATCCCTCTTTTGCTTTGGTGCAAGTCCTGTTGTCACCGACACGCGTCCCTTCTTTATCCTCTTCGATGCAGGATATTCAGAACTGAGGTTCTGGTGTCAGGGGTGTCCCTTAAATCCTAGATTTAGGGGAGTTCTGGATTTAGGAGCAAGTAGCCAATGGGCTGTTAGTACCTGCAGCTAATCCACCCCTGAGGTGACCCCATCTGGTGGTGTAGGTCCTTTCTTCTACTCTGAACCCACTATTGCTACCACTTTTAAAAATGGCAGACATTTTCCTTAGGTGTACAGAGCAGGCAGCTCACCCTAGAGGTGTGGCTACCCTTCTGAAGGTGTACCCTTCCTGACTACCAAATCTTCCCGCCTGCCCAGATGTACATGTGCCTGAGGTAGGGGGAGGGCTGTTAACTCCTCTGGGAGACAGCCTGGATGCATATCAGAGGTAGTGCAGCCTTTGAAGCTCACTGCCTTGGTGTGTCTTCACTAGCGTTCCTGGGAGGGAGGAAATGTGACCTCTTTCCTGCCCAGACCTTTGTTCATGATGCCTGGGAGCGATCACAATTCCTGGCAGGTGGTCAGAATCCTGTCTTGGTGGCAGCAAGCACAGGCTGTCAGCCAGAACACAGGAAAGCTGGGGCAACCAGGTTGGCAACCTCTTAGGTAGCCACCTGTGTGCATGTCACATCACTTTTCGCATGAGATTTGTGTCAGGGATAAGAAGGCACATTGTTTGATACCAAACATGACATATTTAGAGGGTACCATTATGGAGCTGCCAACCTTGGATTTGTCCAGGTGTCAACCCATGTTATCCAAAGGACCGTCTATCACTTATAGTGTTGCTTAATGGGAAAGGGCACTATAGGGTCATATAAGCTTGTGCTTGTATGTCCACACCTTTAATATAATGCACCCTGCCTCCTGGGCTTTAGGAGGCCTTCTTTAGGGGTGGCTGACATATATCAAAGATAGTGCATTGACTTTGGCACTACCGTATACCAGGAGAGTTGCGCAAGAGTTTACACGAGGATGTGCTCAGGCCCCATTGATGAGGGGCATCGATACACACAACGGTAGAATTTTAAAACCGTGATCGAGTGCCGAAGGCAGCAAGTCATAAATAATAGAGTGTCGGCTGTAACTGCACTATCCTAGAGATTGCCCACTAAGGATTCCTAATGGGCATTGGTTAAAAAAACTCTTTTAAATAACGTCTCGACCAGGAAGAAAGACTCTTGGGTGTCCATTACGATACCGGGTGGTTAAAATCCGCCATCTACCATAGCGGCAAAAAACCGCCCGCCTACACCGTGTGAATACCGACCGAGCAATCACAATGCCGCGAAGCGAACACCGCCCGCGGCGGGAAAAACACACAAAATACCGCCCGTCTATGTCCGAGTCGAAGTCTATCCGTCCGCCACGGACGCAAACCCGCGCGACAACCCAAAACCGCCCGCCCTGACTACCGAGACACCGGCCGTGAAATTAGGATCTCCCCGACATGAGCGCGGGAAACACACAAATTCACCGCCCGCCATCGTAAACAACAGTGATAAAAATGGACACGGCGGAAGGCCTGGCGGCCACGCCTGTGCACGGAAACCATCCGCGGAGCCAAATAAACACACACAACATGTCCAACAAGTCCACACAGCAACCCACGCCCAAATACACAAACACAGTACACATCCCAAAGACACATCCCCCCTGGCTAAACAAAAAAACTACAAATCCCAGAACACCAGCCACAACACACCTGAAAACAACAGCCCATCATGACACACCCACATAGGCAAGTACAAAAGCAGCCCCTTCACAGACCACAATCCCTTGCACCACTACAAACTGAAGACGAGAGGAGAGAACACAACCAGACAGAAAGGACAGCAGCACACCACACGCACGCACCCATCACACACATCACCACCACCACCACTAAACACCGGCCCCACTAACCCCCTGCACATCACACACACACACCGCACCAGCACCACAAACACCAAACCACACACCATGGCAGCACAGAGAATGCCCAAGTACACTTCCACTGAGCTGACGGTCATGGTCGACGAGATCATCAAGGTGCACCCACAAATCTATGGCAACCAGGTCCAGCAGACACCACTAGCCACCAGAAACCGGATGTGGAGCAGGATCGTAGACCATGTTAATGCAGTCGGGAACGTGCCACGCAGCCGAGAAGAAATCACCAAGAGGTGGCACGACCTGAAAAGAGTGGTCAGAAAGAAGGAGGCCAAGAATCGGCAGCTGGCTGACAGGACTGGCGGAGGAAATCCCGCGCTATTCAAGACCTTTAAGGCGTGGGAGGAGAAGGTGCGAGGCATCCTACATCCGGAGAGTCTCACCGGAATACCAGGGGGAGTGGAGGCTGGTAAGTACAAACAAATGTACACCAGCACACCGCTATGTACTCACATGCACTACCACAATGCCACAGCTCTGAGGGACAAACACCCCCATGTCCAGTACACAATACACAAGACATCACTCACACATGCAACAGACACTCCCACACACTCAGCCCAAAGCTGCCAACTAACAAAACCATGGGGGCATGTGTACAGTCAGCCAGCACCGCCACTCCCACCAGGTCCCCTTGTACTCCAGAAGAGCCAGAAGGAGCACTCCCCACACCCACACTCATGTGTCAGCCATAGCTGCACTAACCAACAAGTAACAGGTAAGTAGCCGGAACACAAAGTCAGTGGTTGGGAGGGTGGACAGCTGAAGTACAACACCCACCAGGCCCCTAGTCCCACAGCGCAGCAAGGTGGAGCACACCCCACACCCATGTGTCAGCCATAGCTGCACCAACCGACAATTAACAGGTAAGCAGCCGTAACACAAAGTCAGTGGGTGGGAGGGGGGACAGCTGAAGTACAACAACCACCAGGCCCCTAGTCTTACAGCACATCAAGGAGGAGCACACCCCACACCCACACCCATGTGTCAGCCATAGCTGCATTAACCAACAAGTAACAGGTAAGTAGCCGTAACACAAAGTCAGTGGGTGGGAGGGGGGACAGCTGAAGTATAACAACCACCAGGCCCCTAGTCTTACAGCACATCAAGGAGGAGCACACCCCACGCCCACACCCATGTGTCAGCCATAGCTGCACTAACCAACAAGTAACAGGTAAGTAGCCGTAACACAAAGTCAGTGGGTCGGAGGGTGAACAGCTGAAGTACAACACCCACCAGGCCCCTAGTCTTACAGCACATCAAGGAGGAGCACACCCCACACCCACATCCATGTGTCAGCCACTGCAGTGCACACCTTCAGCCAACAGGTAGATATCTCACCCTACATGCAGGGGTGTTTGTGGGCGGTAAGCCATCACCACATCACACAACACCGCCCCCACTCCCACAGACCAGCAACATGGAGCACCCCTCCCTCCCATAACCATGTGGCGTCCATTGCATTGCGCCCTCCAAACCAACCAGTAGGTAGACAACTGTACAGGGCGGGGTGTCTGTAGGCATGAGGACTGTATTACGACTAACATATGGGACATGTCACGTAGCAGAGGAACACGCAGCACTGCTCCCTGTCATAATCATGTGACCAATGTGCACACGGACATGTATTACAGAGTCATAGCCCACATGAGCCATCACAAATACAGCAACACCTAAGGAGTCACGTCTGCATGCACAAGTCCCACTGGAGTACTGACCCACACGGAAGGCACTGTGCCACTCATCACACACATCAGCAACACCATCGAAGTCTTGTCCATGTAGTCGTTACTGCCTGTTCCCCTCACAACGTACAACAACGCCCATGTAAGTCTAACCTGTCTCGAAGTAACAGAGTGGAACGCCAGTAATGCACATATACACCACTGGACCCATGAAATACACAGCCACACAATGCACATTCAACATATCATCCATCTCATCTGTCAGCCCCAGTGTCATGAAAGGTATGGCATCGGAACAGCTGGCCCTCATACAGTAGTTCAGCAAAGATACCTGACGATGACAAATAATGTGTCTGCAGTCACTGAAGCGCACGTTACACTGTGATTTACAACATACATAAAGTAGTCAACACCACAAGAGCACTGCATTGCTGCACATGGCTGAGGGTAGCACGCACACCAAGGAATCGTCCCATCTGCAATACGTTGTGTGGCACACAACCATCACTCACTCACTACAATGCTTCCAGTGTAATGTCCATAAATGACAACAGTCAGCAGATATGCTGGGGATGTCAGACATACACACACCTCTGTCTCTGCAGTGTCGTGTGGCCAAAACACATGTCCCCTTCTGCACCCATATGTCACAGTATGTAACACAAAACCAGATTTACCACAAAAGCGTTGATGGGGCTGGACCACGCATACACCCAAGCCACAAAATGTAGGAGTACAGTAACACACACCCATTGGCATTGCAAATCCATCCCATGCCACATGATCACATCACACAGTTCCATTGCCTTGCCCACGCATACACACATCGTATATCCACACACACGCATCTGGGAAACCTGTGCACGACAGTGCACAAACTGTGAATGTCAGACAACCAATACAAACTTTGCAAGGTGCAACACAAAAACCTATCTCATCCGTTGTTGTATAAAAAAACAGAGAACATCTTCTTGAGATCGATTTTTGGCTTACCTCGAAATGCGCCCTTGACCCCCATAAATCTGGATATTGGGCTTAAAAATATAGTGCATGTAGCAGCATTCAGACCCCTAGCTTACTGGACCCGAGTCTGGTCTAATAACTCACCACTCCCTATGAGACAATTATTTCTTGAAGCGATTGCACTCGATATTAAAGGGGGTATACCATGGCTTAAATATGTCAAGACATGGCTGTACAGACTCGGTATGAGTGAATTCTGGTCAAACCTATACTGCATACAGAAAAACTCCTTGCTGTGCCTAAAGAAGAGATACTGGCATTATATCAGTGGTCTTTAGCTGAATCACAGTACTGCTGGGGAGTTAACAGAAAGGTTTCTGCACTTTAAAGATAACTTGTATTGTGAGGAATTCATGAATCAAACTGAACCTCCCGAAGCGAAATCTTTATACTTGCAATTTAGATATGGCATCTTGCCATTCAATGTTTTTTAGGTCGAGCCTAGAGCAGCGCATGCGCTGTTGCGAGACTTATAGTAAGGGGCTTCAGAAAGCTGACCAGACGCTCGTGCGTCATGGCCTTTTTCCTGCGGTTACGCGCGCAGGGCCGACATCTGTTTCCCATTATCGTGCCCAGACGCAGGCGCGATAATTGGAAACACATGCCGGGAAAAGGCCATGACGCACGAGCGTGTGGTCAGCTGAGCAGGCTGCCGCGCTCGCTCGCCCCCGCTCCTCCATTGTTGTCCTTGTTTTACATGGGTAGGAGTCGCCAGTAAATTAGATTTAGGGGAATAATCAAAAAGGTCAACTAAAAACATGACTTCCTCAAAGCCGAAGAAATACTACCTTAGAGATCCGTCTTTAAAGCACGCGCAAGTGGGAAAGCCAAACGAGGGTTGTTGCTTTTGTAGTGGAAATGCACAGATTATTGGTAAGGGAGCAGGGCTTAATTATAAAACTTAAGCTCTAACTGGCAATTTCTATTAGAAGCACTTTCTTCACGGCCTCTCGTGCCTTACTACACCCGTAAGAGTTTGCAAATGGAATGCAGCATATTCTCCTGAGAACAACTGTTTTCAACGCCCACATGCTTTATGGCACAAGCAAAGCTCTGCATTTCTGAATTTAAAATAATAGCGCTCTCTACATGCTGCCTGCGAAAGTGTGGTGATGTTGATAAAATAGTTAAAAGAGAATACCTAGCACCATGTTGCACATTTACTCCATAAAATCGATGGCATGCAGATAGCTCCCGATTTGTCACTGAGAAGTCAACCACAACATAATGAGTCATAATTGTGAAGTGAGCGCAGTAAATGTCAAAATGGAAAACAGTTTGAATGCGGGACAGTTAAAATAATATGTGCTCTGCAGCAATTCTCAGCGTGCGGTTGAAGTGACACCAGCGCCACCCAGTGGATGGTTTGAGAGCGTCAAGAAGATGTCTCAACGTGTTGGAAAGTGAGTGATTGGGGTCTACGCCGTTCATGCTCTCTGTATGATCGAGCTGTCTGCAGCTTTGGTAGTTCAGGGTATCTCACCAAAGACATGACAGAAACTATTTAAAATGCTCATGTTTTTAAAAGCTCACAAATAATTCAGTAGATACAAGTAGCGTTGTAATAGTCGTCGAGGAAGGAAAGAGACGTTTATATTGTCATCACGCTTAGTTTTAAATATTGAGTCATTTTCATCAAATGTTTGACATCAGCGTTTTAAGGGCAGCTAACCATCAGTCAGCGCTTTAGAGAAGAGATGGAGCAGTGTTCTGTCCAGGGTGACAGCCGATCTTGGTATGGGATATTCAACAGGCAGAAAGCATGCTCTAAACATCCACAGGGATCGACAACATAAATATAAAATACCACAATGCTTCTTATTTGATTATATGGGTGGTTACATGCTGGGATGCAGAAGTCTAAGGACGTCCATAACAGTGGTTCATGAGCGACGATAAAACTGAATCCGTTTTTTGGGGGAGGAGGGGGGGATAAGACCCCGCCCCCGTAAAAGATTTTCCCATCACATCTTTGCCAGGAAACCAACTAACTCCCCTTTAGCCCTCAAAATCTCTGACAATCCATTTCTTCCTAGTTTTGTCACTGACAGCGTTTCATACCCGGCACTCCTGCTTCATAAGCACTCTCTGGCTTCTTCTGGTCAGCCGATCACCTCACAAACAAGCATTGGCATAGCCAATAGGTCTCGCCTTTGGGACCTTATAAGTGTTTAGCCATGCAACAGTTGATGTTGTTGCACCAAGGATATTGTGCTGCATAACTAAATACTTATAAGATCCCAAAAGCGAGACCTATTGGCTATGCCAATGCTTGTTACTGTAGGTGGAATGGTATAACATCTCCCCTAATTGTCCATCCTGTCTTGATGGTGTTGCCCAACTTCCCGCAACACTACATCTGTTATCAGTGTGACTCGTGAGTGATGTTCCAGTGTGTGCAGTACGGTGTAACCCAGTACTTGTGATGCACCTTCAGTGGGATGGGGAAAGAAAGCTTTTAACCACCCTCAAGAGATTAACACCTGTTTCCATGCTTTCACTGCTGCCTGTGATATGTGCTAGTTAAGTCAGGTATAAAGTTTTCACAATACAAACGCCGATGCTTGTTTATCTTCAATGTCTGTAACAGTGGAAAGTGCACGAGGAATAAGGTACCCACTGATTTTATTTTTCGAGGCAGATTTATATAGAGCAAACTCAACCCAAAGGTATTGGAGCACTGTACTCGAGCACCAGTTACAATACACAAGGGCACATTCATTTCTTGATAGGCACGGGTAGAATAACTGATTTGCCCAGAATCACAGGATGTGGAGCTGACGCCAGACTTGAACCTGGCTTCCCAGCTTCAAAGTCCAGGCAAGCATTAGCAGCTGTCACCATATTCTCATCGTTCGAATGCCTTACTCAAGCTGCTATCATAACCGCCGGTACAGACAGCTTCAGGGAGCCCATATATACGAGTGAAGTGAGCTCTCCTTGTTCGACGGAGAGGTAAGCGAGTCAACAAATTAACTGGAGAGTCGAGTCACAGCCAAGCCCTGAAAATAGTTGTCATTTAAACCATGCAATACACAGCATGTGAAAATTATTTGAAAAAATGTATTTCTTTAACATGCAGAAGTCTTTCCCCTTAAGACATCCGATTATTTTTGTACAGTGCTCGCATTGAACTCCGGCATTGGAAGGTACTCTCATTATCTACTGGCGGTCGCCAGTAGATAGTTATAGTTACAACCTATTATCCATAGGAAATCCGCGACATTCTATTTGAAATAACTCTCTTGCCGGTTGACGTATCTTCGCGAAATTTTCAAACTTCGTGGGGCGCTCCGGTCCGCTCCTACCCTGAAAGTCTCGGGGTGATACGTCAAGCGGGGGCCGAGAAAAAGGGGGTCCCAAAACGCGTTTTCCCCATGCATTTTCCCATAGGAAACTTTAGACACGGCTACAGCTCGAACTGCTGAACGGAATTACACCAAATTTGGCAAAGAGGTAGTTCTTGGTTCAGAAAGAACCCTTTTGTTAAATGGTGTAAATCCGTTCAGTAGTTGCTGAGAAAATCAAAAAGTTAAAGTACATATATATCTATGGGCACGGAGGATTCGCGCACCCTGAGCGCACCCTGCGCGCACCGTCCCGATCACGAGCTGCATGTTAATTGGCTGTCAGCTGGCTGTCAACATTCCGATTCAGGAAATGTTGGCAGCCATTTTGTCCCTCGGTAGAACCGAGGGACAGAAACAAGTGCGCAAAGCGCACAAAGGGGGAGGGTAGAAACACCCTGACCCCCTAGGTTTGCTCAGGGGTCCCACAAGGACCCCCTGGGCAAAAAAAAATTTTTTTTTTTTAAAATCGGCAGGATGCGCTCAGGGTGCGCGAATCCTGCCGAAAAATCGAAGCGCGGTCTCCGCGCTTCGATAGCACTGGCCCCGGGTGGCCCAAGTCCCGGGGGCATGCTGGGGGGGGTTAATTTTATGTGTGGGGGCCTCTAAGGGCTCCCCAAGCCCCGGGGACCACCACCCCCGGGGCTTTATGTACAATGGTGCGGGAGGGCTCTGAGCCCTCCCGCAGCCCCGGGACCACCACCTCCCCGGGGCTTCTTTTTTTTTATTAAAAAACTGTGTGGGGGGGCTCCAGCCCCCCCCCACACGCCCCGGGGACCACCACCTCCCCGGGGCACTAAGAAAAATTACAATGGGGGTCCGTTTTGGACCCCCAGAGCCCCGGGGACCACCACCTCCCGGGGCTGTGCACTGAATGGGAGGGGGCCGCGCGGCCCCCTCCTGGAGCCCTTGATGGCCCTGGGGACCACCACCCCCAGGGCCGGCTCCTGCAGTGTCCCGGGGTGCCTACCCCCGGGACACTGCTGTTTGCAATGACAGGACGGGAGCCTCGCGGCTCCCGTCCTGTCATTGCAAACTTGCTTTGGATATTGGAAGAGAGAGCAGGAAACCTGCTCTCTCTTCCAATATCCAAAGCCGATTGCTTTCCACATGGGGAGCTGCATCTTAGCAGCTCCCCATGTGTAAAGCAATGCCGGCTCCCGTAGGACACGGGGAGCCGGCGGGACTGTGGGGGATTGGGGACCCCCCCACAGTCCCCAACGAGAGGGCCAGCCCCGGGGGATGGGGTCCCCGGGGCAAGTAGTGGCCCGGGAGGGGGGCCACGCGACCCCCCTCCCCAAAAAAAAAAAAACGATCGGGCCCGCAGGCCCCGCCCCCTTCCTTCACCACTCTGCAAACGCGCCCCCTGGCGCGTTTGCAGAGGGGGAACGATCCCCTTGAATACTGGGGGTCCTGGGGCCAACTAGCCCACCAGGAACCTCCAGTATGCGCCAGGGGCTGCCTTGCAGAGAGGTGTACAGAGGCCACGCCCCTTTTACACCTCTCTGCAACGCAGCTCTATGGCGCTTTTGGAGGTATATGGTGGGCTAGTTGGACTCCGGGGACCCTCAGGATTCAAGGGGACTTAATCCCCCAACTTAAAACGCGCCACGGGCGCGTTTGCACAGTGGTGAAGGGAGGGGGCGGGGCTTCAGGTGACATGTGTGCAAACAGGCCCCGTGGCGCGTTTTAAGATGGGGAATTAAATCCCCTTCAATCCTGAGGGTCCCTGAGGGCCAACTAGCCCAACAGGTACATCCAGAAAGCGCCACAGAGCTGCGTTGCAGAGAGGTGTAAAAAGGGGTGTGGCCTCTCTACACGTCTCTGCAACGCAGCCCCCTGGCGCATATTGGAGGTTCCTGGTGGTCTAGTTGGTCCCTAGGGACCCTCAGGATTCAAGGGAACTTAATCCCCCAACTTAAAACGCGCCACGGGGCGCGTTTGCAAAGATGTCACCTCAGGCCCCGCCCCCTCCCTTCACCATTGTGCAAATATTCCTCTAAAATCAGCCGAAATAGGAATTCCGATTTACTCACCTGTTAAAAGGAGAGACCTCAGTGCTGTATCTTTCAGCCCAGTACTGGTCCTGAAAAGTAATTTTAACCGTACTTACCGGTAACTTGAATTTCCTTCATAGGCTAACATTGACTGGTTTCACTTGGAAATTCTTCTAAGTGTGGAGTTTTGGAACTTTAAAATATTCCTCTAAAATCAGCCGAAATACGAATTCCGATTTACTCACCTGTTATCAGGAGAGACCTCAGTGCTGCATCTTTCAGCCCAGTACTGATCCTCAAAAGTAATTTTAACCGTACTTACCGGTAATTTGAATTTCCTTCATAGGCTAACATTGACTGGTTTCACTTGGAAATTCTTCTAAGTGTGGAGTTTTGGAACTTTAAAATATTCCTCTAAAATCAGCCGAAATACGAATTCCGATTTACTCACCTGTTATCAGGAGAGACCTCAGTGCTGCATCTTTCAGCCCAGTACTGATCCTGAAAAGTAATTTTAACCGTACTTACCGGTAACTTGAATTTCCTTCATAGGCTAACATTGACTGGTTTCACTTGGAAATTCTTCTAAGTGTGGAGTTTTGGAACTTTAAAATATTCCTCTAAAATCAGCCGAAATACGAATTCCGATTTACTCACCTGTTATCAGGAGAGACCTCAGTGCTGCATCTTTCAGCCCAGTACTGATCCTGAAAAGTAATTTTAACCGTACTTACCGGTAAGTTGAATTTCCTTCATAGGCTAACATTGACTGGTTTCACTTGGAAATTCTTCTAAGTGTGGAGTTTTGGAACTTTAAAATATTCCTCTAAAATCAGCCGAAATACGAATTCCGATTTACTCACCTGTTATCAGGAGAGACCTCAGTGCTGCATCTTTCAGCCCAGTACTGATCCTGAAAAGTAATTTTAACCGTACTTATCGGTAACTTGAATTTCCTTCATAGGCTAACATTGACTGGTTTCACTTGGAAATTCTTCTAAGTGTTGATTTTTGAAACATACAAATATTCCTCTAAAATCAGCCGAAATCCGAATTCTGATTTACTCACCTGTTATCAGGAGAGACCTCAGTGCTGCATCTTTCAGCCCAGTACTGGTCCTGAAAAGTAATTTTAACCGTACTTACCAGTAACTTGAATTTCCTTCCATAGGCTAACATTGACTGGTTTCACTTGGAAATTCTTCTAAGTGTGGAGTTTTGGAACTTTAAAATATTCCTCTAAAATCAGCCGAAATACGAATTCCGATTTACTCACCTGTTATCAGGAGAGACCTCAGTGCTGCATGTTTCAGCCCAGTACTGATCCTCAAAAGTAATTTTAACCGTACTTACCGGTAACTTGAATTTCCTTCATAGGCTAACATTGACTGGTTTTCAGCAAAAAGTTTCAAAGTGTTGATTTTCACAAACTACAAATATTCCTTAAAAATCGCCTGTATGACTTAAACGCATTCTTTCAACTGTTTACAGGAGATGCACCAGTGCTGGATCCAGGATCCAACACTGAGTAAGAAAAAGTAACGATAACAGTTTTTACCTGCTAAGTGAATTTCCTTCCATAGGATAACATTGGTGATTCTATGAGAAAAAGTTTCAAAGTGTCAACTTTTAAAATACAATAATATTCCTTAAAAATCACGACTGTAACCAAAACGCTTTTACTCAACTGTTTACAGGAGATGTACCAGGACTGAATCTAGGATCCAGTCCTGTGGTTACAAAAGTAATCCATAAAGTAACTAATTGCATTTAACTAGAAATTCACATTGAGCTGAATGTTGCATTGTGTTTGAAAATGTGTTGCCCATTGCAACAACTGTAACTACTGTACTTAAAAGTCTATTGCCTAGCTGCAAAGTATTTAAACTAAAGTAATTCATTCTGAGAAAGTATTTTTTGTAATGTAATGTATAATGTAATTACAATGTAATTTGACAAATAAAATATGTAAAAAAAATTGTTTCTAAAAATGTAGTAAATCAGTATGAAAAAAATTAATATAACAATTAATACATTTAAAAATTGTCATTTACAAAACCTTTGAAATTCACTGAAAAAACCGTAGGTTTCAGGCACGTTATAGTTAGAAATTAGCATTTAAAAAACCTTTGAAATTCACTGAAAAAACCATAGGTTTCAGACACGTAATATAGTTTCAAATTAGCATTTAAAAACCTTTGAAATTCACTGAAAAAACCATAGGTTTCAGACACGTTATAGTTACAAATTAGCATTTAAAAAACCTTTGAAATTCACTGAAAAAACCATAGGTTTTAGGGACAGTTATAGTTAGTTGGACATTGCACTCGTACAAAACCCGTGAAATTCCCCGTTATAGTTAGTCCAGCTAACTATAACTCGCGCCCCGCAATGCACTGCTGATGACGTCACATATTACATCACTCATGACATGGTCAGTGACATCACTGATGACATCACTGATGACATCTCAAATGACATCACTGATGACATCATCCACGTGATAATCTGATGCACCTCCTCACACCCTAATATAACCTTTGATACACCCACTCTAAATTACAGACTGCCATTCGCAAAACCATAGACACTCCAACACCAATAACTACATACCCACTCACTGATTCTTAGGTCTACACACACACATCCACTCACTCACCCGTACAGTCACTCATACTTACGGTCACTCAGTACAGGACTATCATATGCACTCTTACTCCTATATAGACACTCAAACAACGCCACTCATCCATAGAGATACTCACACACCTAGTCAGTCATGCAAATAATTAAACACACTGCCATTTACTCACCTATACAGTTATACACACACACCAGCTCACTTACTCATACAAATAGTAGCACATTGTTACGCTCTTATACAATCACTGATACAAGCACACAATCATCCATACAGCCACTATCACAATCACTCACTCTTGCTTATAGCTATTTATATACTCCAACACACATATATACTGCCTTTCACATATGTAGTTACTCACACATGTACCACTGGGACATACATTCACTCACTAACACACTCTTACACACACTTACCCACCCATACAGTCTATCACAGATGCACTCTTGAAACCATCCACCCAGTGAATCACCCACTCACACATCTATGCACAGAGTTGCACACACCCCTCCCACACAAACACTCAGGCACCCATACAGATACTCAGACAAGCATTCAATAACTCATATAGAAAATCATTTAGCTATTCACAAACACATGCAGCCACTTACACAGCAACAGACAGACGGATACAGACATACACCCAGTTTAGTCACTAACCCATGCATTCAGTAAGATACGTTAAATCACTCACTTATAGAGTCAGTCACGCACCTACTAAATCATCCATACAGACACTTACACACCCACTCATTCTTCAATACGTCTTTTCCTATATATTTTAAAAATATTTAAACTTTACAGAAACACACAGTCACTGGATGATGTCATCAGTGATGTCATTTGAGATGTCATCAGTGATGTCATCAGTGATGTCACTGACCATGTCATGAGTGATGTAATATGTGACGTCATCAGCAGTGCATTGCGGGGGCGCGAGTTATAGTTAGCTGGACTAACTATAATGGGGGAATTTCACGGGTTTTGTACGAGTGCAATGTCCAACTAACTATAATTGTCCCTAAAACCTATGGTTTTTTCAGTGAATATATATATATATGCTCACGAGGAAAAAGGAGGTTCTGTAAGTAATTTATTTGTTGAGGCCAACATCAGGGCGGCTCCTCCAATAGGGCGGTGGAGCGTCGCCCCACTGCTTTCTCGCAGTGCGAGAAGCAGAAACATAAAATGGTATTTTAAATACCATTTTATGTTTCTGCTTCTTGCACTGCGAGAAAGCAGAAGGGTATGACTGGTTGGGGTGGGCAAGTCGGAGAGGAGTGGCTTGCCCAATGTTACGGGCCCTCACTGTTTGGTCGGCCCTCTGGGGCCTCTGGGGCCGACCAAACCAGTCATGCACACTCTGGATTTTCTCTATGTAGGCAGCAGGAAAACGCGGGGCCCGGCCAGGAGTGTAGGCGGCGCGGGACCCGGTAAGGTAAGTTTTTATTTTTAAATTCGTGAACCCCCGCGCCACCAGCCCCCGCACCCGCGAGTTATGCCGGCCGCGACTGCAACACATTTTGGTCGGGCGGGGAAGCCTGGATTGGTCCGAGGTTTTCTGTTTTCACATTATGCAATTCATCCACTAGATGGCCACCTCTTTCTTTCCTTTTTAACACCAAAGGTTTATGCTTTGTTTTCAATTCTTGGTGCATGATGGTAGAGCGTGGGTGGCAGGCAGAAAAGCCACATTAAAGCTCGGCTCGTTTTGGGCTCGAGGGCCAGGGAGGACTCGCGCTGAGCCACAGCCAGGCATTTGGTTCTAGCTTGCCTCGAGCTATCAGAGGTTCGTATTTCTCTAGTTGGACATGACTGGGATAGGAAAGGTGCAGGACACAGAAGCTGCGAGAAGGCACAGGGCGAGGAGGCAGCACTAGCAGACCTCGGTCACCCACAGTCAGGACCTCTCAGGGCGATAGAGTGAAGTCATGCATTGAGACTCAGTGTTATCTTTTTCGGGGCCCTAGGCAATGAATATTTTTGGGCTCCCTGTTGGAAACAAATTTGAATAGTATTACCTATTTCCTGCTAATTCGTGACTACATAATGACAAACAAAGTTGAATTATATTTTAACTTTGACACAAAAATAACTGAAAGTCTTTCCTGGGACCCAAATATTCATAAACGTAAGTCTTGGTAGAGAAAGTCATAGTTGGAGCTAGGCAGAGAGAGAGGTTCAGATAGACCAAGCGGGAGAAAGATTACTTTATCAGGGGCCCCTTGGGAGGCTGAGTAATTGCCCCTTTGCCCATGCCTTAAAATGTCTCTTTTAAGACTGCCAAGCACATTCGCAAGCCATCGTGGCCGGTGCAGGTAAGAGAGGTGGGGCTGGGGGGGTGATTTTTGACAGACGAAGACAAGGGAAAATAAAATTTGAAAATGAAAACCACTTACCTTGGGCTTGCCGCTTCGCCGACTCGGCAATGCAGCAAACGCAATGTAAGTGTTTTTCTTTCTTTTAAATTTAATTTCCCTTATCGTCATCTGTCAACTCCCCCCCCTCCCTACGCTCTTACCTGCCCTGGCTGCAACTGTTTGAGAGAATGTTGAGGCGTTGCACAGCTCAAATGAGGCACCTGGAGTGTCAGACGGATTGGAGGCCCTCAAAAAAGAGAGAGGGCAATACAGAAGGGGGCAGGGGAGAAGCATACCAGGAGACAGTAACACGGGGTGGGTGGAAAAGTACACGAGGGAGACAGCTGGAAAACACATGCACTCTCATCGAGGGTTTAAGTAGGAAGAAAAAGTAGTTCCTTAAAAAGAGCAGTGGAAAGGCACGAGCTGCAGATGTGGAACAAAAACAAGATGCACAAGGCAAGACTTCGAATAAGAAGCAAGCAAATGAGAGTGACATAAGTTTAATTAGTTTAAATTTGTTGCAACCAGGCATTGAGTGAATAAATGGCCACAAAAAGCATAAAATACGTTTTTGGGAGCTTACACTGGCATTATTGCCATTGTTGCTTGGCTCAAAGCAGCCATTATTATTCCTTTTTTTAATGAGCAGTATTAAAATGTAATCGCAGTTTGTTCTTGTGAAATATTTAGACACTGCTCTAAATTCTATAAGTAACTGGAAGCCTAGAGGGCTAATCTCTCCATGGTTAAAAATGTTTGCCTCTAAGACATAGAAAAGACATTCATGTTGCAATAGCATCTGGATGTAAAATCCATTGTCCAGGGTTGCCACGCTGGTGGGGAGGGAGGGTGAATGATAAAATTACCACTGGCTATAAAATGTAATACCACTGCTGAAAAATGTATCACACCAATCATACCCATCATGGAAAGCAATTATAATACCCCAAAATTATGGAATTTACTATTCAAATTTTAATAAGCCCTTAAATGATCTTAAAAAGAGTAAAATCACTAAGTCAGTTCAGCAGCATGAAGTGTTGTTTACACACTAAATACTCAGATAATGTTGGCATAGTCTTGTGACCTGCAGGGGTGACTCATCCCTCACCATGAAATATAATTTTTTTCTCAGGCTGCATTTTGTCACATGCTGGTAGTACATTTTTATGTCTGGTAGTATTTCTCGCATAGAACATGTTTTCATTGGACTTTGATCCGACCTTTTAAGCGATAGCGTTCTTGCAGAAGATTAATAATGTTACATGTGCAATTGATAACCCTCAGTAATTGCTATGTAATAAAACGTACTTATATTACATAGACAGCCATCCAATGGAAGAGCTTCATGTTCAATACCTATAGTTTACACTCAATGGAATTCTGGCTTTTGTGGCAATTGGTGTTCAGACTAAACTAAAGTTGAGGATCACAGTCAGTACTAGTTTGAATAAGGCAGGCCTTTATTTAGAGTGGCACAGTCTGAAAATTATGGGTTGGAATGCTACCACGAGTGATTGCCAGTGGTTAGACGGTTTTTCAACCATCCCTCTCATCTCCTTTTGTATGACTAAACTAAAGTTATGCCTGCCATGTAAGTGCAGCACTTTACTTTTGGCTTTCACCTCTCTTGAGTCCCACTTATCCTAAGGCTGTCCCACTTCTGTTCAGAAGGGCCAAGCCATATCTTATTTTTAGGATGTCACAGGAGATGAATTCAACTGAAATGAGTCTTTAGCACTCATTATGAGTCCCCTTTAATTCAGATGTCATTAGCAACAGGAGCTGCTGGGTCCATCAGAATTAGGAGCTATGCAGTAACTGTGGATCTGAAGATTTTCATCTGACCTGGCCTACAGAAGCAAACTAAAGCTCCTGGTGAAAAAGAGGAGTTACGGGGTGAACTGAGTGCAGAATTACAAATTCCCAGGGCGATGCCTCATTTCTTAGAGAAACCTGAGTACACCTCTTAAAGACCCGGTATACATCCTCAGGAAGTACTCATACTCGGGTATCAGAAACCCGGATGGGGAAGAATACTAGACAAGAGCTGGGGTACTCAAATGAGGCCCTTGAGGTCAATCATTTACATAGTCTGTGGTTATCCTAAAAATGTGGCATCGATCCAACTCTTGTTGACTATTGCTGGACAGTCCAGACATATCACAAAACGCTTGTCCTCTTGGGCCAGAGTCAAGGTGGACACTTTTTTTGACATGCTCTAATTTGAATACAGCTGCCTCATAAAATGGACACTTCTTATTTCTTAATCAGTTAAAAAACGTTTTATCTTGACACACTTAAGTAAATTTATATTTTTTCTCACTTGTTTTTGCAATATTTTGCTAACACTTTCATAGGCACAACACTTCATTATGAATTATTCCGAACTCTATCCGTGAAGTCATAACTGTAAAGAGCAAACACAATTATTTGTCATGGTTACCATCCGCTCCTCAGCACAGCCTTTGCTCCTTAGTTTATTGGTATATTGGGCTAGGTTAGACTTTGGAGCGTCCACTCCGCTGCCAGAATGCCTCTAACATTCTACACCAAGTTGCAAAATTCCGATAAAATCAGGCAAAGCAGGGATACCAGTTTGTCAATAAGCAGTATCTGTTGTATAGATATATTGGAAACGTTGTTAATAGAAATTTGAGTAAAAGAGTACAGGCGGAGTTGAATGGGTTTCAGTAAAACATTTATTTTGTGGTATACATTTGTGTTAGAGGAAACAAATCTGCATTTTAGGCCTCATTTTTGAGTGCCTTCTGAAATTGTGACCTGGGGTCACGGTTACAAGTGGTGTGATAAACTTTACATCCTCTGGATATTTCCCCATTAAATTTCAACAGGTCAAATCTGTTCAAATTTAGGACTTCATTACAAGAGACCCAACAATTTCCAGTATATGCATTAACTCCTGTTACTGTCAGAGGTCGCAGTAGGCGGGAACGGAGGGGCATGATGTGCACATATGTGTTTTTTAAGTTATGAAACCTTCCCCAACATTTTGTGAAAAGACGGTCAATTCAGATAGTTTAAATGCTTCAGCTGAAGTGTCAGTCAGGGAGTCTCCTGTGCTGTGAAACCGAAGGCGGGCAGACAGCTAAATAAGCAAACCTTCTTGCCACGGTGCCTGCTTGCCTGAAGGAAATGAAACTGGTTGCTCTGCAAATGTAAAGGGTGCTTGTAAACCAGTATTGGCTTTAATTGATGGAATCACTTGAAGTTTTGTGATGTCAAAGATTTATTCTTTTTGAATTTTAGTGCACAGAGAGTTATCAGCTGAGCTGTGAAGTATGTGCTTTTAAGGGAGTTATATAAAAAAATGCATTATGTACAGTCTGGGTATAACTAGATTCTATATTTTGGAATCACCATTTTATCTTAAAACTTTTTGTGCAGTTTGTAACAGTCTATCTTTTTATACTGTGTGTAATGCAAGTTTAAAATAATGACATATATTCACAGTGCTTTCTGTCACAGGCTGGGACCTCGTAGTACTAAAAATACTCAGGTCTCTATTCTCCTCTGCACCAACCAAGATTTATTCTGTGGCTCTCTGGTTACACATAGACTTCTGCAGTGCAGTAACTAATAGAGGTTTAATAATGTACTAAAGTGAATTTCCTACTAACTAAAGTAACTTTAAAATATTTCTTTCTCATTTAAGCTGCACGTTATTTTAAATATAGCTACCTGAATGCGAAAGACCAAAAAAGTACAGAATATTTTGTTTTAACAGCCACACCTTTGACTCTGCCACCACACTCACAGGCCCCACCCCCATTGCATGCAGCATCACAGTTCCCATACTTTTTTAATGCACTTCGACCGCTGTTTACTGCACATATCGGAATTATGAATTTTACTGTTTTTATCGCACCCCAAATATATATACAGGGTGCAATAAAAAACACACTGCATTAAATTTCGGTAGGTCAAACCTGCCATGCTTTGAAGTGAGAAATAGAGCCCAAAAATTCCTGGACATGCAGATTTCCACATATTCGGCCACACTTAATGGGTAAACGTTGTAATAGGTGATAATTATCTCAACAAAAACATTTCACACACCTTGGTGTTGGATCTTATCAGATTTTATTATTGCACCTAAATAATAACCTTGGTGGGGATAAAAGTTCCGGATACACCGGCACATGCAGATTTGTGCATGTTATACCCTGTTTTTAGAGACACTCATAACTGCTGCTATTTATTGCATCTGAGCAGTTGGGCATCTAATTTTACCCAATGCAATAAACAGCAGAAAAATCCACCATGGACTTGTAATCAAGGGCTCAGTATCCACACCAGTTAGCCAGCCGAGGAGAAGTAGGAAGTGGACATCCTCAACCACTTATAGGACTCAAGCTTTTGACCATTGATGTGAGGGAAGGCATGCCGGCATATCACTGAAATGTGGCTGGGGGAATGGACTGCTGGTTTTCATTAGCATAAGGCCACCAAATGACTATATATCATTAGGGAGACCTTATTCCATCCTTAGGGCTGTATTACACACAGTGCCCCGGGAGAGCAACAGGCGTGTGTGCTCGCTTTCTGAGCTCCCGGGACACTGTAGTATTACAGGAGGGGACACAGACACTTTTGTGGCCCTTTCTGTAATAGGGGTGCCTTAAGTGGGGGGGTTCTCTCATTTGGATGGGGCAACGTCAAATGAGAAAAACACTGCATCTACGCTCATGCCATACTATAGACCACGGGTACTCATAGTACGGCCCGGCAAGCCTTCCTTGGCGGCCCGCGGACCTTGCAGACAGTGTACCTGTTTTTTTTAATTATTTTTTTTAAGAGTGTCAGCAAACACCGCCGCAGCAGCGCGGACTCCGAGACACTCTGCTCTATGGGGGCCGGGCGATTCTAGCAATAGTCAGAGTGAAGATTCAGGGGTGCTAAAAAGAGGTGAAATACAACAAAGCCTCATTAACAAATAAATGGTCTTTTAAAGACCTGTGAAGTACTGGGTGCGGCTGTGTGTGTGCCCGGGAAGCTGTCTCAGCCCAGGCTGCCCACACGCGCGGGGTGAGGTGACAGAGGGTGACAGACAGAGGGAGACAGACAGAGGGAGATAGAGGGAGGGAGACAGAGGGAGGGAGACAGAGGGGGACAGACAGAGGGAGATAGAGGGAGGGAGACAGAGGGAGGAAGACAGAGGGAGGAAGACAGAGGGAGACAGAGAGAGAGGGAGACAGACAGAGTGAGTGAGACAGAGGGAGACAGAGGAAGAGGGAGAGAGGGAGGGGAGAGAGAGGGAGATAGAGAGAGGGAGGGAGACAAAGAGAGAGGGAGGGAGACAGAGACAGACAGAGATAGAGACAGAGACAGGGACAGACAGAGACAGATAGAGGCAGAGACAGGGGCAGATAGAGGCAGAGACAGACAGAGAGACGGAGAGGGAGACAGAGGGAGGGAGACAGGAACAGAGACAGGGACAGACAGACAGGGACAGACAGATAGAGGCAGAGACTGAGACAGACAGAGACAAAGAGGCAGAGAGACGGAGAGGGAGACGGAGAGGGAGATGGAGGGAGGGAGAGGGAGGGTGACAGAGGGAGGGTGACGGAGGGAGAGGGAGGGAGACAGAGAGAGAGACAGAGGGAGACAGAGGGAGGGAGACAGAGGGAGACAGAGAGAGAGGGAGACAGAGGGAGGCAGAGGGAGACAGAGGGAGGGAGTCAGCGGGAGACAGAGGGAGGGAGTCAGGGGGAGACAGAGGGAGGGAGACAGAGGGAGGGAGACAGAGAGAGAGGGAGACAGAGGGAGGGAGACAGAGGGAGGGAGACAGAGGGAGGGAGACAGAGGGAGGGAGACAGACAGAGGGAGGGAGACAGAGGGAGGGAGACAGAGAGAGAGAGAGGGAGACAGAGGGAGGGAGACAGAGGGAGGGAGACAGAGGGAGGGAGACAGAGGGACGGAGACAGAGGAAGACAGAGAGAGGGAGACAGAGGGAGACAGACAGAGGGAGACAGAGGGAGGGAGACAGAGGGAGATAGACAGAGGGAGACAGAGGGAGGGAGACAAAGGGAGGGAGACACAGGGACGGAGACAGAGGGACGGAGACAGAGGAAGACAGAGGGAGACAGAGGGCGACAGACAGAGGGAGACAGAGGGAGGGAGACAGACAGAGGGAGGAGGGCGACAGAGGGAGGGAGATAGAGGGAGCGAGACGGAGGGAGGTAGGCAGACAGAGGGAGGCAGACGGAGACAGACAGAGGGAGACAGACAGAGGGAGGGAGACAGAGGGAGGGAGACAGAGGGAGAGAGAGAGAGAGAGAGAGAGAGAGAGAGAGAGAGAGAGAGGGAGAGAGAGGGAGAGAGATGGAGGGAGAGAGAGAGAGGGAGGGAGACAGAGAGAGGGAGGGAGAGATAGAGAGAGGGAGGGAGACAGAGGGATGGAGACAGAGGGAGGGAGACAGAGGGAGGGAGACAGAGGAAGACAGAGAGAGGGAGACAGAGGGCGACAGACAGAGGGAGACAGACAGAGGGAGGGAGACAGAGGGAGAGAGACAGAGGGAGACAGAGTGAGGGAGACAGAGGGAGGGAGAGAGAGGGAGAGAGGGAGGGAGAGAGAGAGAGAGGGAGGAAGGGAGACAGAGAGAGAGAGAGGGAGGGAGAGATAGAGAGAGGGAGGGAGACAGAGAGAGAGAGATAGAGAGAGAGAGAGATGTGTGTATGCCGGGTCTGGTGGCTCAGTGGACGAAGGCGTCCGCTGCTGGGGCCTGTGTTCAACCTCATGGTCACAGTTTTTTTTTGCTCTAGCCCCGCCCCCCTCCCCCATTGACCCCGCCCCCACCGGTGCGGCCCTCGGCCACAAACCACACTGTAAATTTGGCCCCAGAGAGAAAGTTTGTGAGTGGGAGACGGAGAGGGAGACGGAGGGAGGGAGAGGGAGGGTGACAGAGGGAGGGTGACAGAGGGAGAGGGAGGGAGACAGAGAGAGAGACAGAGGGAGACAGAGGGAGGGAGACAGAGGGAGACAGAGAGAGAGGGAGACAGAGGGAGGCAGAGGGAGACAGAGGGAGGGAGTCAGCGGGAGACAGAGGGAGGGAGTCAGGGGGAGACAGAGGGAGGGAGACAGAGGGAGGGAGACAGAGGGAGGGAGACAGAGAGAGAGGGAGACAGAGGGAGGGAGAGAGGGATGGAGAGAGAGGGAGAGAGAGGGAGGGAGAGAGAGGGAGGGAGGGAGACAGAGAGAGAGAGAGGGAGGGAGACAGAGAGAGGGAGGGAGAGATAGAGAGAGGGAGGGAGACAGAGGGATGGAGACAGAGGGAGGGAGACAGAGGGACGGAGACAGAGGAAGACAGAGAGAGGGAGACAGAGGGCGACAGACAGAGGGAGACAGACAGAGGGAGACAGAGGGAGGGAGACAGAGGGAGGTAGACAGAGGGAGACAGACAGAGGGAGACAGAGGGAGGGAGACAGAGGGAGAGAGACAGAGGGAGACAGAGTGAGGGAGACAGAGGGAGGGAGACAGAGGGACGGAGACAGAGGGACAGAGACAGAGGAAGACAGAGGGAGACAGAGGGCGACAGACAGAGGGAGACAGAGGGAGGGAGACAGACAGAGGGAGGAGGGCGACAGAGGGAGGGAGACAGAGGGAGCAAGACAGAGGGAGGTAGACAGACAGAGGGAGGCAGACGGAGACAGACAGAGGGAGACAGACAGAGGGAGACAGACAGAGGGAGGGAGAGAGAGAGAGAGAGGGAGAGAGAGGGAGGGAGGGAGACAGAGAGAGAGAGAGGGAGGGAGATAGAGAGAGGGAGGGAGAGATAGATAGAGAGAGAGGGAGGGAGACAGAGAGAGAGACAGAGGGAGGGAGTCAGGGGGAGACAGAGGGAGACAGAGGGAGGGAGAGGGAGACAGAGAGAGGGAGACAGAGAGAGGGAGAGAGACAGAGGGAGACAGAGGGGGACAGACAGAGGGAGGGAGACAGAGGGAGGGAGACAGAGGGACGGAGACAGAGGAAGACAGAGAGAGGGAGACAGAGGGCGACAGACAGAGGGAGACAGACACAGGGAGACCGAGGGAGGGAGACAGAGGGAGAGAGACAGAGGGAGGGAGACAGAGGGAGGGAGACAGAGGGAGGGAGACAGAGGGACGGAGACAGATGGAGACAGAGGGAGGGAAACAGAGGGAGGGAGACAGAGGGAGGGAGACAGACAGAGGGAGGAGGGCGACAGAGGGAGGGAGGGAGACAGAGGTAGCGAGACAGAGGGAGGTAGACAGACAGAGGGAGGCAGACGGAGACAGACAGAGGGAGACAGACAGAGGGAGACAGACAGAGGGAGACAGATGGAGGGAGACAGATGGAGGGAGACAGAGAGAGAGAGAGAGAGAGAGAGAGAGAGAGGGAGAGAGGGAGGGAGAGAGAGGGAGAGAGGGAGGGAGAGAGAGAGAGAGGGAGGAAGGGAGACAGAGAGAGAGAGAGGGAGGGAGACAGAGAGAGGGAGGGAGAGATAGAGAGAGGGAGACAGAGAGAGAGAGATAGAGAGAGAGAGAGATGTGTGTATGCCGGGTCTGGTGGCTCAGTGGACGAAGGCGTCCGCTGCTGGGGCCTGTGTTCAACCTCATGGTCACAGTTTTTTTTGCTCTAGCCCCGCCCCCTCCCCCATTGACCCCGCCCACACCGGTGCAGCCCTCGGCCACAAACCACACTGTAAATTTGGCCCCCGAGAGAAAGTTTGTGAGTACCCATGCTATAGACTCAGGCACACAGGCAAAGAGGCCTTTAGAGGTGGCATACTCCCAGTGCGCCCATATAGGGCAGTCCTCTGGAGGTGGGAAAGGAAGTTCCATGGACACCCCCAGACATCCCCCTGCAAGCGGGTGTAGTCACTCACTGCACGCACTTCAGGGGGATCTCTACCCCCTTTGAAGTGCAATGCGGGTGCCAACAGAACTGTGAAAGATGGAGCTCAGCAGCTCTGTTTTTCACTAATGCGCTGTCCCCAGGGCAGCTCAAGTTTATGCCTGCCCTTGGGGCATCACACTGATTGAAATAAGGTGCACTGTTTCTAATCTCACCAGGCGCACATGTTTAAAAGTGCACCACGTCACAAACTGGAACAGTGCGCCCATTACATAATACGGGCACTGGTGTTCATTCAACAACACAATGCATTCTTAGAGTTGTAATCCTGGTCAGGAGCGGCCGGTGCATGTAAGCGTGGTGGGGCGGGGGAGTCGACAGATGATGAGGGAAAATAAAATTAAAAAAAGAGAAAACCACTTACCCTGTGCTCGCTGCATCTCCGAGTCGGTGATGCAGCGAGCGCAATGTAAGTGTTTTTCTTTTTTTTAATTTTATTTTCCCTCGTCGCCATCTGTCGACTCCCTCACCCCGCCCCACCGTACTTACCTGCACTGGCTGCTCCTGGTCCTGGTTTACCTCACTTGGAATAATAATTCAAATTATAATGGTTGGTAGAGGGAAAAACTTGACCGGACTAAAATGTCCTGGGATGACATGGAGGTATCTGGTAATCATACTATAGGCGCTACTGAGAATTTTTACAGGGTGGGCTGTAAAAAGTGCTGGACCCCAATTACAGCCCTACTAATTCCCTATAGAATATTTTGCCAAATCTGGTGAGAAGGAAGGGCAATTCCCAGCCCCCAGGCCTCTGTTTTTGGCCTCTGTAAAACTTTGAAAAAATGGTCACCATGTTCATATGTGAAACTGACCGTTCTCCAGCAAGGCCTGTAAAACGCTATGACATAGTGCCTAATTTAAAGTCTGACAGACAAGTAACTCCGTTATTTATTTACCCCACAGTCACCAAGAGGCGTCTTGGCGCTCGGAACAAAAGCAGCAAATCAGCATTATGATGATTTTTGTCATCACTGGGTTTGAAGGCGCAATTTCAATTAGGACTGTATTACAGAACTTAGAGTCATAGTTTATAGTCATAGTCATAGTTTCTCTTCAAATGGAGACTTGGCAAGATAATAATTTACAGTTTCTAACTGATTTAACCAATAAGCTGTCCTTGGCTGACAGAATTGTTTTGTTTTTTTAGAATAAAAAGTACGTTCTTACCTTGCCCATTCAAAAGGTAGAGGCCGAATAAAAGTGGCAAGAAGATACGCCCCTCCATGGTGTATGGCGCCGAGTCTTATTCCCGTGTTACACTGATCTGATCTCCCTCAGGTTTAACTTGCTTAAACCACATCATAAAAAGTACAAAGTTCACAGTTCTGCTAACGTCAGAGGTTGAGTACCAATGGCAATTCCAGTTCACAACTTCCTTCTCTGCGTCTAATTGCCCACCGCCCCTCCACACCTGTGAGGCGTCTGCCTACCGCTCTGACATTATTGTTTCTCGGGATGCTTCAAGGAAGTACGTCACAACCTGTGAAGGCCGTCGACGAACAGCGCTCATAGGCCACTGCAAATTGTCTACTCGATATTTTTGGCGTGGGAAATTAATGCCAGCCACAGTCTCCAATAATAGAACTTCTCTTTCCTTATGTAATCCAGTTGCTATGTTTAGCTGTCATTGAACACTGCTAGTGTGAATACCAGATCCGAAATCTCGTTCTTTACTGCTATGACGTAGAAAAAACAAAAGCTGTTTCCCACTGTTGCTGCGTCATATCGGAATTCCAGACTGCCCTGACAGGTTTCACCAACAGCCTGTCAGTGCAGTGCTAGACAGCAGACAGCACAGCTTTGGGGGAAGGTCGGGGAGCCGCAGAGGGTGGTGGGGTGTGTTTTTGTAGGGCAGGTTTTTTTTTAACATTTGGGATAGGGAGGCAAGGCCATGTTATGTTTGGCTCCCCGTTATACCTCTGACCCTGTGTAAGCAGATAAAAGCGAGGGAAGATGATTTTGTGGGCCACACGAAACAGAATTATAGATGGGTAAAAAGTGAATAACGGATTAATTACCTCGAGATTCTGAGTGACATCAAGACATTTTGAGCTTCGCTCACATTGTCTCTATGATGTCACTTAGAACTTCTTGGTGAAAATCATCCCCATCTATAATTGTATACAGCACCAATCAAAGATAATCTTTTAGGTAACAGTGAAAAATAAAGGCTGCTCCTTTTGAGTAACATGACATAGACCTGCTAGTAAATACCATGCAACTGTGCTGCTCCGGCGAATTATGTTCCCTCTGTGTGGACGGATTATACATAGTTGTTTGAGTAATTAGAGATAAATTCAGGTTTATTTTTTGTAAGTGAATCAGTGGTGTTGCAAGGGCAGCTGGTGCAAGCAAATAAAGTGGTATTGATTAGTAAAATACAACAATAATCCGGATTCAATTAGCGCCCCTGGCAGGATCACTGACAGAATATTGGAAACAACAATATCGTGTGGATAGAAAATGGTGTCAAAAATATAGAAGACCAAAATGTTGAGAAGATCAGTGCAAATAGCTAAGTATAGATTTACTATTTTGCACTCCACATCTACGTACCTCCTTGAAGATATACATATCAGCAGGGTACATATATGTGGAGTTATATATAGTAAAACTTTGCTTACCTATAGAAACTTACCTTCACAATATTTTTGTCCTCAATATTCTTGACACAATATTTTGTCACATGATATTTTTGTTTCCAATATTCAGACTAAACATCCCAGAAGCCTCTCGGTTACAGTGCTACTGCCCTGCTGCACCACTGATCAGTGGAGTAGCAAGGGGGGAAATGTGGGGGGGGGGGGCGGTCCACCCCCCGGAGGCACAGGTTTTGGGGCGGCGACCAAAGCTCCCCCCCGCGCTCTTCCATGAGTTTGCCACAGTGCGGCAATCACAGGAAAATCACCCGCACTCCCCCCCGCTCTTATGCCCGCTGCTGCAAAGGCAAAGTGGCTAGCTATGCCACTGCCATTGATAGCTATGTGTAGGAAAGTGGAGTATTATGTCGAGGTTAGACCGCGCCATGTCATACTATCATGATATCCCAAAGATGGTCCTTGGATTCACTCTAATAAATCCTTAGCTGAGTCCTGGTAGTGTGGCAAAGAGCAGTCAGGTTTTACTAGAGGAACATGTGTTAAGCATTTTAGAGTACCAATATGTACAATAAGTAATTGACATGACTCAAAAGAAATCTGACACCAATTTATGACATTTTGTATCTTAATTTAGAAATCAAAATGAACGGAATGGCATACATATAATAGAAGTTACAGATTTTTGAAGCAATATAAAATCAGTGTAAAATAATACAGTGAAACGTTATCATTGCAGTCAATAGGAAAAACCACTAGTGGCAATTGGTCACTTGCATATGAAAGTGTGTGGAACTCTTGCAGGGTAAAGGGGGTGTGGGTCCCAGGACCAAGCCACCACAGTCATTTCAATTTTACCTGGCCTGTGGAGCCCGGGTTAAGAGTTGTCCTGACTGTCCCTGGTGCTGAATGGGAGCAGCGGGAGAGTTGCTTTTACCACTGAAATGGTGCTGCAGGGGTTGGCGGGATGCAAAAACACAACAACGAGACCTCTGCTGATGTTGGATGAATGCCGGATGGAGATCCCCTCTAGGTGCAGCGTCGAATGCAGGAGTTGGTTACCGGACTGGTGACCGACAAACCTTGGCATCAGTAAGTTGAGCAGAAAGTATCTTCGAAGTCTGGTGGTTCCGGGAAAGGTAGTAGCTGCCTGTAACTTTGGGGAAGGCAGGACTACAGTTCCCACAATGCACCAGGATACCTGGATTTGGGTGATACCTCGGAGGGCCCAATGGTCAGTGATTCTTTGGATCTTGAGTGTTGTTTTACTGGCAGTTTGCATGGGACTAATGCTACTAGCTTACGGGAGACTGAGGGTGCTTCAGGCTTCCACAGGGGTCTAAGGATACACGAGATGGCCTTGGAAAAGTCTTGATCAGGAAGTTCCAGGAGTGTTTCCACAGGGGCAGAGTATCCCTCTTTTGCTTTGGTGCAAGTCCTGTTATCACCGACACGCGTCCCTTCTTTATCCTCTTCGATGCAGGATATTCAGAACTGAGGTTCTGGTGTCAGGGGTGTCCCTTAAATCCTAGATTTAGGGGAGTTCTGGATTTAGGAGCAAGTAGCCAATGGGCTGTTAGTACCTGCAGCTAATCCACCCCTGAGGTGACCCCATCTGGTGGTGTAGGTCCTTTCTTCTACTCTGAACCCACTATTGCTACCACTTTTAAAAATGGCAGACATTTTCCTTAGGTGTACAGACCAGGCAGCTCACCCTAGAGGTGTGGCTACCCTTCTGAAGGTGTACCCTTCCTGACTACCAAATCTTCCCGCCTGCCCAGATGTACATGTGCCTGAGGTAGGGGGAGGGCTGTTTACTCCTCTGGAAGACAGCCTGGATGCATATCAGAGGTAGTGCAGCCTTTGAAGCTCACTGCCTTGGTGTGTCTTCACTAGCGTTCCTGGGAGGGAGGAAATGTGACCTCTTTCCTGCCCAGACCTTTGTTCATGATGCCTGGGAGCGATCACAATTCCTGGCAGGTGGTCAGAATCCTGTCTTGCTGGCAGCAAGCACGGGCTGTCAGCCAGAACACAGAAAAGCTGGGGCAACCAGGTGGGCAACCTCTTAGGTAGCCACCTGTGTGCATGTCACATCACTTTTGGCATGAGATTTGTGTCAGGGATAAGAAGGCACATTGTTTGATACCAAACATGACATATTTAGAGGGTACCAACCTTGGATTTGTCCAGGTGCCAACCCATGTTATCCAAAGGACCGTCTATCACTTATAGTGTTGCTTAATGGGAAAGGGCACTATAGGGTCATATAAGCTTGTGCTTGTATGTCCACACCTTTAATATAATGCACCCTGCCTCCTGGGCTTTAGGAGGCCTTCTTTAGGGGTGGCTGACATATATCAAAGATAGTGCATTGACTTTGGCACTACCGTATACCAGGAGAGTTGCGCAAGAGTTTACACGAGGATGTGCTCAGGCCCAATTGATATGGGGCATCGATACACACAACGGTAGAATTTTAAAACCGTGATCGAGTGCCGAAGGCAGCAAGTCATAAATAATAGAGTGTCGGCTGTAACTGCACTATCCTAGAGATTGCCCACTAAGGATTCCTAATGGGCATTGGTTAAAAAAACCTCTTTTAATACTTTTAAATAACGTCTCGACCAGGAAGAAAGACTCTTGGTGTTTAAAGTCCTCTTTTCAAAATAAGATCTTTATTGTGACAGCCAATTATCCACGGTAGCTGAGGAAACTTTCCCATATACGCTAAATAGCGCAACTGACCAAGTCTGGACTATTTTGCCAGGATTTGTTTTTATGCTCAACCCTGTGGTGCACATCGAGAGTAAAATTATTCTTGTCTTGAGAAAGATGGTTTATAAATAGAAACACCATCGAATACGCGTCAACGCCTGAACCACACAATTCGTTCTGCTTGACTGGAACCACAGATACCTAACAAGAGTGGATGTATCGGGTCCTAGCCAACTAAAATCTTCCTTTGGACGAATGTGTTTGATCTAATGACAAAGCATACTGTCTTTTTATTCTTCTCTCGATAACACTTTATATATTGATGTTTGTATATGAATAACTTTTCCCTTATTAGTATAAGGTTGAAAAGTGTGCACTTATTGTGTATGATTTAGGTTTTTAGCTTATGTGTAGCATTAGTATAGATACACACTGTATCTATTTTTAATATTTTTAATGTAATGACATTTGGAAACATTATTATGTATTTCTTTTAATAATAATACATTTTGTGTACTAATTTCTACTTTTGACAATTTATTGTGTTTACTGTTGGGGCTATATATTTTTCTTCTGAATGTAAGGTGTGAGTGACAAGAGTTATGTATAAACTATGCATGTAGAAGCAAGCGTATAGGTACCAAAGGACAAATTTATCTCAACTTGTGAAGAGTACCCTACTCGTTTGGTGAGGCGAAGGGGTCCCTCTCTTTTTGTTTGGACACACAGTGAGGGCACAGTCGAGTTCGAGCAGTTTGCACTGCTCCTGCAGTATGGAATGGCGGGCCTGCTGTCAGTATTTTACTTGGGTCACTCAGGGTGGCACAAACAGTGCTGCAAGCCACGGGCCCCTTTACCAGTCATGCCCTGGGTGCCACTGTACCATATACCAGAGACTTATAAGGGGGTAAAGTCCTTGCCAATTGGGGATACCAATTCAAACATAACATTTTTTGAGGCAAGAGCACTGGCACTGGGGCCTGGTTAGCAGGCTCCAGTGCACTGTCAGAGTCAAAAGCCAGCATCTAGTAGTCCAACTGGGGGCAAAAAGTGGGGCCATCTGCAAAAAGGGCATGTTTTCTTACACAATATTTCTCCCCAACCCCCACCCCAGCCAACAAGTCCAGGAGATTCAACCCAACCCTGGTAGAGTCTATCTGACTTGTCAGCGAGGAAGAATGTAATGAAAACTGACTGAGCTGTTGCAGGGCCTACTCTGCCTCACATCCTCCAGTCATGGTCACTCCCACAGGGCAGTTGACCCATCTCAACAGTAACAGGACCCAATCTAAACTGGACTATAACTGCCGCTGTGTGTTTACCTTCTTCCCCTTTTAGTTTGGGTAGTGAGGTGCCCACCTCGGCTAAACCTATCTCTGCTAGAGCAACACCTAGCTTACCCAAAGAGGTTACCCAACACTTGAGCAACCCCACCATGACCAGCAGGGTCAGGGAGTCTAACTTGCTTTTGGCCATGGGATCTGCCTCCCATTACAAGTACAGTGCTTCCATGAAGGCCAGCATCCATCAGAGGCTACTGACAGCTGTCAGTATCCAAAACCACACCCTGAGTTCTTCACTGACAGGTGAAGATGCTACCTTAGGGGCAGCTGTGGGTTCTTAGAAAATCTTCTGCTGTTTAGAGTAGGGGCAACCACTTCCTGCAAAAGGCACCCGTCTTCCACTCTCGATCTGTCAGTTCAGGGGTGCCACCCTGATTCTGCACAGCTGCCTTACCCTTCAGGACTTCTTTGGAGTCAGGAGAAGTCTTACCCAACTTTGGGGTTTTTCCTTACTGGGGTAGAATGCCCTGGGCCTACTGGGTCTCTAGTTAAGAGTTACTTCCCTTTCTTTTTCTTATTCTTTTTCCCTTTCTGTTGGGGCCTAAGTCTCCTAAGTTCAGGATCTTTGGGTTGGGTGGCGCCCTGGGCGACCACTGCTTCTGGGATCAGACCCACTTCTGGGAGGTCATTGCCAAGGATATAATCTAGGGGGAGGTCAAGACTGACTACCACCATATGCCTGCTAAGGGTTCCCCCTCTCTAGGGGCACTAAGGCTACAGGTCTGACTGTGACCTCCCCTGGGACTGCCCTTACTTTTCTTGTCTCCCCTGGCATATACTGAACTGGGAAAACCAGCCTATCAACCACTATGGTATGACTGGCTCATGTGTCTCTGAGACCAGTGGTAGGGATCCCATTCACCTGAATGGAGGAAAGTGCTTACTGCCAGCCTCCGGGTTCACCAGCTTACCATCCAGTTAATAGCTAAGAGGACCTCCTCATCTGAGGTGTTCTCCCAGTAGCTACACTGGACAGCCCAGTGCTAACCACCCTATTGGGACTCTGTAGTGCCCTGCCTGTTGGCAGTCAAAGCTCAGCCTGTTATCTAAGAAGTTTTTAAGCCCTGGGTCCCCCTTTCTCTGCTTGCCAGTGTTGGGGTGGGTTTTGCTCACCTCCTTTTTAGGGTTGTGGGGTCTGAGGAGTCTCTTTGGTGGGCTTACCACCTCCCTTCTTCGCTTATTGTTGGTCTATCCCACTCTTCTTGAGGTGACCTCCTGGGTCTTCTGGGGTACTCTTGTCCTTACCCACTTATCAACCTTCCTGCCCAGCTCTCTAGGTCTACAAAGCTCTGAATCTACCAGATGCTGGTGTAACTTGTCTGAGGTACAATTAGTTAAAATGTGCTCCTTCATAATTTAATTATAAAGCCCACCATCCGTGTCTAAATCATTGCCTTTTATCCAGCCTTCTAGTGCTTTGACTGAAGAGTACACAAAGTGCACCCATTTCTGGTGTTGACCTATATGGGTGCCCCTAAACTTCAATCTGTACTCTTCTGTGGTGAGTCCAAACCCTTTTGTGAGTGTCTCCTTCATATGTTGATAGGACTCAGCCACATCCTCATTAAGAGTTAACAGTCTGTCTCTGTCCTTTACTGAGAATAACTCCCAAAGTAGAGAGCCCCAGTGTTGACAAACTACCCTTCTCATTTTGCAGGCCCTCTCAAAGGCTACAAACCACTTGTCAATGTCATCACCATCACTATACTCGGGGATAATCCCTTTGGGGATTTTAGGGTCAAAAGATTCCCCTTTCTCCCTATGGGTATTGCTGCCACGATCTTTGGGCATCAAGCCCATTTTAACCCTTCTTTCCTTAGTGGTTAGTCTCCTTTCCTTACGTTCAAGCTTTTTCTCCTCCAGGGAGAGTAGGTCAAGATCTTCGTCTAAGGTCCCTACCACCCACCATTTGGGGGTCTACTAGAGTGACTCCTGTCACTTCCCACTGGTGAAGGGGGTCTGGGGAAGGTTGGAGAGTTGAGGTCTTCACCTTCTCCCCCATCATGATCACTTTGGGCTAGGGTATCATTCTCACCCTCTTCAGGATCTTCTTCTGAGGAATGGCCATCCCTCTCTAATCTCTCTTGCTCATAGAAGCTGAGAGCTTTTTCAAGTTCCTCCTTTTTAGCTATAAATCTATAGCGAATGCACCTTGCTTTGCACAAATACTCAGTGCTGGGGTGACTGACAAGTCGAGAACTTTGCCAGCCTCCATTGCGCCTAACTTTTTACTTGGAAGTTGGGACCTTTTAAAAAATGTACAAAAAGCTTTTAAACCTTTTCCTAACTCACCTAAGTATTTTAAATGCACTATTGGAATGGGGGGCTACACAGGGCCCTAGAATTCCAATGTAAAAAAAAAAATAGAAACAATTCTGAAAAAAATATTTTTGAGAGTCTAAAGTCAATTTAGAGGATTTCTCATGCAAACAAAATCACTTATGACCAAGTGGTACTGCGAAACACAGTTTCAGGATCCCCACCACTGTAACACCAATGTAGGAAGGTGGAACATTATGTGGTGTGGGGGTTAGGCCTCACCATGTAATACTGTCTGGATACCCCAAAGATGGTCCTTGGATTCCCACTAATAAATCCTTAGCTCAGTCCTGGTAGTGTGGCAAAAAGCAGTCAGGCTTTACTAGAGGAACATGTGTTAAGCATTTCGGAGTACCAACGGGGACGATAAGTAATTGACACGACTTGAAAGAAATCCAACACCAATTTGTAAAAATAAAGCAAATTGTTATCTTAATTTACACACCAAGACAAACAGAATGGCATACATATAACAAAAGTTATAACATTTTGAAGCAATATAAAATCAGTGCAAAATAATACAGTGAAACTTTATCATTATGGTCAAGTATCAATCAGGCAGCTCTAGGAGTTCTAGGAGCAAGTCCTGTTGTCGCTGACACAGGTCCCTGCTTTGTCCTCCTCGATGCAGGACATTCAGAACTGTGGTTCTGGTGTCAAGGGTGTCCCTTAAATCTTAGATTTAGGGGAGTTA
Source organism: Calotriton arnoldi (assembly GCA_963921515.1). Classification (NCBI taxonomy): domain Eukaryota; kingdom Metazoa; phylum Chordata; class Amphibia; order Caudata; family Salamandridae; genus Calotriton; species Calotriton arnoldi. The sequence goes on along the minus strand of CAWUFW010009260.1, from coordinate 149,777 downwards.
AGAGTGTGGAAGCAAGTAGCCCATGGGCTGCTAGTCCCTGCAGCTAATCCGCCCCTGAGTTGACCACATCCGGGGGTGTATGTCATTTGTTCTACCCAGGACCCACTATTTCGACCACTTTTAAAAATGGCAGAAGTTTTCCTTAGGTGTATAGACCAGGTAGCTCAGCCTAGAGGCGCAAGACGTACAACGTAGGGGTTTTCAATGGACAAGGACGGCGAGGAAGGAGAGCGGCCATGGCGAGGAGGAGGCAGCCACAGCAGGTAAGTGCCTTTTTGAAAAAAATGTTTTAATTAATTAGGGAGGGGGGAGGGGAGGGGAGCGGAGTTCCACTGAGTTTTTTTCCAACTCCGTGAAACTCCGCGTAGAGGCACTCTGCCAGCTCCGCCCGGGGTTAGTTTATAGGCCTGCATATATGCACTGTTTCAGCACCATGGTAGAACCCTACTACTATTTACTCTTTTGGTGCTTGTAATCAATTTCATCTGCTTCTGTCTACTGATTATCGCAGCACATGTATTTTATACAAGAATAACGTTGGTTCAATAAATATATTGAAAACGTCCCAGTGTGTATTCTCTGTATATTTCTCTGAGCACAAGTAAGCATGAGCAACTGAGCAAAAAGTTCTGATCTGTTTCCAAGATCTCTGAGGGGTCAGAGATGTCATGTTCAGTGGTTGCCAGAAACCATTCGCTCCCTAGTAAGGTTAGGGGGCTTACGGTGGCAGTGTGAGCTAGCTGGTCTCTAGGCCAACATATCCTGTGGGGGTGCCCAGAATCAGTCTAGGCATCTCATTCAAAGTTTATGTTGCCCAACAAATGCGCACGTCCTACAGATTAGTGGGAACTACACAACATGGCGCCGCCAACGTTGGATGGGTTCTTTATTAACAGTCTGAGTAGTTCAGATGTGTTTTCTCAGAGTTCCCTACTCACCTCTGAAGGAAGGTAGGATCTGACTGCATGGTTACCCACACTTTTTGCCTGGTGTTTTGCTTGTTTTTGACTAGTCTGACTGGGATCCTGCTAATCAGGACCCCAGTCTATCTGCTTTCTCCCTAAAATGTTTTGACATGTACTTTGGTACACTCCAGATTGGATACTGGGGTACCCTTATAAGTCCCTAGTATATGATACACATGCACCCAGGGAATAGCTACCCCAGAGGCCTCCCATGGGCTGAAGCATGTATTATGCCACCCATGAGAGGCCATGCAAAATGGAACTACAGGTCTGCCATTGCAGCCTGTGTAAGCTGGTGCTTGCACCACTTACTTTAGATAAAGGTTCACTATATCTATAGGTCACTACACTTAAAACTTGTAAGTCACCCCTTAGCAGGCCTTAACAATCCTGAAGGCAGGGTGCTGGGTTTTAAATGAGAGGGTGCCCCTGCATGAGCAGAGCCCCTCTGTAGCCTTCGGAGACCATTCTCCCGGGTTGTCTGTGACTCAGCCAGACATATAGGTAGAGGTGCATTATAACCTCGCGGTAAATGCTATCTCGAATACGGCTGAAATAAAACATGTCGTGTTTGGTATCAAACACCTTGGAATCATACCTCCACACCGGTAATCGGTGTGGGAGGTATGATTCCACCCTTCTGAAGCGAGCTTCGTGGGGTCACTGGTCTTTCCGGTGCCAGCCTTCTCGACCCGGTCAGCACAAAATGGATGCTGTCGACCAGAGACACATTTCTGCCCTCCTGCTGCTGAGCCAAGCTCGAGCAGAGGAAGGCAGCACAATAGGCATCCTGTCACAGGGAGGTGTGACCACCTCCCAGACAGGATTTAGTGCATTGGGGCTGGGTGGGTGCACTTCCAAAGTGCCTGAAAGTCTGCACTAGGGGCACATTTGGTATCCCTGTGCATAGTCCAGCTCAAACCAGTTCTGGGAGCTGTTGGCTCCTGCTCTGGTGCGAAACTGGACAAAGGACATGGGAGTAACCTCCCCTCTGTCCTGACCCTCCCCTGGGAGGATCCCCTGAATCTGCCCAACCCTCTCCCGTGGGTACATAAGGGCTTACCTGACTGTAAGACTCTAGATTTTACGTGGACAAGATTCTGCAACAAGAAACCACTGACCTTCGACCGTCTGGACACTCTGGACTTCGCTGGACTTCGACTGGGCCCGACTTCGTCTCCTTCTCCGTCCAAAGCATCGTCTGTGCCCTTGCACCATACAGGTTCCGTGCAGGACCTGTGGAGCACTAAGGACAACTGAAGAATCTCCCTTGGGGTGAAGGAGTCACTCCCCTGCATTCGCAGGCACCGTAATGCAACTGGCCGGTCTGCTGATCCTGAGCTCATGTGGACTCCAAAGGCTCCAGCAACACAGGAGGTGGGTTCCGAAGTTCCTTGAGGATGATCTGCCCTCTCACTGAGTTTGAGGCCAGTATCCCTCGTGGGGACCGCATAACCAGAACCCCTGTGGACCACGTACTTTTGCAAGTGTATATGCTTGTTGGCAATTCCTGAGCTTGTGCATTGGACTCCGAGTAGTCCTGACTCCGAGCAGTATTTCCACCAAAGAACTCTGGCCTCCTCACACTGAGTGCTCCGTGGGCTGGTACTTTGTGGTCTTGCTCAAGGTCCCTTCGCGACTCCTGGTCATTCGGTCTGTGGGTCCTCTTGAGGGTCATCCTGATTTCTATTGGGCTTTCCTGGTTGCTCCAGATGTGCCCTGACTCCCCATTGCTTGGTGAGTCCCCTGGACCTTGCTGGTCTACACCGTAACCTGCTTGACCTTCCTGTGTGGTTTGCTGTTGCCAAGGCTTGTTGGTGCTCCAGGCGGACACTGACCCCTCAGAACTCGACATCCTTTGTGGAACAGCTTGCATCTGGCTCCTGGTTGTCCTCGACATTTCCTGGACCTCGTGGCTGCAGAGTCAAGCATCCCTTCCTCGAACCTGAAGCACCCGACATCGGTGGGCATTCGTCTACCGAGCCCCTGGTCACCCTGGAGTGACCCAGGCTCTGTCCCCTCTGCTTTCAGGTTCCTTCCATCACGAATCCACCCTTGGATTCCTTTGGAAACTTTATTCCTTCCCGGCAGCAGCTCTTCTTCACAGCCCTCCATTGAGAACGGCAGCGGTTTCCGACACCAATCCAGACCTATGCACCCGGCTCCTCTGGGATAGGTAACTCGGGTACTATGGTATCCACGGGTGGGGTGGCTCTCCAACCTCCTAAGTTCCAAAGTGTTTCCTCGAAGTCCACCGAGAAGGGTCCTTAAACTTTAAAATTGTAACTGCGACTTCCCCATGGAATTGTACGGAGCCCACGTTCTGTTAGCACACTGCACCCGTCCTCCGTGGGGTCCCTTTCTACTCACCTTGGGTGGTTCCTTGGGGTCCCAGCGATTCTAAGTGTTCTAGACACTGTCTCGACTCCAGTCGTGGTTCTTATACCACTATTTTAGTATATGGTTTTGTCTGTCCCTGGAGCCCACTGTGTATTGTGCTACTTACAACTGTTTCTTTGCTAAAGTATTGTGTGCTTTGTGGTGTATCCTCGTGTAGAGGATACTAGAGAGTGTTATATAAATAAATACATATTTTTATAACTACTGTGTGGTTCTCCTTTCATTTAGTTAATACTAAAGGTGATATTCTGGTAAAACAAGCTGCTTTACATTCCTTCAAGATTAAGCCTGAAGGCTGCTCTCCACAGCTACCACTAGGATAGCTTTCTAAAGGTTATCTTTGACCTCATACATCATAAGGGTCGTTTGGACTGGTGCAAGGTGCCCACTTTAATTATTGGACAGCATATACCAGGCCAACCTTTCACATTGGTGTACAGCGGTGGGATAAAGCTTGCAATTGTTTTACCAGATAAATCTTTGTATTGATTAACTGAAAACCACTAAAGTACTAGGTACATATAATACCAGTTTTGAATAAGTAAGTTCTACTGAACTTGGGGTTGGGTAGTCAAGGGTCTAGCACACCCTTTCTCCAACCTAAGAGAGTTTAGTTCCCATTAGGTTAGGTAGGTGCATACACCACACCATATTTAGTATGTCTTCTAAAGGAGAAGCCAGCAGTGGCTCTCTGCCTTCTAGGTACAATGAGTTTACATTCCAGGAATTGAAAGCCATGTGTGTTTCTAGAAAGCTGAAGACAGGGAGAAATGCAACACTCAACGCCTCATTGAGGTGTTACTGTTAGATAACCTTAGGAAGACCCCTGGGTCAGATGAACAGGATAGAGTGGGTGGGGCAGGGAATGAAGACAGGTCAGGAGGTGATATCTTCTATGACCTAGATTCAAACCCTGGCCAGGAGGATCAAGATGATGCCCCCCTGGACAACTCAGATCTTCAGGGAGATGGTGGAGAAGGCCGAGATGGCCCCCTCTTCACCCCTCCTGGAAGAGTGCAGAGTTTACTCAGGAGATCTAGATCTCCCTCTGCAGAGTCACATCACTCAGGACAGTCTGTAGGGACCTCTGTATCTAGCAAGAGGGACCATTCCTTAGACAGGGAATATCAACTGCTTGAACTTGAGAAAGCTAGGTTTAGGCTCAGGAAAGAGCAGTTGAACCAAGAAAAGAATCCCTAGAAGTCCAGAGAACTAGAAAGAAATTGGGACTAGAGTCCCATGGTGGCAGCAACAGTGTCCCTAGAGTTAAGGAACATTCTTTTGACAATAGGAACCTGAGCAAGATTGTCCCTCCCTACCATGTTGGGGATGACATCCATAAATGGATATCTGCTTTGGAGAGGGCCTGTAAAGTTCAGAAGGTCCCTCAAGAGCAGTGGGCAGCTATCTTGTGGCTCTCCTTTGCTGACAAAGGTAGAGATAAGCTCCTCACTGTTAGAGAAGAAGATGCTGACAATTACTCAGTATTGAAGAGTGCTCTCATTGATGGGTTTGGCTTAACCACTGAACAGTACAGGATTAAGTTCAGAGACACCCAGAAGTAACAGACTCAGGACTGGGTAGACTTTGTGGATAGCGCTACAAAGGCTCTGGAAGGTTGGATACTTGGCAGCAAAGTGCATGACTATTTAGGATTGTACAATTTGATTATGAGGGAGCAGATCCTTAATAATTGTCAAAGCCATCTTTTGCACCAGTACCTGGTGGACTCCGATCTGACTTTTCCCCAAGAATTGGAAAAGAAGGCAGATAAATGGGTCAGAACCAGGGTGAAACAAAAGAACCAGGGTGGTGACCAGAAGTAAGATTCTTCCAAGACCAAAGAGAAAGGTGGGGATAAATCAAAAGATAAGTCCTCTGAAGGGCCCCAAAAATCCTCTTCTGGGGGTGGGTGCCAAACTCCTTCCTCCCCTGAAAAGAAACCTTATTGCTTTATCTGTAAGAAGCCAGGCCACAGGAAAAATGATGCCATTTGCCCCAAGGTCAGCAATAAGGAAAAAATTCCTCCAAACACTACTTCTACACCTCCTGGTACAACAGGTAGTAATCCCCCAGGTGGTGGTAGTGCACCCGAAAGTTTAGTTGGGTTCTCTTGGGGAAGTGAGGTGGACCCTGGCCTAGCCAGGTCCCCCACACAGGCCACTTTAGTCTGTGATGGTGGCATAGGGTTTGTCACTTTTACTGTCAGTCCCAATTCCTTGGGCAAGTACAGACAAGAGCCTCTGATCAATGGTCAGAAAGCTGTAGCCTATAGAGACACAGGGGCTTGTGTCACCATGGTGACAGGAACCCTAGTGCCCCCAGCTCAGCTTTTACCTGAGTTCAAGTACCAGGTGACCAATACTGATGGTGTGAGGACAGATCATCCCATGGCTATAGTCAATCTCAGCTGGGCAGGGGTCACTGGTCCAAAGAGAGTAGCAGTGTCCCCAAACTTACCTGTAGATTGCCTCTTGGGTAATGATTTAGAAACTTCAGCCTGGGCTGAAGTGGAGCTGAAGTCCCATTTACAGATGTTAGGCCTCCCTGAGAGAGTTGGTGGGACCCCTAGGGCATCAGTCCAATACCAGGGAACTTTTGGAGTAGTGGACCCAGAAACAATGGTCCACTCTGCTCCGAATATATGACGTTACAACGCGAACAATTACAACGCATACTTTTACAACGCAGTTTTTACAACGCAAGTACTATTACATCGCATGTTTTTTCAACGCATACCATTACAACGCAAAAGTATATTAATACATTGAATTATCCATTACAAAGCATATTAGCACAACGCATACTATTACAATGCATTTTTTTTTGCATAATAAACCCCTGGGACGGGATGCAGGGAAAATAGGGGATTTGGGTGGGGTAGTGTATTAAAACGTGGGTATTTCAAATTAATACCTGAGTATTAAAATTAATACCCATGTACTAAAATTAATACTTGCGTATTTTTTGAAAGAGATCAATGACATTTAAAATTAATTTATAAATATAATTCTATTATATTTAGCGCAAATATAATAAACACAAATTTAAAAATTATTAAAAATCAATTATTATACAAAATAATTTTTAAACGGATATATCAATTAAAAACACATCGTTTCCATTTTTCGTAAGATTTTCAAATTGGCCAGAAGCCCAATAAACGAACAATAACACACTTCTTTTAACCAAACTATCTATCATTAATTATGTAAAAAAATAAACAAAATTAAAGGCCAATAACACAAAACTAATCGGAATCTAAACAAACAATCCACCATTTTAATATGCACATAAACGAAAGTCCTACAACTCTTTCAATGAAATCAGCTTGACCCGCAGGTCGCCAAAATGGCGGTCACAACATACATAAAAAAAATAACGAACATTAACATAACCAAAAAATAATTTACAGTTTTACACAGCATTAAAAACACGATGAAAAACTATGCACAAAACATATTTTTATTTCCAATAAAGATCTACACCAAAAAACGTATAAAAGAAGCCGTCCAGCATTTTAAAAACAGTGGTTACCTGACTACCAGAGACACCACACGCGTTTTGCTGCCCGTGAGTTTCAAACAACAAACTATCCCAACGAAAAGACCAAGGGGCCTATTACGATGGCGGGCGGACTGTGTCCGCCCGCCACCGCAACGGCAAACGGGACTGCCCGCAAGAGGTGCGGCGGTCCCGCAATGGCAATTAGGATGCCACCGCCACGGTGGCGTTGGCATCACGCATATATTGCATTGCGGAGGGCGGTGCTGTCAGCAGCACCCGCCGCAATGCAAAATATGCATGTTGTGCATTGGCATGCACAACTTGACAGGCACCGCGTGGTGCCTGTCACCTTGTGCATGCCAATGACCCCCCAAGTGCAGGCATCCACCCCCCTGGGGGCCCGCAACAGGCCCCTGAAGGCATTCTCCGCATGCCTTTCCATGGCGGAGTCTCCGCCATGGAAAGGCGTGTCACCGCAGTCATGCTAATATGGATCCGACCTGCGGAAAAGCGGCGGACGGTCTTGCCGTCCGCCGCGGTGCCCCTCGCCATGCTAATATGGGGGGGTGACTAAGGTTATTTGTCTGGCGGATCGCCACCGCCGGCTCGGCGGTGGCTATCCGCCAGACATCCTAGTGGGCCCCTTAGTGAGTAAAATATATAGGAATTGTAAAATATATGCAAAGTAATCAAAATACAAATATAGTAGAATAACGCATTTAAAAAATTTTTTGCAGCTACTCTTCAAAAATATACAACCCTCTATAAAACAGATTTCAAAATACATTTTCCGTCAAAATATATAAAGTGAGTGAACAAAACTATGGGCTCATTACGATGGCGGAACAATCGCCACCGCCGGCCCGGCGGTGGCGATCGTTCCGCCATCGTAAGGAGATTTACCCACCGCCAAATTAGGATGGCGGTGGGTATTGCGGCGGATGCAAAGTCCGTCCGCCGCTTTTCCGCCTGTGGCAATCGTTACGATTGCCTGCCGGGCGGAGCTGGGCCACTAATATGATGGCGGCACCTAGCAGGCACCGTCCGCCATATTAGGATGCGGGTGTTGGAGAGGCCTTTCCATGGCAGCGATGCCGCTATGGAAAGGCTGGTGGGGATTGGCTTTGGGGGCCCGTTGCGGGCCCCCTCTGTGGGGGGGTGCACTGGGGGGGTACCCATGGTACCCCCTGCAGTTCCATGCACCAAGTGGCAGGCACCGAGTGGTGCCTGCCACGTGGTGCAGGGAAATGCTGTGCATGTTCTTTTACCATTGCGGATGGTGCTGCAGCCAGCAGCACCATCCGCAATGGTAAAAGGCCAGGTACTGGCGGGCGCATCCTAATTGCACTGGTGGGACCGCCGCACGTCTGGCGGTCAGTCCCATCACCGTTATGATGGCGGGCAGACTGATGTCCGCTCGCCATCATAATGAGCCCCTATATTCTTGTTTTTTTAATCATTTTAAATTAAATGTAACATTTATTATCATGAAAAAGAAAGTTCAAAAAGAGCACTTGCATGAAGACAAAAATTTAAAAACAATGGGGATAAAATAAGTATTCCTACTCCAAAGTGTGCTTCTCTCAGAAAAACTGTTGATAGTGGTGGGTTTAAATTTTATATTCCAACTCCAATAAATGCTTACCGCTACGAAAATGCATGTTAGTTGTAGAGTTAAAATTACTATTCGTAGTCCTGAGAGTGCGTTAGACCAACTCCAAAAGGTGCTTGCCTAAAAAAAAAAATATTAGATAGTAATGTGTTTAAATTTACAAGTTCAACTCTAAAGACTGCTTGCCTCTGCGAAAATGTAGGATAGTGGTGGTGTTAAAATTACTATTTCTACTCCAAGGGGTGCTTGCCACAGGGAAAATACTGGATAGTGGTTGTGTTAAAAATTACTATTCCTACTCCAAGAGGTGCTCGCCTCAGGGAAAATGCTGGATAGTGGTGGGGTTATAATTACTATTCCTACTCCAAGGGTTGCTTGCCTCAGGGAAAGTGCTGGATAGTGCTGGGGTTTAAATTACTATTCCTACTCCAAGGGGTAAATGCCTCAGTGAAAATACTGGTTAGTGGTGTTTTTAAATTTATCTTTTCCAACTCCAAATAGTGTTTACCTCAAGGTAAATGCTGGATAGTGGTGGGGTTTAAATTACTATTCCAACTCCAAAGGGTGCTTGCCTCAGGGAAAATGCTGGATAGTGGTGAGGTTTAAATTAATATTCCAACTCAAAAGGGTGCTTGCCTCAGAGAAAATGCTGGATAGTGGTGGGGTTTAAATTACTATTCCAACTCCAAAGGGTGCTTACCTCAGGGAAAATGCTGGATAGTGGTGGGGTTAAAATTACTATTCCTACTCCAAGGGGTGCTTACCTCAGGGAAAATGCTGGATAGTGGTGGGGTTAAAATTACTATTCCTACTCCAAGGGGTGCTTGCCTCAGGGAAAATGCTGGATAGTGGTGGGGTTTAAATTACTATTCCAACTCAAAAGGGTGCTTGCCTCAGAGAAAATGCTGGATAGTGGTGGGGTTTAAATTACTATTCCAACTCCAAAGGGTGCTTACCTCAGGGAAAATGCTGCATAATGGTGGGGTTAAAATTACTATTCCTACTCCAAGGGGTGCTTGCCTCAGGGTAAATGCTTGATAGTGATGGGGTTTAAATTACTATTCCTACTCCAAGGGGTGCTTGCCTCAGGGAAAATACTGGTTATTAGTGTTTTTAAATTTACTTTTCCTACTCCAAAGGGTGCTTGCCTCAAAGAAAATGCTGGATAGTGGTGGGGTTAAAATTACTATTCCTACTCCAAGGGGTGCTTGCCTCAGGGAAAATACTGGTTAGTAGTGGGGTTAAAATTACTATTCCTAGTCCAAAGGGTGCTTACCTCAGGGAAAATGCTGGCTAGTGGTGGGGTTAAAAATACCATTCCTTCTCCAGTGGTTGCGTGCCTCAGGGAAAATGCTGGATAGTGGTGGGGTTTAAATTACTATTCCAACTCAAAAGGGTGCTTGCCTCTGGGGAAATGCTGGATAGAAGTGTTAAAAAATTATTTATACTAATCCAACATCTGTTTAGCTTAGTCAACTTCATTAATAATTTTTTTAAAGGTTCAAAATTTTCTATTAAATATTTTAATGTATTGTTATTTGTTGTATTTTATCAACAGATAAAAACTGCATCCTTCAACTTCTAAGGAGGAATATATTTTGACGATTTGCTAATCAATACAACAGCTTCTGTTAAATCTTTTAAAAGGATTTTTTTTGTTTAAATGTACTGAAAAAAAAGTTAAGCAATAATATATTATAAACTGTTTCTGCAAAATACAAAAACAAACATTATAAAAATTAACCAATTTTTCTAATATATCTTTTGGCAGATTTTACATCTTTTAACTTCAATACAATTAAAATCTGCCACAATCAAAAGAAACAACATCACAAGGTAAATGATTTTTTTCACCAAATATAACTACATTTTTAAAACCATACAAAAAGTGATTACACATTTATTTAATACAAATATCCTTTTCTTTTTTAAAATACTTGTCTAAGATAAATGCATATGTTATCCTTCACATATAAATTGTTCAAAAATAGTATTCTATAACTAATCAAATTTTTCTTTTTGTGCAGGAAGACATATTTAAATATACAATAAATCCTAACAATTACTTTCCTTCTTCTTTTACAGACCTCAAATAAACTTCACCAAATCCAAAAACCTCATCACCAACCTTAACAAAAAGGTAACATAACACAAACCGAGTGTAAATAAAATAAATTAACAACATTTCTCTCCCTAGTAAACTTTGAGTATAAAAAAATAATCCATCACATTTTCTATTTCTCCTTACAGAATTATCCGACAGAAAACAATTCACCTATTTAAAAGCATCAAGCTACAACTGTGCACAATTTCACAGTTATACAACTTAACAATTTTTCTCTCCCAATAAAGTTTTTTAGAAATAACTTTTCTTCCTATACAGAAATGTTACACACTGTAAGCATTAAATATAACTTTAAAAATCGAACAGTTTAAAATGTTGTTTCAATTGCATTATTTTAACTTTTTATTTTTCACCAACAACAGGTAAACATAATCATTATAAATTTACAAAAATATTTTTTCTTTCTTTTTTTCTTTTTCTATCCTTTACAGAAAATGTCATCCAATCAAACAAACTACATTACTTCCAGCAGGGGAAACCGTTTGCTTAATCATAGTGGGTATGTTTATTGTAAGGAGAGACATTCTGAGCCCAGGTGTCATTGGAGGTGTGTGCAATACTACTTATCCCATTGCACAGGCAGAGCGGTTACTCTTGATAACTCTGTTTTAAGAACCACAGATCATAACCACTCTGCCTCTGCAATGGAGATTCAAGTTAGACAGACAATAAATGAAATTAAAGATATTGCATCCACCTCCAATGAACCCTGTGGTGCAGTTTTGAGGGAGGTAGCCCAACACATTCCACCACATGTTGCAAGTAGTATGCCCACAATTCCTAATTTGAGACGTATTAGTCACTCCCTTGCATTCGCAGGCACCGTAATGCAACTGACTGGTCTGCTGATCCTGAGTTCCTGCGGACTCCAAAGGCTCCAGCAACACAGGAGGTGGGTTCCGAAGTTCCTTGAGGTTGATCTGCCCTCTCACCGTGTTTGAGGCCAGTATCCCTCGTGGGGACCGCATAACCCGAACCCCTGTGCACCGCGTACTTTTGCAAGTGCATATGCTTGTTGGCAATTCCTGAGTTGTGCATTGGACTCCGTGTAGTCCTAACCCCAAGCAGTATTTCCACCAAAGAACTCCGGCCTCCTCACACTGAGTGCTCCGTGGGCTGGTACTTTGTGATCTTGCTCGAGGACTCCTGGTCATTCGGCCTGTGGGTCCTCTTGAGGGTCATCTTGGGATTTCCTGGTTGCTCCAGATGTGCTCTGACTCCCCATTGATTGGTGAGTCCCATGGACCTTGCTGGTCCACACCGTAACCTGCTTGACCTTCCTGCGTGGGTTGCTGTTGCCAAGGCTTGTTGGTGCTCCACACTGACCCCTCAGCACTCGACATCCTTCGTGGGACAGCTCCTGGTCATCCTTGACATTTCCTGGACTTCGTGGCTGCAGAGTCAAGCATCCCTTCTTCGCACCTGAGGCCCCCGACATCGGTGGGCATTCGTCTACCGAGCTCCTGGTCACCCTGAAGTGACCCAAACTCTGTCCCCTCTGCTTTCAGGTTCCTTCCATCACAAATCCACCCTTGGATTCCTACGGACACTTCCTTCCTTCCCGGCAGCAGCTCTTCTTCGCAGCACTCCATTGAGAACGACGGCGGTTTCTGACACCACTCCAGGCCTATGCACCCGGCTCCTCTGGGATAGGTAACTCGGGTATTATGGTATCCATGGGTGGGGTGGCTCTCCAACCTCCTAAGTTCCAAAGGGTTTCCTTGAAGTCCACCGGGAAGGGTCCTTAAACTTTAAAATTGTAACCGCGACTTTCCCATAGAATTGTATGGAGCCCACGGTCGTGTTAGCACACTGCACCCGTCCTCCGTGAGGTCCCTTTCTACTCACCTTGGGTGGTTCCTTGGGGTCCCAGTGATTCTACGTGTTCTAGACACTGTCTCGACTCCAGTCGTGGTTCTTATACCACTATTTTAGTATATGGTTTGGTCTCCCCCTGGAGCCCACTGTGTATTGTGCTACTTACAACTGTTTCTTTGCTAAAGTATTGTGTGCTTTGTGTTGTATCCACATGTAGAGGATACTAGAGAGTGTTATATAAATAAATACATATTTTTATAACTACTGTGTGGTTCTCCTTTCATTTAGTTAATACTAAAGGTGATATTCTGGTAAAACAAGCTGCTTTACATTCCTTCAAGATTAAGCTTGAAGGCTGCTCTCCACAGCTACCACTAGGACAGCTTTCTAAAGGTTATCTTTGACCTCATACATCATAAGGGTCGTTTGGACTGGTGCAAGGTACCCACTTTAATTAGTGGACAGCATATACCAGGCCAACTTCTCGCAACCTCCAAACCAGAGACATCTGTGGTGGGAAAGGAAAATCTTTCTCAGCTGAGTAGGTATACCATATGTATTGGCTGTAGGTTATTCAAACTTGTAGGATAAAACGTTCCCAAATTGTGTAAACCCAATCTCCATAAATTAATTTATTTAACTTCTTTTCTTTTTTAACAATTACGGAACAAAGTGAAGACATTGAAGAACAAGCAGTTAGACTGAATATTACAGAAAATTGCAGACATGCATTTACCATGAAATTACTACAATACGGCCTCCCGGCAACAGGTGGTGATGTTACCTTCTTGGTTGAGGCAAACGAAGCATTCAGAACAGAGGTATTCTACTCTTGGGTTACATTCCTAGCTACGAATGCTCGCACAAAATTGTTTCACACTTACATTGAAGATGAAACACCAGAGGAATACTTTCCATATGTGGATATAGACAATTCAGTTAAACTAACATGAACACATAAATTGGTATAAAGGCGCCCTCCCCCATACAGTAAAAAATGGGATACTCAGTCCGCTAAGTAAAGAAGGAGCGACTTGGCTGGTCATAGCTGCTTACACACCACATCCTTGATGATTTAGATGCAGCGGAAATAACAACACTATACAAAGATTTAGTAAAACTTTACAGAAACCTCACGCAATATGTTATGCGAACACTGACAGTTAATAATGCAGGGACGGCTCAGGCTGCACAACCACAACTGGCTACTACAGGCATCAGCCCTCAAACGCTGAATGCTGCTATGGGAAAGGTTCCCACCAGTCAGGAGCAAATTCCGTTCTGGATAGCACAGAAAACGAGCCAGCTTGAAGCGTTTTTTCCCCATACTGGACCGCAGGACAAACACAGAATATTAACAATATGCTTGGCAATGGGGATGGCTCCCTCGGTGGAAGATTGTGCCACTTGGGGTACAGTCTTTACTGCAGTTTACACCAGAACTCATGGTACCCCTCAATAGCAGTCTCATCTGAGGTACTGAAACAAGTACAGAATGAGTACAGGGCAGGACCTCCCCTAGACTTGGGGATGAAGCTGATGGGCAATTTTGCAGTGGTATCAACCATTATGTTAAGTAACATAAAAAGGGAAGCAGCAGCATTGGCTATACACCAATGCCTGAGGGAGTTCACTCCTGCACAGCAGGAGTGGTAATTGCTTAAATTATCGAAGAATCTTATGCTACGCTAGGTAGAATAATTTGGGAGCCAGACCTGGGAAACCACAGATTAAGAGTAATTCTGAAAAGGATAACTCTAAGCAATCACCCGATTCTTCTAAGAAGAAATGGGACGGTAAACAAAATAAAACAAAATCATGGGTTGGGTCTCCTCAACAGGACAGGAAACCACTGAGAAAAAATACAATTTGAAAAACCATGATAATATCAGAAAGCCTGATAGGTATCAGGATACTGATACATGTTCCTCTCGTTCCTTCCAGGATTCATCCGATTCACGTTCGGAGAGAGGTGGACGGTCAGAGCGAAGATCAGAAGAGCGCGTGAAGCCAAAAAGGGAAACACATCGTACTTCAGACTACATCCTTAAAGAGGACGAACAAAAGACTCCTCAACCTCAACTCAAAAAGAAGAAGGGAGCGGGGTTTAAAACAAGACATGCCCAGGCTACTGAGGACTCTGCTTCTGAACGGGGTGCAGAGACAGAATATCGAGTAAAAAATAAGGAATTGCACAAATATCATGTCAAAAATATTGTGGGTCAGGAATATTGCCAGACAAATTCTCGTGGTCAAGCATATCGATTGTAGGTAAGTAATATTGATTTAAAAAATATCGAAGTGTTTAATATCGTTTGCAAAAATATAGTTGTTAAAAATATCGATTTATTATTAATGTTACGTATGTTAGTATATATTTTATATGTGTGTGATGTTTGTTTTTTTGTATAAGAATTGTTTGTATTTTTATTAAATGTGTTAAAATGTTAGTAGTTATTAATTGTTTTATTTGAAATTTGCGTTTTTATTTCCATGGCGGGTTGTCGGTTTATAGGGGAATAGGGTGGGAAGTAATTTCACTATATAAAATGTATTGATTATCTTTAGTAGTTATTTTTTTTTATTTGAAATTTGCGTTTTTAGTTCTGTAGCGGGTTGTGAGTTTAATATTAGAATAATGTGGGAAGTAATTTAAATATGTTACATTTATTGAATAATTTTTATTAATAATATTTGTTTAATTGAGATGTTATAGTTTTAAATGTGTAAATTAATTTATTAATAATTATTTAATAATTAGTTGTTAATTAATTTTAATTAATTAATTAGTAAATAATTATGGTAATTGTGTAATTAATTTTAGGTGTGTGTTGTGGTGTTTATAGGTGTAAATGGTGGGAAGGGTGGGAAGTAATTTATCTTTTATTGATGTATTATTAATTAGTTGATAATTAATTAGTAATTCATTAGGGTAATTGTGTAATTAATTTTAGGTGTGTGTAGTGGCGTTTATACATGCAAATGGTGGGAATGGTGGGAAGTAATTTAGGGGCCCATTACGATACCCGGCGTAAATAAATCCGCCAGGCATGGAAGCGGCAAAAATCCGCCCGCACACACCGCCTGAACACCGACCACGCCATTACGATTACACAAACCGAAAACCGCCATCGGCGAAAAATCACACAAAATACCGCCCGCCATCGTCCGAGTCGGAGTCAAACCGCCCGCCACGGACGGAAACACGCACGACAACACAAAACCGCCCGCCCACACGGCCGACACACCGCACGTGAAATTACGATCGCACCGCCATGAGCGCGGAAAACCACAAATATACCGCCCGCCAGCGCAAACAACGCCGATGAGAATCGACACGGCAGAAGCCATGGCGCCAACGTACCTGCACAGAAACCATCCGCACACAAAACCAATAGCACACAACATGGCCAACAAGTCCACACAGCAAGGCACGCACAAATACACAAGCACAGTACACATCCCGAAAACACCCCCGGACAAACAAAAAATACAAAGGCCAGAACCCCAGACACAACACACCTGAAAACAACAGACCATGAGGACACACCCACATAGGTGAGTACAAAAGCAGCACTCCCACAGACCACAACCCCTTGCTACATTGCAAACCAGAGAGGAGAGGAGAGGACACAGTGACACAGCAAGGACAGCAGCACACCACAGAAACGCACACATCACTACCACCACCACCACCACCACCACCACCACCACCAAACACCACCACCACCACCACCACCACCACCACACCCCCGGCACCACAAACCCCCTGCACATTACACAACACACACCGCACCAGCACCACAAACACCATGGCACCACAAAGGATGCCCAAGTTCACGCCCATGGAGCTGACGGTCATGGTCGACGAGATCATCAAGGTGTACCCACAAATCTATGGGAACATGGTCCAGCACACACCACTAGCCACCAGAAACAGAATGTGGAACCGGATCGTAGACCAGGTCAATGCAGTCGGGACCCTGCCCAGGAACAGAGTCGAAATTAACAAACGTTGGAATGACGTAAAGAGCCTGGTCAAGAAGAAGGAGGGCAAAAACAGAGAGCTGGCTGCCGTCACTGGCGGAGGGAATCCCGCGCTCTTTAAGACCTTCAAAGCGTGGGAGGAGAAGGTGCGAGTCGTAATCCATCCGGAGATCCTCGCCGGATTAGCAGGGGAGTGGAGGCTGGTAAGTACAAACTAATGTATACCAGCACACCGCTATGTACTCACATGCGCAACTACCATGCCACAGCTCCCAGGGACAAACACCCCCATGTCCAGCACACAATACACAACACATCACACACACATGCAACAGACACTACCACACACAGCCCAAACCGAACAACTGTAAGATGCGTGGGGACATGTGTACACTAAGCCAGCCACGTAACCACCAACAGGTCCCCAAATATGCCAGAAGCGCCACAACGAGCACCCACCACACCCATGTGTCCGCCACAGCTGCACTAACCGACAAGTAACAGGTAAGTGGCAGGAACACAAAGTGCAGTGGGTGGGAGGGTGGACAGCCCAAGTACAACACACACCAGGCCCCAGTCCCACAGCACAGCAAGGAGGAGCATCCCCACACCCCACAGCCACGTGTCAGCCACCGCAGTGCACAACGGCAGCCGAAAGGCAAACATCACGGTCCACAGCAATCGGTGTCAGTGGGTGTCCAGCCACCCCCACGACCCACAACACCCCCACCCCCACAGACCTGCAACATGGAGCACCCCCGCTTAGAGCCATGTGGCATCCAGTACAGTGCACGCACGAACAACTTGCAGGTGGGAAACTGGACAGGGCTGGATTACTGGAGGCATGAGGACCATAACACGACCAACACATGGGACATGTCACGTAGCAGACGAACACGCAGCACCGCCCACCGTCACGAACAAGTGAACAATGTGCACACGGACATGAACAACAGACTCACACCCCACATGACCCATCACAGACATAGCAACACCCAAGGAGCCACGTCTGCATGCACAAGCCACACTGAATATAGTCCCACACGGCAGCCACTGTGCAACTCATCACACACAACCGAAACACCATTGAAGTCCTGTCCATGTAGCCCCTACTGCCTGTCAACCACACACCCCACAACTACGCCTATGTAAGACAAACAACACTAGACGCAACAGAGCGGAACAACAGAAATGCACACGAACACCACTGAACCCATCAAACTCACAGACACACCATGCACATACAACATACCATCCATCCCATCCGTCAGCCCCAGTCTCATGAAAGGCATGTCATCCGCACAGCTGCCACACATACAGCAGTCACGCTAAGACACATGCCCATGACCAACCATGTGCCAGAAGTCAATTAAGCGCACGACACACTGTGAGCAACAACACACAACATGGGCCACCCCCCGAGCACTGCAGTGATGCACATGGCACAGGGCAGCACGCACACCAAGGAGATGGGACAACTGCAATACGTTGGCTGGCACACAACTATCACTCACTCATAACGATGCGTCCAATGCCATGTCCAGTAATCACAACAGACAGCAAATATGCAGGCCATGTCAAGCATGCACACACCTCAAACCATGCACTGTCATGCTGCCACAACACATGTCACGTTCGGCACCCATGGCTCACAGCATGTACCCCAAAAGCATATCCCCTCCCAAATGCGAATCTGGGGCATGGCCCCCATGTTGCCATATGCGTTCCTAAGCGTTCCATTTGAACCCCAAAAGCATATCCCCTCCCAAATGCGAATCTGGGGCATAGCCCCCATGTTGCCATATGCGTTCCTAAGCGTTCCATTTGAACCCCAAAAGCATATCCCCTCCCAAATGCGAATCGGGGCATAGCCCCCATGTTGCCATATGCGTTCCTAAGCGTTCCATTTGAACCCCAAAAGCATATCCCCTCCCAAATGCGAATCTGGGGCATGGCCCCCATGTTGCCATATGCGTACCTAAGCGTTCCATTTGAACCCCAAAAGCATATCCCCTCCCAAATGCGAATCTGGGGCATGGCCCCCATGTTGCCATATGCGTTCCTAAGCGTTCCATTTGAACCCCAAAAGCATATCCCCTCCCAAATGCGAATCTGGGGCATGGCCCCCATGTTGCCATATGCGTTCCTAAGCGTTCCATTTGAACCCCAAAAGCATATCCCCTCCCAAATGCGAATCTGGGGCATGGCCCCCATGTTGCCATATGCGTTCCTAAGCGTTCCATGTGAACCCCAAAAGCAAAGTACAAACCAGACCCAGGATGGGCCAGGAGCCCGCATACACCAGAGTCACAATGAGTAGGGGCACAGCAACACACCCATCGGCATGGCCAATCCGTCCCATGCCACATGTGCACAGCACACAGTCCCATTGCCTAGCACACACAACTACAGATGCCACAGCCACACACTCGCCTCCGGGAAACCCATGTACGAGATTGCACGAACTGCCAATGTCAGACGACAAATACATACTTCGCCAGGTGCAACACAATAACAAATCTCATTCTCTCCACAGGTGACGAACTGCCGGATGCTGGGGATGGAGACAGCAGCCAGCACAGCCAGCCCACAAGCCCCCAACGAGGACACACGGATCTGGAGGATCTGTCCTCCTCTTCGGACACGGACCACCAAGCAGGCCCATCTGGCGTGGCAGGGCCCAGCCGCTCCCCAGGACCCCTCCTACCCACCAACCCATCATCCAGGGATGCTGAACAGTCCCAGCCCCCTGCTGCCACTGTCGTTGCGGCCACACCCACGGTCATTGCGGCCACTACCACTGCCGCAACCGCCACCATCGCCGCACCGACCACCACCGCTCCACCACCACCACGTCTTCGCTGGCACCAGCCCCAGCGCAGGTGGTGGCCCGGCCGACTGGATCCACCCTGGGAGCCACAGCGAGGACCGTGGTGTGCAATGTGGCTAGTGGGCAGGCCGGTGGCAGCAGGACTGGTAGGAGGAGCAGGGTCAGGGAAACGCCAGCCTCCCCTGGGAGCCATGCCCTGCCTCAAATGGCCAGAGTCCTTGGGGCCTATGAAGAGGCCCAAGGACAATGGGCCAGGTCTGCTACAGACACGCGGGAGGTGCTGGGGGTGCTGAGGTCCATGGACGCCCATATGGGCCAATTCGTGTCCCGTATGGACCAACTCGTGGACCTCATGGGCCAGCTGGTGGTGGCGGTGGGGTCACAGGCAAGGCCAGCAACACCACCTCCGCCACCACCTGCTAGGGCGCAGGGTCGGCCAGCAGTGTCCACTTCCCCTGCGTCCACAGCCAGTGAGCACACCTCACCCACCACCAGCAGGTCGCCACCACACACCCCCTCCCAAACGTGGAAGGGGCCGTCCGAAGAGGAAACAGATCTCCCGGGAGGACTTCGCACGCTCCAGTCGCAAGTGAGGCAGCCAGCCAGCCTTCCGCCAGCCTTCCTTGACCAGCCACTGCATTGACTTGCTCTACGATCCCACTCCACACAGCCAGCTGGATGGCATGTGTGTGTTGGACTATGGACATAGAACCAGTGGGTACACCCTGAGCTTCACGCAGCCATGACCGACAGCTCATTGTCACTGCACGCACCACTTTTGTCATCACCTTACACACAATCACATGTCACAGTTTGTAATAAATGCACCTTTTTCACTAACTGCTGTTTGTGCCCTGTGTTTTATTTGTACGGAATACAACGGCCACCTTGGGCGGAAAGGCACCTGATGCGTGGCATGGCAATGGAATCCGGAGGGCCTGTAGGGACCTAGGGGTGGGAGACAGAACAGGAGCACATTCAATGAGTGTGTCACACACCCATCACACAGTACATGTCAACAACTACAAGCAATGTACACACATCGCACAGAGCAATAGGGCACAATGCCACAGTCACCAACAGTGGCATACTACCCTGGCCATGGAGCGTTGACACACTGCACGCAGTGAACATACGGCCACCCTGACACAGCACACACACACCTGCACAGATACAGACACATCATCCGTCGTACACGGACACTCACCGTCAAGTGAAGTAGCGGGCGATGAGCTGCTGGCGCACATTCCCAGCTTCCTCCTCTCCGCTGTCCACCTCACTCGAGCTGTCCTGGTCATCTGACTTGTGCCATGCTAGACGTTGAGGTTCTATTGCCTGCGTGATATGACCAGGAGGAGCGCGAGGAGACCTCTCACACACCATGCTCCACTGCCATCCCGTGCCCTGTATCGCCTGTGCGGATTGACTATGTTGGGGTTACACCTGGTCGACTGGGGCTGTGTGTGCCTTGTCAAGGGGCATGGCGGGCGCACAACAGGATCCAGCTTGTCCACAGAGGGTGGGCTGAGGTGCGCCTGGTACCGCTTTGTACGTGTGCCCGGCTGCTGTGCACACACGTGTTCACTCCCCGACAGGTGTCCTCTCACAATGCCCTGGGAAGCGGTGGTGTACTGTTCATGACCCCTCCCAACACGGCGTGCTCCAACTTGGCATGTGCGCATCTCACCCGTCGCACCCACCCACCTGAGCACTGCGTCCATACGACTTCACACGACACATGTGTGTCTTCCACAGTAGTGCTACTCATTTGCGTTGACATCCAATACCAGTGGACTACATGGTCATGTCACGACTGCCGTGTACTTCACATACTCTCATCCTCTCTCATTCGTACTTGTGAAATGAGTCAGCGGAGACAGTTTTGGTTTCAAACATTATATTGAGTCTTCTGTCCTCTGTGATGCAGTATAGTGGACACTACTGGCAGCGGAATACATGTTGAGGATATACTGAGCATGATTACAAATTGGATAGGGTGTGGGGTTACATGTGATTGGCTGTTGCATGTGGGATGTGGGCTTCAGAGTTACATCTGCTTGGCCAAGGCTGTGCTAATGTACATTTACGTATAGCTGCGGAGCTGCGGACTTTGACACAGACGGTATACATGTAGCCTACCAGACCGCTCGGCATCATGGGCACAGTCCATCTCAGTTCCATGTGACAGGTTTGCTGCGGTTGTTCCTCATGCACGCGTGCATGTGAGATGACATCAGGGCATGTGCTTGCGTGCATGCAGCGGCGTGCCACTTGTTGTTGCACTGTGGTGGTTACTGGACATGTCACAGTCACTGGGGTCGTGTTGTTGTTGTATGCACTTGTCGTCCATGCAAAGGTCCTGGTATGGGATTCCCGGGGCGGGGGTGGGAGGGGTGCAGCACCCACAGACTCCAGGCGACCTATTCATGTCCACTGAGCGGTGTGTGTGTCCATGTGCGCTGGATCCATGTCGTGTCCTGGTTGTTCGTGCAGTTCCGTCCATGTGGGTGCGATACACAGAGCCCATGCCACTGCCTCCCACGATGCATGCGGTGTTCCTGGATGTGATGGGGAACAGTGTGCATGTCCCGGTCATATCCGATGTCATGGCGATGTCGTTGATGGTGTGGTTACAGTTGCCGGTCGTTTGGTATGGCTGTTGTGGTGGTGACTGGCCAGTCCGTGCGGAAGCTGAGCATGGGTGCGGGGTTGGACTTCATAGGTCACTCGGGGAACCTGCGTTGTGGTCCGACGTATTTACAGGTTGTCAGGTATGCGATGCCGTCCAGCAGGGCTTCCATGTCATTGGTGGTGTACATGTTTGCCAGCCAATGAAGCGGATGGTGGCTCTCAAGGTGTTGTTCGTAAGTTGTCCCTTGGAGGACCATGATGGGGCATGCTGGGTGACATTCGATGTAGCTGTTCTCGATGATCCGTCGTGTGGAGGCACAGTGGTCCCATTTCAGTGCGGGTGCGATGTTGGCCACATACGCCATGCCCCCATAGGCAGAGCAGGCCCTGTCGTGTGCGTCCAGAGGGAGGAGTAGTGGTAGCAGGTCCGCCTTCAGACATGCCGGGTTGGAGAGGCATATCTCGACGGGATGCTGGTAGGGACACCTCCGACAGTAGAAGACGGGCATGACGCAGCTGAACAATGTGATGCGGTAAGTCAGTCGGTAACTTACGTTCAGCAGGGACAGGAGATCGCATCCCAATGTATGTATCGTGTTGGTTTTGTACAGCTTGAGCTGTTCGGCGTAGTTGGGTAGGTGTGTTGCGGTTGCCATTTCGCAGTGGTTCGTTGAGGTGGCGTGCTCCGGCTGTGTGTGCAGTCTGCAATGTGCACGCTCCGGGGTTGCTGTGAGCTCTGTGTAGTCGTAGGGAGACAGGACTTGTGTTCTGTTGGCTTGTTTGGAGGACACGGGCCCTCTTCCCACATGCTTCTCAGACAGTTCAAGGTCAGTGCTGTGTGACTCCTTCCAATTAACTTGCATGTGGCCGACATGGGGGAGTGTTTTCTTCTTTCTTCCCCGTCCGTTGTGTGCTTCTGTGATATGCGCTATCTGCCCTGTGGTCGGTCTCCTCGGCATGCCTGTGTTGGTCTATTCTTGGACAATGGCTGTATTCACCGGCTTCTGTCGTAGGGCTGTGGTTTCGGTGTTGGAATGGAAGGTCATTCAGTGCTGTCTGCTCTCCCTTGTGTGGGCGGCAGCCTGCCTTCCCGCTCTGCGTTGGGCCTTGTGTGTGGATGTTATTCTTGGGCCACCTGTTGTCGGTCCCCGGGCTCTTTGGTGTTCCGTTTCATGTGTCTTGTTCATATGTGCAGGGTGGTATGGGTTTTTCAGTGTGGTACTGGCGTTCCTCTTCCCGAAGGGGCCCTGCTTCTCCTAGTTGGTGTTGCCGCCGCTGTGTGCTTCGCCATGTTTGTTACACTGGGGTGTGTCCTGCTGTTGCGTGACTTCACTGACATGTGTGCGTCGGTTGTGTGGCGTTGGGTGTTGTCCGTGAATTGGGCGTTGGGGACATGTCTGTGGCAGGCCTGTCACGTGTCATGTGCGTTCGGGGTGGGGCTGATGTGTGTGCTGCTTGGTTGTGTCCCTGTGTCTGTGTGCGACGCATGCATGGCGCTGCGGTTGGCCTCTGCGTTGTGCGCATGTGTGGCGGCGTCATCGGCGCTTTGTGGCCGTGACGGGGTGGTTGGTTCCTAGTCCCAGGTGGTGTGTACACATGTGTTCCGCGATGTTAGGATTTGGCCTGTGTGTCATATGTGGATGCAATGGTGGATGTGTAGTGTACACGCGCTGGTGGGGGTTGTCCGCTTTTTCCGCCCTTGCACTGTGTGCGCTGTTTGCGTGCACTTGTTGTGTGTGTGCCTACCTGCGTCTCCGCGGTACGTTGCGTCCTTGGTGGTGCATCAGCAGAAGCATGGGAAGGGCCTGCAGTGCTGGATTCATGCCCGGGGTGCCGCTTCTTCGTTGTCCGTGCTCTGCGTCCGTGTTACCGCCTCTCTTTCACGTGCGGTGTCTCTTAGCCGTGGGAGCCGTTTGTTTGCGGCATCGTAATTTATGCGCCGGGCGGGACGTGTTTCGTCGGACGGTGTGTGTCAGCTAGCTGCGCCGCTACGTGTACGGGCGCACTTTGATGGCGGACGGTGTTGCTGGCTTGCCGGCGGTGTTTGGCCTACTTTTCGCATCGTAATTGTGCGGGCGTGTGGACTGCTGCGTGCCGGCGGTAACTGGTGGTTTTTGCATCCGCCAGCACGGCGGTTGTGCTTCCGCCCGCCATCGTAATGGGCCCCTTAGTAATTAATTATGGTAATTGTGTAATTAATTTTAGGTGTGTGTTGTGGATATTATAGTGTTAAAGACTGTGTACTCAATGAATGTTTATTATCTTTTTTATTATTTTTTTTAATTCATTATTAATTATGTTAATTATGGAAATAAATTTAAATAAAAATGTTGAAGTCTTTTTTTATTGGTGTGGTGTTATAGAGTAGGAATTAAAATAAATACATTTATGTTTTAAATAATTTGTTTGTTAATATTTGCTCATTTTAAATAAATATTGTTTGTAAATATTTGCTCATTTTAAATAAATATTGTTTATAAATGTATTTATAAATTTATTTTATATAATATTTGTACCTTTTTGTCATATGTAATTAATATTTTAATATGTGTTCTTTTTATATGTTTAATATATTTAATTGTATTTTTTCAAAATATTGTTTATTTATTTTTAAGATTATTTAATTTTTTTCATTTGTTTAAATTGTATCAGTAATTTTTGTTTCTCTGCTATCCAACACTTTCCCTACTGTTGCACTCACTGGGTTAGGAATAGTAATTTTTACCCCTCCGCTATCCAGCACTTTCCCTACTGTTGCACTCATTGGAGTGGGAATAGTAATTTTTACCCCTCCGCTATCCAGCACTTTCCCTACTGTTCCACTCACTGGAGTGGGAATAGTCATTTTTACCCCTCCGCTATCCAAAACTATCCATACTGTTGCACTCACTGGAGTGGGCATAGTAATTTTTACCCTCTGCTATCCAATACTTTCCCTACTGTTGCACTCACTCGAGTGGGAATAGTAATTTTTACCCCTCCGCTATCCAATACTTTCCCTACTGTTGCACTCACTGGAGCGGGAATAGTAATTTTTACCCCTCCGCTATCCAAAACTATCCCTACTGTTGCACTCACTGGAGCGGGAATAGTAATTTTCACCCCTCCGCTATCAAGAACTTTCCCTACTGTTGCACTCACTGGAGTGGGAATAGTAATTTTACCCCTCCGCTATCCAGCACTTTTCCTACTGTTGCACTCACTGGAGTGGGAATAGCAATTTTTACCCCTCCAATATCCAACACTTTCCCTCCTGTTGCACTCTTTGTAGTGGGAATAGTAATTCTTACCCCTTCGCTATCCAGCACTTTCCCTACTGTTGCAATTTACAGGAGTGGGAATAGTAATTTTTACCCCTCTGCTATCTAACACTTTCCCTACTGTTGCACTCTTTGGAGTGGGAATAGTAATTTGTGCCCCTCTGCTATACAACACTTTCCCTACATTTGCACTCACTGGAGTGGGAAAAGTAATTTTTACACCTCCGCTATCCAACATTTTTCCTACTGTTGCACTCACTGGAGTTGGAATAGTAAATTTAATTCTTCCGCTATCCAACATTTACCCTACTTTTGCACTCACTGGAGTGGGAATAGTAATTTTTACCCCTCTGCTATCTAACACTTTCCCTACCTTTGCACTCACTGGAGTGGGAATAGTAATTTTTACCCCTCCGCTATCCAACATTTCCCTACTGTTGCACTCACTGATGTTGGAATAGTAAATTTAATTCTTCCGCTATCCAACATTTACCCTACTTTTGCACTCACTGGAGCGGGAATAGTAAATTTTACCCCTCCACTATGCAACACTTTCCCTACTGTCGCACTCTTTGGAGTGGGTATAGTAATTTTTGCCCCCCCGATATCCAACACTTTTTCCACTGTTGCACTCACTGGAGTTGGAACAGTAAATTTTATTATTTCGATATCCAACATTTTCCCTACTGTTGTATTTATTGTATTGCGATATGTACGTTTTAATTCTTTTAATAGTTTAATGTTTTAATTAATTATAGAAAGGTCTTTTTAATTATTGATATATGTATATATTTTATTTTTATATCATTTAAAAGTTTAAAAATGTAATAAAGATAATAGTTAATACATTATTTTTAAAGTAAATATATGTATATGTATAAATTATTATGTTTGTGTGTTCATATTTTTTTAAATTAAGTTTATTTTTTATATTTAGTTAAAATGTATATTAAATGTAATTTATTTTGTTAAAGATAATATAGTAGGTACAGTCCCGGGCACACGTAACGAGGATATAATATCAGGAGAAATGTCTCATACTGCAGAAATGTAGAGGGTCTACACCAGAATGATAGTCATAGGTGTTTAATATAGTAACAGAGCATAAGCAACCAGCCAAAACAAAAGCAACCAGCCGACACGTGTTTCGTCACAAAGGGTAGTAACCCGTGACTCTTCAGGGCTGGGGAAGATACAAAACATAAGATAAACTGACAAAAAAGCAAACAAACGATGTATAGGTCGAAATTAAAAATCATAAATACAAGTGGAAACCTGGTTACATAACTTACACACAAAATGACAATGAAAGATCTTTGCACCAAGATCAAAAGGTCGAGCTGTGAATGTGTAGAGGAAGAAAAATAAATGGAATTGCAGACCAAGAGGCGAAATAATCAGAACATGGTAAATGAGAAGCGACACAAGCCAATGTGATAAAATTGAAAAGGCAGCCAATAAAGATAACAATCACGCACTAAGCGGAACGTGTTGGAAATACATGCAAAGGAGGGCGCCCAGTCATGGCAACGAACAGGTTCTAAAAGCGGCTGTAAACGCAAAATCAGTGTTGGTGAAAAGTACTCAGGCAGAAGACCAACTAGATAAACAAGAACTCCTAAATAGAGGATAGGTCACCCAGGGTTAAAAGGAGGACCTCTGGTACACAAAGGTAAGACAAAACCGCATAGTGAACGAAATGGTGATCACGAGCAAGCTCCATTGTGAGCCGTGCGAGTGCGACTGAAAGACATGCGGAGAAAGCGAAAGAACGATAAAGACACAGCCTAGTAGGTGGCTCTGGAGGGAATAGACGGCTGCCCTAAGTGTGTGCTACTAGTAGGTAAAAGAAAAGAAAAAAAGGGGGGAAGAGGGTAGAGAAAATACCTGAAAGGCGGTGCCAACAAGGTGGATTCTATGGAGAGGAAAAGGAAAACGGTAAGCGAAAGGAGTGAGCTGGAAAAGGAAAAATACGTACAGGGAAACTAAAGTGAAACCTTACCAAGTGACCGTTCAAGAATCCAAAACGGCAATGAAGAGCAGTGCGAACCACGGTAGGTGGACTACTGCCAAATGTAAGGAAAGGAAGACGGATATCGCCGGGCGGCGGATAAGCCAATGAGGACTATTGACCTGAGAGAAAACGGAAAAAGGGAATGAAGTGAAGTGCCAAGTGTGGGAGGGAAAGGGGGAAGGGGAAAGACGAAAACACTAGAGTATCGAGGTGAAGAAGGCTTACCTTCAGAAAAGTCGATGCAGTCTGTGGCGACGAGATTAACCAAGTGCTAGGTAGCACAGGGGGAATATAGAATTAGGCGTGCCAGGTCAGTAGTCCAGGACGACAACGGCGGATGCGCCGGAGTACAGGAAACTAGATAGTGAAAGAGGGGGAGAAAAGGTGTAAGCAGATACACCAGGGATAGTGAGCTAGCAAAGGTTGGCTCGTGTGGAGAGGACTGAGTCGCTTACCTGGGAGAAGTGTTGTTCAGGAAGGAAAATGGTTCCGGAAGATGGCCGGAAGAGGAGGGGCGAAGGCGGGGTTATATAGGCAAGGTGGAGAAAGACTAGACCGCAGAAGGACAAAAGCAGAGGTGGGCTACACAGGACGCCATGTATAGAGTGTGCCGGTGTAGGAATTGGTGCTGTAAAAGGGATGTACGCCCCAAGTTGAAAGCAGAAAAAAAGGAAAAAAGAAAATAACATAGACTGAAATAAAGAAAGAAAAAGGGAACAAACGTACATAAAATATAGACAAACCAATCGATGGAGGATGTTGAAAGGAGAGATGAAGGAGAAAATAGATGCAACATCTGAGAAAAAGTAGTGTAACTCCTGTGATATGGAGTGCATGTCAGATGCTCAAAACAGAGATGCTAAGACCTGGAGGGAAAAAACATAAAAGTAGTATACCATAATAAATAAATGCTCTCTGGATTACACGCATATACCAAAACTTCATGAGTAACACTGTGAGAGAAATACTCGCATGAAGCTTAGCCTAAAGCTAACAACCAAGTTACATGAGAAATAATTCAGGTGACCATAGTGGGCGCCTCTGTGACATGACGTTCACCCGAATAGTAAAGCGAAGTGACATTATACCAAAAGTAGTGACATGATAGCAACAATAGTGGGTGAGAATCGCACAAGGTGACTAAAATCTCGAAACTCTATAATCAAATTAACAGATAGCTGTGAGATTCACGAAAATGTCTGGTTCATCAAATATTCCAACTGGAATAATGAGGTTCATGGTTCATGGAGTGGTCAGTAACCAGTGATTAATCCCCTAAAAAATAATGAAGCTCATGATCCGTGTTTAATCCGTGTTGCACCGTCTGAAGGCGCATAATCCATGTTGCTTCCAGACGTCTGAGCCTCAGTTCTCTGTTGCCTCCTCTGGCATTAGTGGCAGCCACATCAAATCCGAAGAACGAGAGGCGTTTTGGAGGCTTGCGTGGGACAAGTGGCTGCATGGACTGCCATGGGGTATCTGGAATCCTGGCGTTGGAGTGCTCTGATGTGTTCACCAATGCGTTCCTTCAATGGTCTGATGGTGCTTCCTACATACCATAGTTTACAGGTGCACTCTAGAATGTATATGACAAATTTAGTGTTACAATTGATGTTGCAATTGATCAGGTATTTCTTCTTGTTGATTGCTGTGAGATTTTTGATGCCATTCTGGGCAAATCTGCAGACACCACAACAACCACATTTAAAGAAACCCAGTGTGTGTGTTTTGAGCCATGAGTGGCTACTGTGAGGACGAGGTACAGTGGGACTGAGTCTCGTTTTAAGAGTTCTACCACGTCTATAGGTGATCCGAGGTCTCGTGGTGATTACATCTTTAAGCGTAACATCTGCTAGTAGTACACCCCTTTGGCTGGTTGCTTTTGTTTTGGCTGGTTGCTTATGCTCTGTTACTATATTAAACACCTATGACTATCATTCTGGTGTAGACCCTCTACATTTCTGCAGTATGAGACATTTCTCCTGATATTATATCCTCGTTACGTGTGCCCGGGACTGTACCTACTTCATTTGTGTGGATTTCTATCCATACCATCACGGGGGTTTTAGGGCATATCCCCTGACCTGGTTTGCACCGTTCACACTCCTAGTATAACATAAACTCAGCGCGAATTAGCTTGAGCGCCATTATTCCTGTCAATACTAAAAACCCCACACTGATACAAAAGATAATATAGTATTTTATATATTTAATACATATTCTTTTATTTTATTTATATTTTTAAGTCGATATTTTTTACATCTATATTTTTAACTTCGATATTTTTGATTCAATATTTTTGTACTTACATGTTTAAGTATAGGGAGTCAATATTTGTGCAATCTATATTTTTTTCTATTTTTTTACATCGATGTTTTTAGCATCAATATTCTATCAGTGAACCTCTGAATGGGGAGTGGGGAGTGGGCAGTGACGATGCTGGACAGTGCGGCAGAAGTCACAATAGCTTACCAGAACCTGATGGATTATCTGGTGGTAGTGGTGCTGAATGAGCTTATCATGGTGGAAACACCGGATACAAGGGTAAGTGTCCCACATCGTTTATACAAAATAAAGTCCAAATGGAGGGGGACATACCGAGGAACATCAAGGCTCTCTTTTGGAAGAACCTAACATATGGTTACGACATTCTTCTGGCTGAAAAGGATTGGCCACCTGAGTTCATCATGGAATGCCCACTGGGAAAAAGGGTAATTTTACTTGCTTTCTCTGACCTCGTTCCAGAGTCAGTTAAACATTAATACGCGCAGCAGAGGGAGTTAGCGCTAGCTCCTGCAATTTACCGCAATCATGTTAGGTGGGATGATGAGCCACCTCACCACAAGATCCCATTAAAATCAACTCCTCAACCCCAGAGACAGCTCCTAATAAAACATGAACCTAAAAAACAAGTTAGGAAAATCCTAGAACAACTTGAATACCAGGGTGTAATAGAAAATTGCACCTCACCAATGTATAATCCCTGGTTTCCCGTAACGAAACTGGACAATTAATATTGTTTAGTTTTAGACTACAGATATTTGAACACTTCCACACGCACATTTGCAGTACAAAATGCACATAGTGCAGCACTAATGAATAACATTGTGCGGAAGAAAAACAAAATGATATTAGATATCGCAAATGGAGTTTTCTGCCAGAATATCGCACCTGAAAGCAGATATTTGACAGCGTTTTCAGCACTCGGTTCACAACGGCAATTTTGCTGTTTACCTCAAGGGTATAAGAACAGCCCAGGGCTGTTTTCAGCCAGGGTAACATAGGGGCCCATTACGATGGCGGGCGGACAAAGTCCGCCCGCCACCGTAACGGTAAACGGGACCGCCCGCCAGAGGTGCGGCGGTCCCGCTGTGCCTATTAGGATGCGACCGCCACCGTGGCGGTCGCATCCCGCATTGTTTACATTGCGGCGGTTGGTGCTGTCAGCAGCACCCGCCGCAATGTCAAAAATGCATGCAGTGCATTGGCATGCACAACGTGACAGGTACCACGCGGTGCCTACCAACTTGTGCATGCCAATGTAGGGACCAAGTGCAGCCACCCATCCCCCCACCCCCCCGGGGGCCCGCAACGGGCCCCCGAAGCAATTCCCGCATGCCTTTTCATGGCGGCGATGCCGCCATAGAAAGGCCTTCACCGCCAGGCATCCTAATATGGATGGCGGTGTCTTCCAGACACCGCCACCATATTAGGCCCGAGTACCGCCCGGCAGGCAATCGGAACGATTGCCTGCCTGCGGAAATGCGGCGGACGGTCTTTCCCTCCGCCGCTGTCCCCCCCACCATTGTAATATGGCGGGGGTAAATGGAGGGCGGGCGGGGAAAGATGTCGGGCGGATCGCCAAAGCCGGTGGGGCGGTGGAGATCCGCCTGACATCATAATGACCCCCATAGTTACTTCAAAATTTTGATGAGGAGGCATTGTCCTATGTAGATGATATTTATCTGACGGGCGATGAGTTAATGGAACACTTGGCTAGAGTGACCCACATAGTTCTTGGGTTTGCTCACCTGGGTTACAAATGTAATTTCAAAAAATCCAAAATTGCTCGCCTCAATATCCTGTTTCTAGGATATCAATTGTCAAGTGAAGGCAAAAGCCTGGCGGCGCATTTTTTAGAAAACTGAGCACTGCTCCAACCTCCAACGACTCTGAAGAGACTACAATCCACTTTAGGATTTTTTAATTTTGGCAGAACATACATTTAGGATTATGCAGAACAAGTAAAACTGTTCTACAATTTAATTACACCAGATTTTTCAATAAACCATTGGACACAGGAGCATGCAAACATTTTACGTTCCGTACAAACTGATGTGATAGCTTCCAAACATTTGCACACAGGTGTAAACACAACTGACCTGGTGATCCGCGTAGTCGCTGAACCAACCGGGTACACCTATATCACCTTCAATGAAGCTGATACGGTACCTATTGCATACAAATCACATTTGTACACGAACGCTGAAATGCATTTTGCACCCACTGAGAAAATTCTCATAGCAGTACAAACTGCTGTAGTGAGAAAGAGAGAGCACTGGCTCAGGGTAAGCGAATAATTGTCATTACCCCTGTACCGACCTTAGAGGCAGTTACAAAAGCAAGCGTTCCAAATGCCAAAGCAATACATCCACAATGGATTCAATGGGCTAACTCTCTCACTGCAACAGATGTAGATTACAGATTTGATTCTACAGTACAAACACAAGCATTCCAGCAGTATGAACAAGAATATCCTCTGCAGAATGAAATAATGCCTCTAGATCAATATGAATACATCATTTATACTGATGGATCTGCTCAGCCTGCTGTAGGGACACAACATCAAAATTCCACGGCATGCACAATTGTAAAGGGGCGCATGCATGACGGAAAGTTCTGTCTTGAAAAAAAACACACTCAGTCCCTAGGGGACTGTACAGCGCAGCTGGCAGAACTCAAAGCTCTAATTATGGCACTACAAAGTACAGATCACAAATTCCCCACACTTATTGTGTGTGATTCATACTACTGTGTCCAGTTCTATAATAAATATCTTCACTATTGGGGCCAAAATGGATTTTGAGATTCCAAGGGTTGCACAATTAAGCACAAGCTGCTTTGGGAACAAGTGGCAAAGCTGAAAGAATGCTTGCCACAGGCTCATGTTATCCACAAATTAAGTCGTCAACATGTTGGCGTTCACTTTGAAGGGAATTCCAGGGCTGATGAAGCCACTAAGGCAACTGTCCGCACTGCTGCCGTTGCTGCAATCACTCGTTCAAGTACAAGAATAGACAGCAAAATCATGGTGACTGCCAATGCTGCTCGCAACGACACCCATCTGCCAAAGGGCTTTCCACTCAAGTACTCCTATAAATTAGTTGCACAAAACATTATGTAAGCTCAGTTTACAGAAGTGGGGGATAGAGTAATACCAAACACTGATTGCAGTTTGGGTTTAATACTAGCTGCACATAAGGATCTGGGTCAGCACACACAGGGGTCACTGCTACAGTTTCATTACTGAAGCATCGCTAATGGTGGCCTGCTTTTACAAAACAGACCAAAGACTTTGTCCTCAAATGTGACATCTGCCAGCAGATGAAGGGTTCCACCATAGCACGTCCTCCACACACAACTCTATTGATTTCAGACAAGCCTCTAGCGGTTGCTTATTTGGTTCCCTGTGGCCCCTTACTCTCAGATAGGGCTTACAAGTACATCTTGGTGGCAGTGAATTCATGCCCCAGATTCCTGTGGGTTTGGCCGCAGTGCTTGGCTGACGCTCAAACTGTTAGAAAGGATTTGTGAGTCTTCATCAGGACATACGTAATTGGCATACTACATTCCGACCAGGGCCCAGGCTTTAGCTCTCGGGCTTACAAAGAAGCCATGGGAAGCCTGGGGGGGCCTTGCGGTACTCCTCCCTCTACCATCAAGAGGGAAATTTGGTAGTTGAGAGGAAAGACTGTGACTTAAAGCAGTCCTTAACAGCAAGGGTATTAGGCTCCAGTGGCAGTTGGGTCAATCACCTATATGGGGTCCAGAGGGCACTCAATAAAATGCCAAGAAAATCCCTGTTTGGTGTGAGAATGTGGATACCAGGCCTTGAAAATGTCAGCACGGTTGCGGCGGAAACACCATTTGATGTCAATGAACGTTTGACTGTTTTACAGGAACTCAATGAATTCCGTGGCGCACAAAGCAATGTCCAAGTAAAATGCACCGCTACTGGAGAAGTGAAGGTTGTGCCGGCAAGAACTGCCTGGGTCCCGAAGATTGGGGACCTGGTCAGAGAAAAGATTGAGGACAAAAAATAATTTGGGCCATCTTACAGAGTGCCTGTACCTGTTCTGGCTGTCGAAGGTACCAGAACTATACTTCTTCTGCCCCTTGCCTGTCGCAGAGACAAAAGGTGTGTCTCCATTGATCTGATCAAACCAGATTATGTGGCTGATTCTCCACAGTAGGCGGCGCGGGCTCCTGGGTAGCCACCACACTCCTCTTGCTACCGTTCAGGAAGTTCAGATGGAAGCTTTAATAACTACAGAGGATTCCACTTTCCAAAGAAAAGCTGTAAACAACAATGAAGTATTACTCCTTCCTGTTGAAACAACAGCCACTGTACAATCCACAAATACAGAAACTCAAATTTCAATTTAAAAAAATCACGACGTCTATGTGAATATGCCACAGATCGAGTCAACTCCCAGTTCTACAAATCCTGCTGAGCTGCCAAAAATAGAACGGATGGCATCTGGCTATTTCGTGCATTATGACGACTTCTCATTTGATTCAAGTGAACCTGAGCTGTCAGCACCGCATCTCCCTTTCAATCTACGAGTGTATGCTCTCTATCTTTGGCTGAAAAAGACATACTTTGTTGCTCCTTGGATACACCTCTAGATTACAATTGGATTATTCTTTCTGGTCCTCTGGATTGGTTTAGTGACTGTCTTTTTCCTACTTCTGACTGGACACTATCTCCCAGAATGCTCTGCAGGCCAACTTGTGAACTTAGGGGTCCATTACGATGGCGGGCGGACTTTGTCCGCCCGCCACCGCAACGGAGCACAGGACCGACCGCCGATGTTGCGGCGGTCCCGCAATGCAAATTATGATGCGCCCGCCACACTGGCGGGCGCATCCTGGGCCTTTTACATTGCGGGTGGATCTGCTGGCTGCAGCCCCGCCCGCAATGTAAAAGGATTGTGCACAGCATTGCCAAGCACAACATGGCAGGCACCACGTGGTGCCTGCCACATAGTGCATTGCAATGAGGGGGGGTACCATAGGTACTCCCCATGTGCACCCCCCAACACCCTGGGGGCCCGCAACGGGCCCCCAACATCGAGGACCGCATGCCTTTCCATGGCGGCATCGCCTCCATGGAAAAGACACTTTCCGCTCACATCATAATATGAATGGCAGTGTCTTGCAGGCACCGCCACCATATTGTGTCCCTTTTCCGCCCGGTCGACAATTCGACCGGCGGAAAAGCGGCGGACGGTCTTCCCGTCCGCCGCGGTGCCCCCCGCCATACTAATATGGCGGGGGGGAACCAGGGACATTTGGCGGGCGGATCGCCACCGCCGGGCCGGCGGTGGCGATCCGCCCGCCATGGTAATAGGCCCCTTGGTTCTGAAACCACATGCATCATCGCACCGTAAACTAAGGGACCTGTCCTTGGTAAACATTACAGCAGCTCCAGTTCTGGAAGGAATGGTTTGGGGCAGGTTATCGTATGTTGTGTATGGTGCTACTAAACTTTTGCAAATACCATATTTGTTTAAGATTTCATTAAATGATATCATCACCTCTAGTACCTTCTCTGATGATTGGGACATTGAAACTGTGCATAATTTGTTTTCAGGTCTAGAGCAATCAGCTGCTTTTTCTAATGATGAATTGTATGATGGTACATCTAATTTTGGCGACATGTTTTGTTTTCAATATTATGGTCACCAATTTTTACACAAAGCTAGTATCCCGTGCGCTGTTTACAATTACTCAATGGGAACATGCCCAACACCGCCAAAAGGTAGTTCAAAAACATTGCACAAAAGTTTGCTTATTTTTCTGGTTTCAACACATTAGACCCAGCCTCTAATTATTATAGGCTTGCACCACCTGGAAAGAAAAATATGCTTAAAGACACCAAGCTGATATATTCTGCTTCTGTTATTTCCCATCTGTCTATACAGGGTTTCGACTTTTGGAAAGACACCATAGACACAAAATCTGTCTGGGGGACACAAGATTGGCAGGTCCAGGGAACTGAGGATTTATTTAGAGCTTGCCTCATACCATATCAAATCATTTTCCTGCATAAAACAGTGTAACATACTTCCTGTCTTGGAAAAGCCAAGATGAAGGATTGAAACACACCTCACATTCTCAAGATTTGAGAACTGGCAGCACATAACACACTTCAGTGAGGATACACTAGATACCATGATACGAAACGGTTCTTTTAATTCATCAGACCCCAATTGGAAGGGATGGTTGGTTTGGCCTTTGCACACAAATGCTGTCAATCTAGATTCCTGGGCAACACCGAAGGTTTTAGGATCAGTAGGCCTGATCAGCGGTATGTACAGTCAGAACACTCGGGTGGTGACATCATATAGTGTTGGGAAATTGTGCCTTGATTGGCTAAAAACCTCAACACTCTCTCAGGTGAAGAAACACTTGTCCCTTCTTTCTGATGACATGTACCACAGGGATTTCTTGTTAGGTCCCCTGAACCGATATCAAAAGCTCGTCTTGTATGGAATATACAACGAGCTGTGGAAAATTTCCCAGCAGGAAGCTGCGAGAGACTGCATAAGATCAATAGGTTTAACTTAGAAAAGGCTTTGACTGTGGTTGACAACGGTATGACCACATTATAATCCAGGATTTATTCAATGGGCAGCATAGTATTGTCTGCAATTGACATAATACAGCAAGACATGTCTGTTCTACAACATGGACAATCACAACTCCGGTCCATTGTAATACTTAGCTGGATGTTGCAAACATTACGTTCTGGCCACGTGCCATGGC
This sequence comes from Calotriton arnoldi, assembly GCA_963921515.1. NCBI lineage: Eukaryota > Metazoa > Chordata > Amphibia > Caudata > Salamandridae > Calotriton > Calotriton arnoldi. The sequence continues at coordinate 113,577 of CAWUFW010009260.1, read as the reverse complement.
GTTACATCAATAGTACAAGCCTGTTTTCTGCATATGATCTAACGGTAAGACAGATATTAATGGCACGCAGAGAAGCAAAGTATTCCATGTTGCACATTGAAAAATTAGACCAATTACCTTTCACCGTGGCTGAGACACCATCCACAGACAGGATAATCCTTGGTTACCTCACCCTACTGGTCACGACATTCCAATTCCAATATTGTCAACAATACCAGAAGGTAGGCAGATACGAAGTGCTAGGGGAAGGTTATGTGCATGAGTGCTGGGAATTACCATTCAGGTTTAGATGCATGAATGGGGACACAGAAGGTTTCTTTAGTGGTTATGACTGTGAGGATGCCTTAAGCGGGTCCTTAGTCTGCAAGGATATTTCTCTTCACAGAGCAAGCAATGCTTCAGTTGCAAACTTGTTCTGTTATCTGAAGGGTACCCCGGCTGCTGTGATTCATCCGGTGTTCAAGTTGCTCTCGAACAGGAGCTATTTGATGCTGAATGATCATGATTGTTGTGAAATGGAACCAGACATCGCTTATCTGGTAACAGTTAATTACATAGTCACTTGTTGAACACAAGTACTGTTTCCACCTGCCAGCACAGTTAGGGATGCAACGCTATGGCCTTTGATAAATGTTTCCAGCATACGCTTTGGTTCTCTGAGCAAACTGAAAGCCATGCTTTTTCAAAAAGATGTGGCCTTAACTTCGGCCATAGAGCTGTCTGATCTCCAAGTTGCAAGGTTCTCATCTGAGATACAGACAATACTCCACACTTACTTCCCGCTGCATTTTGGGGAGCTGGTCCACTGTATCTTTAATATGTCTGATATGAAGGAAATAGTGCACTTTTTTAAATGTATTGGCTCTGGTTAGCACCTTTCAGATGATTTTTGGGGTTATACCATCTTTCATTCACTCCGTGTTGGGAAGCATTTTGGAAGTCTCCCGCTTGTCCTGCTACTTGTGGTGGGAATCCTGATGTTAATTTTTCTCCTCCGCAATGGACATCCCAGTTCAACCCGAAATGGAGACAGCACTGCTTGTGCTGCGATGCAGTGAGTGCATGGTACACTGCTTCATCACACCTCGGCTTCGAGAACTAAATGAGCACTGGTTCTTGTCCTTCAGGCCTGTTTGGCTTCACTGTGTACAATCTGTATTCCACTGCCTGCTTTGCAGCCCAGAATGCGTGTTGGATCACAATCGGTTGCGACACTGGCCATTGAGGTACTACTGGACCCCTTAAATGCCCATGGGTATTGTTTTACCCAGTGTATTGCATTGCTGATGAATGCATTCTTTGAGCCACCCTGGGATGCTTTGGCTCCTAGTGAAATGGACACCGGCTCTATGATAAGCTTACAGGATGCAGTCCCTCCCTAAGCAGCTGCTACGGGAACTGGATGAAATCTCCTTTGCTCCTTACACATGCCTCTCGGAACGTCGTCTGTGGTTGTGGACAACAACAATGTTCCATCTACCACTCCGAACACATAAACAATTGGCTTTTCCTTGTGATGGGAAACGTTTGGCCTGTTTTCAAACTGAATCAAATAGCTTTTTGCTTATTTTTTCTAGGCACCATGACTTTCTGAGTGCTTGGGATTTCAAATAGTATAATGACTTTTAAAGGCTTTTATGAATATTTTAAAGGGAAGCTTACTTTTAGATGATTTTAAGAGTGCTTTTAGAGCTTTTTATTTTGAATAATGACCTGTTGGCTCTTAGATCGCTTTTATATATCGACCCTTAGTATGAGGAGTGGGTGTTTTGTGCCTGGGTTATAGCGAAGTGGCTCATTTCTTACTTTGTCCTATTTTTTACAATAACATTTCTGCTGTGATGTTTTGCACATATTTGCGTGCACGACAATGTTGGATTAGTTAATCTGAAACTTCTTTATTCATGCATCTGGCTTCGCACAACATTATCACGATGCCTCGAACATCATGTACAAGGCCCTTCTACGCACTATGTACAAATGTCATTTTATCTTTATCCACGGGGCGACAGGGCTCTCTACATATCATCCCAAAGCAGAAGTAGTTCTGGCTATAGACAGCTGCACAAGTGCTACTTCCACAAGGTAATAGTGGTCTGCACTCACCGTCTAATGGTCAAACTACTCCAAAACTATAAATACATTAAAACTGAAGAAACACACAAAAGGGAGTGCCTCAAGAATCCAACAATTTTATTGTAGAGTTTGTTCTCTTGGTTTCTTCTCTCCTCCTTTCATGAAGTACACATAGTTCAATGGTGTCAATATCAATGTATTCTTCTCCAATATCAAAATAACATGGGAGACGTGGTATGAAGTCTCAAAACAATTCTCTTTATTATTCTTGAATACATCAAAGAAACAGCCCAGCCAACGCGTTTCGTCCTCCGAGAGGACTTCATCAGGGTTAATGTATTTCTTTACAGCAATGTCACATCGAAGTCTAAGTGTAAAATGGATCAGTTCTCCACGAAAGTTTTGGAGCACTAGTACTGCCCCCTTATGGTTGCAGGGGAATACCAGGTGAACATATATAAATATCAGAGCTTAATATCCACACCCCATTGGGTTCTGTAAGCTCAGACTGGCTAATACGACACACCACCACCGTCACTGACCTTCTTCTGTCTATCTACATATCAATAACATCACTAATCTATATGCACATTGCAAGGCAGCTTTCTATTATAAATAAAGAACATCCCAATAGATTAGCGGAGGAGGCACTTCAGCTGATACCAAGGGTCCCTGCATGCTCAGACTTTACCACGCAGCGGTCTGACATCTCGTGAGTGGTGTCCAGTTTGTGACCAAGACGGAGTCCTACATTCTCTCCCACCAGGTAATTGGGCTGGATCGTCCCTTGGGGGGATTCTTGTCTACACCTACTCTACGGACACTCAGAGTAGGGTTTGCATAGTAGGAGTACGCTACATTACTGCCTTGTTTATATGCCTGGGGTTGAATCGCCTAGGGGGGCTTACGGTGGCACTGTGAGCTAGCTGGTCTCTAGGCCAACATATCCTGTGGGGGTGCCCAGAATCAGTCTAGGCACCTCACCCAAAGTTTATGATGTCCCACAAACGTGCAGGTCCTGCAGATTAGTGGGAACTAGACTACACCACTTCACTAGCTTTCCTGGGAAGAAGGAGGTCTTTTCTTCCTGACGCATGGGAGTGATCACACTGCCTGGCTGGAAGTCAGAATCCTGTCTTGGCGGCAGCAAGCGCGAGCTGTCAGGCAGAGCACAGGGCAGCTGGGGAAACCTCTAAGGTAGCTACCTGGGTGCATGCCACATCAATCATGGCATGAGGTTCATGTCAGGGAGAGAAGACTCGCTGTTTGATAAAACATGACATATTTAGGCGGTACCATAATGGAGCTGCCACTCTCCGGTTTTCCTAGATGCCAGCCCATGTTATCCTATAGACCATCTATCAGTTATAGTGTCCTTTAATGGCAAAGGGCACTAAAGGGTCATATAAGCTGCTCTGACACATCTACACCGTTACGATAATGCACCCTGCCTCCTGGACTTTAGGAGGCCCAGTTCGAGCAGTTTGCACTGCTGCTGCAGTCTGCAATGGCAGGCCTGCTGTAAGTAGTTTACTTGGGTCACTCAGGGTGGCACAAACAGTGCTGCAAGTCCCGGGGACCCCTTACCCACCTATGCCCTGTTTACCACTGGTACCATATACAAGGGGCTTATAAAGGGTGGGAGGTAAAGTCCTTGCCAATTGGGGATACCAATTCACTCATATCAGTTTTGGGGAAAGAGCACTGGCACTGGGACCTGGTTACCAGGCACCAGGGCACTGTCAGAGTAAAACACCAGCATCTAGTAGTCCAATGGGGCAAAATGTGGGGGGCATCTGCAAAAAGGGCCTGTTTTTCTTACTCAATGGACCTAAAGAGGACCAAAGTGCATTTCCAAACAAGGAAAAACATATTAGTGTCAAATGAGAAAGGGGGTTATTTTGCACGTGTGGTTATATTCTACACTTCCCATTATACAGTGGTTTTTAGCGTGTGGTTTCCCTTTTAAGATCTTCATTATGAGTTGCTCAGTAACTGGGTCGCAAATACTGCACCAGAAAATCAGGCATGCCGCTCTATAAAGGGGGTGCTGACCCTCAGCACTGACAACATAAAAGTCATTTGGAGGGGTGTACATCTGAAAAGCATGTCAAAATGCACTACGATTTTAAACATACAATTCATTTTCCTTTGTCTAATGGGCAACAACATAGAATGCGATACCAAAGGGGATGATGGACGGAGCGCTTGAGCAAATCAAACACTCACCCCCAGTCAACTGATCTGGGTTTAATCCATCATCATTCTTTAGCTCACTCCACCACCCCAGTTCAGACATGGCCATATGCAAATCAGTCTGACCCTGTGCCTCATGGGAACAGTCCAGCCCGAACTGCCAAGCCATGTCTTCCCTGGACCGGAAACAAGCATCCTGGGACCGGTTTCTGGCTATTCAGCCGTCATCAGCCAGGCTAGCTTGAATCCAGTGGCAAAGTGAGCAAGGGACCCACGTCTGGGCATACCCTGCCAACTTAGGGCGAACAAAGCGATACCAAAGGGGATGATGGACGGAGCGCTTGAGCAAATCAAACACTCACCCCCAGTCAACTGATCTGGGTTTAATCCATCATCATTCTTTAGCTCACTCCACCACCCCAGTTCAGACATGGCCATATGCAAATCAGTCTGACCCTGTGCCTCATGGGAACAGTCCAGCCCGAACTGCCAAGCCATGTCTTCCTGGACCGGAAACAAGCATCCTGGGACCGGTTTCTGGCTATTCAGCCGTCATCAGCCAGGCTAGCTTGAATCCAGTGGCAAAGTGAGCAAGGGACCCACGTCTGGGCATACCCTGCCAACTTAGGGCGAACAAGCGATACCAAAGGGGATGATGGACGGAGCGCTTGAGCAAATCAAACACTCACCCCAGTCAACTGATCTGGGTTTAATCCATCATCATTCTTTAGCTCACTCCACCACCCCAGTTCAGACATGGCCATATGCAAATCAGTCTGACCCTGTGCCTCATGGGAACAGTCCAGCCCGAACTGCCAAGCCATGTCTTCCCTGGACCGGAAACAAGCATCCTGGGACCGGTTTCTGGCTATTCAGCCGTCATCAGCCAGGCTAGCTTGAATCCAGTGGCAAAGTGAGCAAGGGACCCACGTCTGGGCATATCCTGCCAACTTAGGGCGAACAAGCGATACTCAAAGGGGATGATGGACGGAGCGCTTGAGCAAATCAAACACTCACCCCCAGTCAACTGATCTGGGTTTAATCCATCATCATTCTTTAGCTCACTCCACCACCCCAGTTCAGACATGGCCATATGCAAATCAGTCTGACCCTGTGCCTCATGGGAACAGTCCAGCCCGAACTGCCAAGCCATGTCTTCCCTGGACCGGAAACAAGCATCCTGGGACCGGTTTCTGGCTATTCAGCCGTCATCAGCCAGGCTAGCTTGAATCCAGTGGCAAAGTGAGCATCATCCCCTTTGGTTTTGCTATGTTCGCCCTAAGTTGGCAGGGTATACCCAGACGTGGGTCCCTTGCTCACTTTGCCACTGGATTCAAGATAGCCTGGCTGATGACGGCTGTAACCAGGATGCTTGTTTCCGGTCCAGGGAAGACATGGCTTGGCAGTTCGGGCTGGACTGTTCCCATGAGGCACAGGGTCAGACTGATTTGCATATGGCCATGTCTGAACTGGGGTGGCAGATTGAGCTAAAGAATGATGATGGATTAAACCCAGATCAGTTGACTGGGGGTGAGTGCTTGCAATGTTCAACACTCCGTCCATCATCCCCTTTGGTTTTGCTATGTTCGCCCTAAGTTGGCAGGGTATACCCAGACGTGGGTCCCTTGCTCACTTTGCCACTGGATTCAAGATAGCCTGGCTGATGACGGCTGTAACCAGGATGCTTGTTTCCGGTCCAGGGAAGACATGGCTTGGCAGTTCGGGCTGGACTGTTCCCATGAGGCACAGGGTCAGACTGATTTGCATATGGCCATGTCTGAACTGGGGTGGCAGAGTGAGCTAAAGAATGATGATGGATTAAACCCAGATCAGTTGACTGGGGGTGAGTGCTTGCAATGTTCAACACTCCGTCCATCATCCCCTTTGGTTTTGCTATGTTCGCCCTAAGTTGGCAGGGTATACCCAGACGTGGGTCCCTTGCTCACTTTGCCACTGGATTCAAGATAGCCTGGCTGATGACGGCTGTAACCAGGATGCTTGTTTCCGGTCCAGGGAAGACATGGCTTGGCAGTTCGGGCTGGACTGTTCCCATGAGGCACAGGGTCAGACTGATTTGCATATGGCCATGTCTGAACTGGGGTGGCAGAGTGAGCTAAAGAATGATGATGGATTAAACCCAGATCAGTTGACTGGGGGTGAGTGCTTGCAATGTTCAACACTCCGTCCATCATCCCCTTTGGTTTTGCTATGTTCGCCCTAAGTTGGCAGGGTATACCCAGACGTGGGTCCCTTGCTCACTTTGCCACTGGATTCAAGATAGCCTGGCTGATGACGGCTGTAACCAGGATGCTTGTTTCCGGTCCAGGGAAGACATGGCTTGGCAGTTCGGGCTGGACTGTTCCCATGAGGCACAGGGTCAGACTGATTTGCATATGGCCATGTCTGAACTGGGGTGGCAGAGTGAGCTAAAGAATGATGATGGATTAAACCCAGATCAGTTGACTGGGGGTGAGTGCTTGCAATGTTCAACACTCCGTCCATCATCCCCTTTGGTTTTGCTATGTTCGCCCTAAGTTGGCAGGGTATACCCAGACGTGGGTCCCTTGCTCACTTTGCCACTGGATTCAAGATAGCCTGGCTGATGACGGCTGTAACCAGGATGCTTGTTTCCGGTCCAGGGAAGACATGGCTTGGCAGTTCGGGCTGGACTGTTCCCATGAGGCACAGGGTCAGACTGATTTGCATATGGCCATGTCTGAACTGGGGTGGCAGATTGAGCTAAAGAATGATGATGGATTAAACCCAGATCAGTTGACTGGGGGTGAGTGCTTGCAATGTTCAACACTCCGTCCATCATCCGCTTTGGTTTTGCTATGTTCGCCCTAAGTTGGCAGGGTATACCCAGACGTGGGTCCCTTGCTCACTTTGCCACTGGATTCAAGATAGCCTGGCTGATGACGGCTGTAACCAGGATGCTTGTTTCCGGTCCAGGGAAGACATGGCTTGGCAGTTCGGGCTGGACTGTTCCCATGAGGCACAGGGTCAGACTGATTTGCATATGGCCATGTCTGAACTGGGGTGGCAGAGTGAGCTAAAGAATGATGATGGATTAAACCCAGATCAGTTGACTGGGGGTGAGTGCTTGCAATGTTCAACACTCCGTCCATCATCCGCTTTGGTTTTGCTATGTTCGCCCTAAGTTGGCAGGGTATACCCAGACGTGGGTCCCTTGCTCACTTTGCCACTGGATTCAAGATAGCCTGGCTGATGACGGCTGTAACCAGGATGCTTGTTTCCGGTCCAGGGAAGACATGGCTTGGCAGTTCGCGCTGGACTGTTCCCATGAGGCACAGGGTCAGACTGATTTGCATATGGCCATGTCTGAACTGGGGTAGCAGAGTGAGCTAAAGAATGATGATGGATTAAACCCAGATCAGTTGACTGGGGGTGAGTGCTTGCAATGTTCAACACTCCGTCCATCATCCCCTTTGGTTTTGCTATGTTCTCCCCAACAACATAGAATGAAACTAGATCAAATTCAAACAGGGATGGCAGGAGGGGTGTTCTTGTATTTTAAGTTCCCCATAAAGGACTTTTGTCAAAGGTCGCAGCAATTGACACATTTTAAAGCACACTAGACCAGTACCAGTCAAAACAGATATACAATCTATATATCATTTTGAATTGTATTCTCTTTCAAGGAAGTTTTGTTGTTCTGGGCATTGCAGAAACATATGCGTACATATATATGAAAAATGTGGTGCTGGTGGTGTGCTTATTAAAGAAATATTCAAAACATATTGTTGTGTCCTAAGCATACATTAGTTGTCCCGGGATTTTGGGTCTCACTTTCCCCAACAAATCTTTGAACACATTTTTAAGCATGATCTCCCTACATGTATGACAGTCTGTTAAGAAAGTAAGGTTGTGCAATGTCACGGCCTATCACTTTTCTAAAATTAGACCCTGTTCCGTGATGGTATCCCAGAGACCAAGAGGTGAATATATACCTGAACTCTGACAGCACTGTCAGGCTATACAAATGGTAGATTGTGTGTGTACAAATCTTCAAAGCTTAACACAAAAATATATATGTAACCCTTCTTCCACTTATTTATCCACCCTCCCGTTTCAATTAAGTTCTCAGTCATATCTTACGACTTAGAGCCCAATTTAGCTATTGGTGGAGAGAGAACTTCATCTCAATGGCAGCTTATTTCCCTCCCCGCCAAAACTATGGTCTTCACACCCAATTGAAATGTGGGTGGACCATAGTTTGATGACGAGGGAGACTAATCCATCTCTGCTGTGGTCAAACTTCTACGACAGCCCAAACGAGTAAGGACCATCAGGAGTTTGACTATATGTCTGCCGACCCAATTTCGAGAGGTGGACATACAGCCATTTCTCAATGCCTGGTACCACCAGCAATAACCTGGCGGTTAGGGGCACTGAAAGGTGCTAAATGACCCCCTCACCATTGGAGGAAACGACCTGGGAGAGGGGGCATTCTTTCTTTTAATTTTCAAAATGAAAATCGTGCTTTGGGATTTTTTTTTTGTAAATAAGATAACCTTTGCAAGCTTCCCATACAGCTCTCTCATGTTGATGGAGCTGTACAGCAAAATTACAATGCATTGACAGGAGCCACCACGAGGGCGGTTCCTGCCAATGCTAGAAATGTCAGTTGGGCTGGCAGACATTTCTAAATTTGGCCTTCGGCACACCCGTCAAGGCAACTAAGCAATTTACTCCGTTGCACTGTTGGAGGACAGGCTAGTCGGCAATAAATAAATAAGGCCCTTAGCTTACCTGGAAGAGAAAGGCTGCAAAATCAAATTATATGCAAATCTCAAAACTGAAGGCTGAATAGAGCAGAGCTAGAAAAATATTCCATGCTCATATAGTAAAATTAGTGTTTACTCACACAAAGCTTACACAATATGTTGGATCAGAAAAGTCCTCTTCACGGTAACGGTGGCGCACCCATGCCCTGAGTGCCCAACTATACTGATGTGTGGCTCTTTAATGCAGATTTTTGTTGTTATAGGCAAACACGAATCAGGTGTGTGTGCCATGACATTGGCCTGTTTCATGGATTGCTGTCTTGTTGGACCGTGAGAGGTGCCCAAAGTACTACCCTCATAGTGGTGGAAGTCAACCACCTTCACCGGGAGTTAGGAAGCACTAGCGCGGTCATGGCAGCATACCGTGTAGTGATCAGTAGGAGTGAACACGTCATTTTTAACCTCTGTCACTGGAGTGAGAGCTACAGGCTCACTACCTTTTTAAAGTTCGGCTGCTGTGTGCTTAACTTGCCCTTTGGCCTCCATCGGTTGGATTGAAGTGCTGCGGAGCGCAGAAGTGGTGACTCTCTGCTGGCTGTATGTGTGCCTCGAAAGAGGTACAATAAAGGGAAAGGGCAGTGCACTGCCCTGCCTGCATTATGAGTACATGTTCTGGGTGTATGTACCTGCGAAGAGTGCAGTACATGAAGAGTGTAGCGTTGTGCAGCACGCACATGGATATGTATGTGCTGGACATATGTTTGCCTGCAAATGGCACAATACAGAAAGGCTTAAGCGCTGTGCAGTGCACACAGAGTGAATGTGTGTGCTTAGTGTATGTATGAATGTGGTGCACAATTCATGGAGGTAACTGCTGGACAGTGTGTGTACTGTATAGATGTACTGAGTGCAAGTGTGCCTGTAATGCTACATTACATAGAGAACTCTGGGTTCCATTTTGGGAGAGACAGGCCTGCAGGGTGAAGACATGAGGAGGTAGATTGGTGTATTGCTGCTTTCCTGAAAGTTGGGTGGGACACACTGGAGGAAGGGAGACAGTCTACCCACTACACTTCAAAGGGTAATCTTTGATTCAGTAAGAGATCACCAGGAAGGGGCCTGGACACATCTCAGGTAGGATATGGGGTTGATAAGGGAATCATAAAAAGTAGGGCTGGGAGCCAGAGTGTTGGGACGGAAAAGTTCCCTGCATGGTAAGAGATGTGTACCCCTACCCAGAGTGCCCAACTGTACTGTTTTCTGGATCCCTAATGCTGATTTGTTGTCATAGACGAACATGGATCTTGTGTGTGCGACATGACATAGGCCTGTCTCACGGGTTGCAGTTTTGTTGAACCGGTAGAAGTGCCCAAAGTGCTACCCTCATAGTGGTGGAAGGCTACTGCATTCATCAGGGGTTAAGCAGCACAAGTGCAGTGGTGACAGCATACCGTGTGATCATCAGTAGTAGTACCTAGCACCTTTTTACACTGTGTCACTGGAGTGAGGCCTAATCATCTTTTTAAAGCTCAGCTGCTGTGTGCTTAACTCACTCTTGGCCTACATCAGGTGGATGTGGAGAAGTGCATAACACAGGACTAGTGACTCTGCATTGGTTGCATGGATGTCTTGTAAGGGTACAGTACAACGATGGAGCAGTACAGTGCAGTACATGCGTGGTTAGTACTTGTATTGTATTGTATTGTATATAGCATTTATAAAGCGCAACAAACACCTACGGGTACCCTGGTGCTAAAGATATGTGAACACAGACCAACGTAAAGCAAGGAGGACAGAACCTAAAATGGGCAATACTCAGAGACGACAGGATCAATTTCTGGAGAACAGCCACGTTTTGATCCTTTTCCTAAACAAGGACAAGGTACTACATTGTCTGATTTCAAGTGGCAGTTCATTCCATAATTTCGCGGTGGCAATACTAAAAGTTCTTCCTCCCAGTCTGACCCTGTTGAACCTGGAGACCTTTGCCAGACAGGCAGAACAGGATCAGAGACTCCGGGTGGGAGTATACCAGACCAGTTTCTTCTGTAGCGGCTTAGGGCCGTATCCATGCAGAGCCCTAAACCCCATACATAGGGATTTGAAATATATTCTTTGCTGCACCGGGAGCCAGTGTAGCTCAGCTAGACACAATGAGGCAGAAAAGCCTCGTGGTCTAGACAGAGCTAATTTCGCTGCCGTGTTCTGAACACGCTGCAGTCGCTGAATCAGATATTTGGGGGACTCCAACAATAAGGTATTGCAGTAGTCAAGTCTGCTTAAAATAGCGCCTCGTACTATCAAGGCTCTGACCGCAACGGAAGGATCTTTCTCAATGCTCTAATAAGACCAAAACAGCACCCCACCGTCTTATTCACTTGCGTCTCCAGTGACAAGTTGGCATTGAACATGACTCCCAAGTTACGCACCGTCTTAGACGGCGCCAGGGGAGTAGATGTACCAAGAGGCCAAATATTGTGAGGAAGAGGCAAAGGAACCTTCCCAACTGCGCAGTGTAAAATTTCGGTCTTATCCGAATTAAATTGTAGAGAATTATTTCGTAACCACTGCGCAGTGTCGTGCATGCAAGCATTAAAATACTTCAAGGCATTAGGTTGGGTTCCATCAAGAGATAGAATGATCTGGGTGTCATCAGCATAGTTTACCAATTTCACATTATGAGCCCAAATGGTATTGATCAGTGGGCTCAAATAGATGTTAAATAAAATTAGGCTGATGGCAGATCCTTGTGGAACCCCATGACAGATGTTAGTGAAGGCTGATTGGAACGGTGGAAGAGCCACTGCCTGACACCTGCCAGATAGATAGGATCGGAACCAGTCCAGGGCAGTGCCCACTACTCCCACCTCTTCTAAACGGGTCAGCAAAATGCCATGGTTAACCGTGTCGAAAGCGGCAGACAGGTCAAGCAAAATAAGTATTGCCGATTGTCCCCTGTCTGCCAACAAACGAAGATCGTCCATCACGGTCACCAAAGCAGACTCTGTTCCGTGTTCTGGACGGAAACCAAATTGTACATCCGCCAGACGGTTGTTACGTTCTAGGAATACTGACAGAGATTTGCTGACCAGACGTTCGAGGAGCTTCACTGGGTAGGGTAGGAGAGAGATGTGCCGATAACTAGCCGGGCAGGTTGGGTCAAGAGTGGCCTTCTTCAAGAGTGGCGTAACCACGGCCTGTTTCCAGCCAGATGGTACAACCCCGCTGGATAACGATTGATTGCAAATCTGCCGGAGTCTGGGAAAAAGTTCTGAGGCAAATTCCTTCCAGATTTTATGTGGAAGGGGGTCCAGTGGGGAGCCCGAGGAGACACCCAAGGCGAGCCCGCCAAATTCCTCCTCCGAAGGAGGCTCAAAGTGATCCAAGAGACTCAATTTAACAGTCCCTTCACCAGTCTGTTTTCCTACGCAGGACACCCTTCCCACACCATCAATCAAGGTTACTACTCCCTGGGTCATAGCTTCTTCCCCTACGGAAATGTTTGTTTTAAGCCCAGTAATAATAGTGCTGATTTTTCGCCAAAAAGGTTGCTAAACTGTCACAGAGAGCTTGAGTTGGCTGGATCTCGTTTTGTGAGCACTGTGGGTTAGTGATATCATCAACTATTTTGAAAATGCATTTGGACTTATTTAACGAGTTCAAAATGATCTCTGCGAAATATTCCTGTTTAGCGGAGAAAATTTATTTTTTGTGGAGAGATATGGCAGCTTTCCAGGCGATCTTATCCTCGTCTACATAGTGCTTTCTCCATTTTCTTTCTGCCTGTTTACATTTTAATCTCAAGGCTTTCAGTTTTTCATTGAACCACCTAGCGGAGGGGCTACCCCTGTTTTTACAATTTTTCAGAGGGGCAATTTATTTAACAGTTGCAGTGATTTGATTACAGAGATCCACATAATTCTCCTCCACTGACCTAAGTACATCAAAATCCCCTTTGAAAGCAAACGTTGGTGACTGTGTTGCCTTTTCCAGTATCCTCTTCCAATCCCTACTCAGGAAGCTCCTAGCATCCCTCAGAGCTGGAGCTCCTCGGCTAGGGATAGACGTCAGAAATTTGACCAGATGGTGATAAGTCCAGTCTACAGAGAGCACCTCCATATGTCCAGTAACCCTTTCCTCACTAAAAACTAAGTCGAGCATGTGCCCCCTATGTGTGTAGGCCCTGTTACCCCCTGAAATAGGCCTAGACTTTCGCAAGATTGGAGAAGGGTATGATATCCTATATCTAAAGTCCCATTTGGCCATAGATTGAAGTCCCCTGCAATAAGCAGTCTCGAATGAGTAAGAGCAATATTATTAAAAACATCAATCAGCACCTGCAATTGAGGTAGGTTGACTGCACCAGGGGGCGTATAGCACACTATGCCATCCAATAGGTGCCCCCTGTGGTCTTTTAGAGAGAACCCCAGGAGCGCAAATCCCTCCACTACGTCAATATCCATAGGGACAAAATTCCACCCTTCTTTAAACAGAAAAGCAACCCCACCACGTCTACCTGTGGCTCTAGGCTTGTGAAATATCTTATAGCCTGGGGGACACGCCAGTCCTAGTTCAGGAACGGAGTCAGGAAAGGTCCAGGTCTCAGTCATGAGTAGCACATCAAGATGATGCACTTCAATGAGTAGTTGAATCTCTGTAACATGTTTAGGAAGAGATCTAACATTAAGTAATCCGCAGACCAGAGCCTCCTTCCTGATAAAGTCGGATTTCGGGCTGACAGTATCCTCAAATATAGGCAGGCCTACCCCAACACCACTGATCTCGCCTATCTCCCGCAAGGCCCGGCTAGAATAACAGAGTTTCCTGGCATCACGGGCAGCATGGCTGGCACTGTGCGCGAACCATGCGCGGACGGGCGCAGACGGGCTTGCCTATGGCGCCCCTTCGGCGCGCCACTGGCGCACCTGCTGCGCACGTCCGCTGCGCTCCCTCGATCTTGCTGGCATAAATATCCGGTGTTGGTGTCAGCTCCACCCCTCACCCATTCTGATTGGCTACCCTGGGGGAATGGCACCAGGAAGCAACAACGAGGCTTGAAACGCCGATAACGCTAGTCGCAGCGAGATGAAAGTTTAAAAAAGCTATTTCAGATTCAATACAGTGCAGGCAAAATGGTTAAAAACAGTTTAAGAACAACTCCCTATGCGCTGGGTAGCATACACAATCTAAGTGAGCGCTCCCGCGATCTTGCCGGCATAAATATCCGGTGTTGGCGTCAGCTCCACCCCTCACCCGTTCTGATTGGCTACCCAGGGGGAGTGGCACCAGGAAGCAACAACGAGGCTTGAAACGCCGATAACGCTAGTCGCAGCGAGATGAAAGTTTAAAAAAGCAATTTCAGATTCAATACAGTGCAGGCAAAATGGTTAAAAACAGTTTAAGAACAACTCACTATGCGCTGGGTAGCATACACAATCTAAGTGACTGGGTGTATGTATACCAGGAAGGAATACATTACATTACATAAGAGATGTAGTGCTATGCGTTCGCAAGCACCGCATGTGTTGGATGTATGTGTGCTTGGGTGAAGAGTTGTGCAGTGCACATAGTGAGTGTGTGTGCTGGTAGTGTGTGTGTTTTGAAATAACACACTGGTTAAAGATAGAAAAGTGTCAGTACTGAACAGTGTATGCAGTCTGAGTGTGTGTGCTGGATGCATGGGTACATATGAGGGTACAATGCATAGTGTTATTAGTTCTGAACAGAAAGTGTGCTACGAATGTACTTAGTGAGTGTGCCAACAATGGTACATTGTATAGAGGACCCTGGGTTCCGTTTTGGGAAGCCCAGGCCTGTCTGGTAAAGACTTGAGGAGGAGAGGAATCCTCTCAGACAGATTTGTGGATTGTTGCATTCCTGTGAGCTGGGTGAGGACACACTGGAGGGAAGGATGAGACTCCCTTTACATCTCAAATGACTGCTCTTTGATTCAGTGATAGATCACAAGGATGGGGCCTGGACAGACAAGGGAGATGGGGCTGCTAAGAGAATTAAAAATAGTATGACTGGGGGTCTGTGATTAATCCTTTGATTCACATATCCCTGTAGCTGATGTCCAGGTGTAAAATCTGGTAACTCCCATGAATTATGTTGTGGACAATCAGCTCCAGGCTGTGACTGCTGTGACAGACCACTTTCAAGAAGGAAGATGAAAAGGAAAGTGTCCACTTCAAAAGAAGCAGAACCCCAGCATTAAACTTCACAGACCCAAACTCTAAATTACATTTGGTGTCTGGAAAAGGACTGTAAGAATGGGAGGTTGAGTCCCCAAACAAAAATGTGTCATGTGATAGCAGCCAGACAGGGTGTGTGAGAATGAGAAGCTCTGCAAGACGTCTGCCTGTGACCAGGATTAGAGGTAAAAGACTGCTAGTCTCCCTGCTGAGTGAGGGGAGATCATCAAGGACACCAAGATCACTTGCCCTGGAGCCTGGAGCGCCATCGCCTGCCTGCTTACGAAGACCATTGTGCCCTGTGAGGTAGAGGAGAGCGTTGGAGGAAGAGAGGTCTAGTGGGAAGCCCTGCACAAGAATTCCCTGATGAGCTGTGGCGCTGTGCACCAATCGGTCTGATGCGTATCGGCGCAGCAATCCTTGTATGCCAGGAGAGGGCTGTGTTGTTCCAAGCTATTCCGGAAGCGCTGGGTGGAAAGCTCCAAGCCACACTGCTGCGATGTCCCTGTATGCCAGAGGGTCACCAGTGAAATGAGTTTGGGCAAGGTGTGCAAGACCTATGACTGCCAAGATTGCAATCCCGTGTGCAAGTAAGAGCCGCCGTAGTGAGAATGATCATCCAAGAAGAGCCTGCTCCCTGATTGTTAGTCCCCCGACAACCCCGTAAGCCCGGAGGGGCTGCCGGTACCACTTTGGCCTAGTGTTCGAGTCGTCGCCCCGGACTGAAGGAGAACTGCTATGCGAAGCAGGTCAAGTCTGCACGGCATGACCTGCTCCTGACAAAGTCCCAGAGGTTTGCTGAGACGCAGCCGAGTGCATCGCACCCTCATTGGAGCTCCGGTTGGGAGCCGGAGTATCACACCAGCACCCCACTTATCTGCTAGGGGGAAGAGCTACTCAGCTTCAGTGTCTGCTGAGCAGGAGCAGCTCCAGTCACGGGAAACCAACCGGCAGAGACTCAACAGGAAGAACCTGCTCCACTGGGTGTTGCCATGTCTATTGTGAGCAGCCCAACTTCGTTGTACAGATACGGACTGGTGAGCACATGAGATGAGGGACCACGCTGCACTGTTGAACACTGCCAAACCGCAGGAACGGGTAAGACTGAAACTGGGACTTTGGGGCACTGGGGCACTTGCTGCTAATGGCGCTGTTGCACCATAGACAATTTTGACTAAGGGGCTTATTAGGATGGCGGGAGGACCTGAGTCCTCCCGCCATCCCCGCGGTGTTGGGACCAGCCGCAAGACATGCGGCGGTCCCGCAGCACGAATTAGGATTCGACCGCCACCCTGGCGGTCGCATTCCGCATTTTAACATTGCGGCGGGTGCTGCATACAGCAGCACCCGTCGCAATGTCAAAATCGCATGCCTGGCATTTCACTGCACCACATGGCAGGCACCACACGGTGCCTGCCACTTGGTGCAGCGAAATGTAGGGGGGTACCATAGGTACCCCCCAAGTGCACCCCCCACCCCCCCGGGGGCCCGCAACGGGCCCCCAAAGCCAATCCCCGCCAGCCTTAGGCCTTTAACAATCGACATCCTAATATGGCTGGTGGTGCCTGCTAGGCACCGCCACCATATTAGAGCCCCTGCTCCGCCCGGCAGGCAATCGTAACGATTGCCTGCCAGTGGAAAAGCGGCGGACGGACTTTCCGTCCGCCGGGATACCCACCGCCATCGTAATATGGCGGGGGGTATTTCACGTTACGATGGCGTAACGGTCGCCACCGCCGGCTCGGCAGTGGCGATCGTTACGCCATCGTAATGAGCCCCTAAGTTCCTAAAGGGTCAGAAGGGAGAACATTTGAGTACGGCCTAATAGTTTGCATTCCCTGATGCACCCACCAGTAAATGGGGAATAACCCTGAACACGTTACATGAAGGAGGGTGGGGCAGGGATTCCCCTGACAACTGCTGGAGCTCCTGACTTCAAGGGGGATTGTGTTATTGCATTTGAATGGTGCATCTCTTTGCATGTGTAGAATTTGAAATAAAATACTACTTTTTCTTAGTAAAGCAAGTATTTGGCAGGACATTGATTTTTTTGCTCGCACTGTTTGCATTTTGATTTATGAATCGTATTCACTGACCTGTATCTACATCCCCGAGGGAGGCTTCACTGCTTGACCACAGCTACCACTGAGAGTCAAGTGCAGAAGGGGTACTTGGCCCAGCTGAGCAGGATCCATAGTAAGACGGGACCTGGGACATCAGGAGTAAAAGGTTCAACCACCAAGGTTGGGCCCAGTAGCCCCTTTATGCTCCGTGGCCCTCTGAAAGGGGTTCTGACATTTGGTGGCAAGTGGTAAGGTGCCTTATGTTTGTTTATGAGCCAAAGATCACAGGTGGCATTGTCCATTTCCTATTTGTGTCAGTACTGCAATAAGCCCGTTTTTTTTTTCTTCTACAAACAAAGGCGACACATATGCAATGGAGCACACAAGTTTGGGAATTGACCTCAGCACCATGCCCATAGATCAGATGAAGGATTTATGTAGGAACAGAGGGTGGAGGATTCCTAGGAAAAGGGACAGGGAGGTCCTTGGTAATTTCATTAGGGATCAGTTTGAGATACTGGGTGACAATGAGGATGCTGCATCTGACTCTGGGGAATGAACCATGGTAGGAACTCAGAGATCGCTGTTGACCCAGACGCTAGGATCCCCTTAGCACAGGTATAACCCAGACACATGCCAAGTGTGTCCCGTAATGCAATTTCTGGAGTTTCACCAAGACACTCACCACCTTTAGTTTCTAGAATTCGTCAGGTGTGTACACCACCTCGAACTTCTATGGTATCACTGTCCCCAATTCCAGAAGTGAACCACTTGGGTGGGTTGAGTCTAGCCGAGACCCTAAGCTTGAAGTTGGCACTTCAGAAAGCTAAGGCTGAGGCAGATAAAAGAGCCAGAGAGTTCAAGAGGGAGAAGTTAAGAATAGCTGATCTGGAACAAGAGGAGAGGAAGAGGGAGAAATAACAGGAATGGGCCAGGGAAGAAAATTTGTGAAAGAAAAAGGAGAAACAAAGAGAGTGGGAGGAGAAACAGAAGGAAAAGGAAAGAGAGCTGGAAAGGGAAAGGCTAGCCCATGAGAGAGAGAAACATAGGATGGCAGCAATGACAACCCCATCTGGCGTAAGGGACTCTAATTCCAATTTGTGGCAAAGGTTCCAAAAAGATCTAGTGCAAAGATGTAGTGCATGTGTATGTGTATATCAGGAAGATCAGGATATTTTGGAATGGTTAGGGAGCTTTGAGGTTGCTTGTAAAGTGCAGGCCTTAAATGATGTGTCCAAGGCAGCTGCCATAATTAGGTGAATGCCATTAGAAAGGACAGCTGTCACTGGGAGGATGCCTGTGGCAGGCCAGAAGGCCTATGAGCGAATAAAGGAAGCTCTCATTCGGAGGTTTGGGCTGAAACCAGCTCAATACCTGCAGAGATTCTGCGACTGCAAGAGAGCAGATGGTGTTTCATTTGAGACTTGGATTCATGGTGTATTTAATGATTGGAATGAGGAGGTAAGAGGGAAGAAGGCCAAGGATTTTCAGCAAGTTGCACATGGGTGAAGGTATACGAAAAGGGCCTGTTGCGCTCAACCTAGTAGCCATGGGCATTTGGAAGAGAGACCCAGATGCTCTGAAGCACATCGATCCAAATACAATGTGATTTGTGTAGGAAGTTAGAATCAATGGGAGGAAAGTGCCTGCCCTGAGGGATACTAAAGGCCTTCCACACTATGGTTGAGAGGAAGAATCTTAAGCTTGAGGAGATACTCCTAGGAGCTAAGGATAAAGGATTAGTAGCCAGTGGAGAGGGTGGAGAGTATCTGCTTGCCAGGGGTTGAGATTAAGTTCAATGGCAAGGTGGCTATGATCGATGTCGGAGTAAGGGAAATTGAAGGAGCTGGATGTCTCTTGGGCAATGATTTGCCTGACCCTGACTTGGTGCCAGGATCAGAAGCCTTTATGACTGGGACAACGTCAGCGGTGTTGACAAGAGCAGGTGCTGTGTGGCAGTCTCAGAGTGAGGCTGGGATCATCTCTGATTCTCAGGGACCAGGACAAGGTAGTTTTCGGTAAGGGCAGACTCTGGAAAGGCAGTGCCCGTTGAGGTCATTGCTGAAGTCATTGCTTCTTCTACAAAGGGAGAGGAGGCTCCCCAAGCGGACCATTTGCTGGAGTCTGGGTCACTTCAAGAGCTGCATGGTTTGTTAGCTGCTGGAGGGCCCACCCTAAAAGAGTTCTGCAACACACAGGAGGAGTGCCCTATGCTTGTGAGACTTCAGAAGGAAGTCCAGAATCAGGTCAGGAAAGGAGTGGTCAGGAAACGCTATGTTGGTTGGGAGGATGGTCTACTCTATAGTAGGTCTGGGCAGAGTTCACGGAGTTCCATTCGCACACATTTTTTATGCCAGGTGTTTGTCCCGCGCTGGAAAATCAGCATGAATGGCACCATGTGCAGTGCAAGAGGGTGCTGCTTCTTTCTGCCATATGAGTAGAAGTTCTACTCGAGCGGCAGCTTCCTCAATGCAAACGGAAGGTTTCTCAACGTGAGCGGTAGCGGCCATCCGTGACCGCCCACGCTGAGAAACCTCGCCGGGAGGTGGTCTGGAGTAAGATTTTCCTCGCTCGCGCTCACCAACTTAACGTTGGCGAGCGAGAAAAAAACTCAGCTCTGCTCAGAACTCCATGTGCCACACAGAGCACAGAGTGAGAAAAACTCCACGAGCGGAGCGGAATTTCACACCCAGGCTTACTTTATAGTGAACCGGTAAATCCTGAGCCAGGTACTAGCAAGAGGCAAGTGGTTCCATTAGTGCACAGGAACCTCCTGTTGTCACTGGCCGATGAAGTGCCCTTCGCCAGACACTTAAGAATTAGAAAAACCCATGATAGGTTGGACCCTCTGTTTTACTGGCCAGTGATGTGCAGGGTCACAGAGAGTAGAACCTGTCCAGCTTGACATATGAGTTGACATATGACATATCGCTGCAAATCGCTAGTGAACGCTCTGAGAGGGAATCCCCTTCTCGCACTTAGTGCACCTTAGCGCGCGCAACACATTTTAGGTCAAAAACACGTATTTTAGTGTAGATCTCAGATTTCACATATATTTAAGGTCCTGAGGAAAGCCAGTTAATACAGGAGGGGAGACAAAGGCACAATTAGTGCCTCTACCAATTGTAGGTGTTCTGTTTGAGCAGGTGGGAATAGACATTGTTGGTCCGTTTGACCTCACCATCCCAGTCAGGCAACAAGTACATCTTGGTTGTGGTGAATCACGCCACCACATACTCACAAGCTGTATCTCTGAGGAGCATGACTGCAAAGTTGGGAGCTCTCCTGGGGATTTATTCTATGGTTGGATATACAGTTACCGCATATGCTGTCCCCGGAGGAATATCCAAGTTGGTGGAAAAGCAGAGGTGTCACCTTGATGCGAGTGGGACAACAGGCCACCCTCTCTCCCCCCGGAGGTACCATGTTGTAACATTACAGCATCATATATATTATCAAACAATGAACGCCTAATAGGTGGTAACTGTATATATTTTCATACTTTCTGCATGCAAATAGTGAGTGTCCAGTATAAACTGACAGGAATGGTAGCAGGGAACTAGCTTCCCGAGGTCCTGAAGAAGAGCCAATTAGGGGCACGGCTCGAAACATGTTGACCTTTTAGGAGAATAGATCCATTGCACATCTCTTATCCTAAAACTCACCCTATTTTTTAACCATGCCAACTAGAGGTTAAAAAAAAATTAAGGGACACCTACTAGCCAGGTATTTTTAACCAGACACCAACAATCCCCACTCCCCTTCCTTTTTAGAACAACTTTTTTTATCATTGTATATAACAACACAAAGTGCTCCCACGTTGGTCGTAGGTTGTAGCACACCCGATACGCAGTGGAACGGGATGGACCCGATGATGACCACCAAGGGGTCACCATACTGGGTGAGGGTTTTACAAGAAAAACCTTTGTTTTCTTCAGTGGAAAGTTACTTGAACATAACAGAACTGGGTTTTCTTTTTGGAATTAGTTACGTGAAGAGGAGGCCATACCCAGTGTATCCTCTTACTTCCCCTTCTCTTTTGGTACGTTTTGGTTGCAGTCAGCCTGGATAAAAGCCACATCAGTCTGCAAGGGTAACAGAGGAGCAGCGCATGGCATGCTGTGGATCTAGGCAGAGCCAAATAAGAGCCCATTGGAACAACAGAGGATCAGCACGTGGCTTGCACTGGTTACATGCGGCCAGATAAATGTCCATTAGGCTCACCCAGATTTTACGGACGAGCTGCAAGTGGCGTGCTCAGATCACAGGCAGCCAGAAAAATGTGCATTGGGTCCCCCCAGGAGTGACAGAGGCAGAGGCATTTGTTACTGGCAGGCAGGATAAATGAAACATAAAATCTGCAGCAGCGACAGACGGGCAGCATGGGGCGTACCTGGGTCCACAATGATTGTCCTTTGTGATGGAGATCCGACGCAGCACACCAGGTCTTCACGAGGGTCCTGACCAACGATGTAAGTCAGAACCCCTGCCGGAATCTCATGGGCACTCGCTGCAAATCGCTAGTGAACGCTCTGAGAGGGAATCCCCTTCTCGCACATAGTGCACCTTAGCGCGTGCAACACATTTTAGGTCAAAAACACGTATTTTAGTGTAGATCTCACATTTCACATATATTTAAGGTCCTGAGGAAAGCCAGTTAATAATTAAAGGCCTGGCTGAAACATGTAGACCGCCCACTGGATGCAGGAGTTCCTAACTACCACTCCATCTACATCCACTGCCTTGTTTTTATCACTGCCAGAGGCCCATATATTAAAGGTAAACCCTCCGGGTAATGGGACCACTGGACAGTTTTTAAACTTCACTTTCACTTCACTATCACCGCACACTCAGCAACATACCTGCTCCGCTGTAATACAGGCGTTGTAGCACACTCGGGACACATTCGGTGTCACCGGGTGGGCCCGATGATGAAGCATGCCACCAACTAGGTTGGTGGGTGAGGGCTTCATAAAAAGAAATTAGAGTTTTTCTTATTACTCATCATACAGTTCTGAGTTCTTTATCACGCAAAATAGACTAGTTCTCTTTTGATGACATATGTCCTTTGTGATGTCCATTCTACTCAAAACAACAATCTGGAAGTTAGGGGTGCAGGGTGCAAACGCAACAATCGTGGCTGCCGTGATGTTGGTAAGAACTGTAGCTTCCTATATTCTTAAAAAATAAAGCAGTCTGGAAAACCAAAACAGTCTTGGTTTCAAGAAGAGTCAAACTGGGGGGTTTGTGCCAAAAACAGGTTGCCCTGTTCACCAACCATTGTCTTCCTTTTCTTCTCCAAGGGTAGTTGACCTGTACCCTGATAAGAATCTTCTCTTATAGATCTCATTCGATTTTGTGGAAGAGGATCCTGTGGATTCACATACAACTACGGTGAGCCGGTACGGGGATAGTTCAAATGTGCATCCAACATTATGTTAGCAGATGATTCTATGGCACTAATGACATGATTCTTCAGTCTTGGACCCTCCTTTTACATACCATTGCCAGTGCTTAATTTGAGCCGGTGGTTTCTGGTGCTTGGCACCGGCATTTAATTGCCAGCACTGGCGCTTATGAAAGACTGCCACATGGTAGCGCTGTCTGTCTAATTTAGGTATGAGCACAACAACAGCTGTTTATTACTTCAATTTGCATTTACAATGACTAATACCTGCCTCCAAAGCCATTCTTATAGCTTTGGGGTCCTGGAATAGTATGAATTGTTACACTTGTGAGAGAGAGATGTTAGTTGTTGTGTGGGCACTGTCTTTAACAGCACGGATGGTACATGCTGTAGTGTCCTCTTGACAAGGACCCTGGCACTGGTTATTTTACAAATTAAGCACTGACCATTGTTGTCTACTAGCGTAGCCCAACTGACTTTGTTAATGGGATTCAAGCTTACAAGTACCAGACTGCATTTGGTCATTACCTAAATTGCAAGTCTGAATAATTGTGTCTCTGGTGACATGGAGTCATCCAGTTTCCTGATCTAGCCCAGTTATGTGCAAGTATTGCAAACATACCCCAATGGAAGGGGTGCACTCTCAGTACCTATGTAATCAGTTCTTTAAATGGACCTGTTCTGTCAAGTACTGAGAACATGTACCTCTTTATTTTGAGAGGAGAGTACCTGCACATCTCTGAAGAGGAGCAATACTTTTAATTGGAGATTATTTGGCACTTCTCAGAAAGAACTCGGTACTCTGTTATAGGGCAGCTGCACTTCTGTTTCTCCACTTCAAGTTCTGTTTGTAATTGAGGATTTGTAATAATTCAGCTAACTCCTATTTTGTTTTTGCAATTTTTTTATTGTTCCACTTAACAACTCACAACATTTGACCTTCGATTGTACAGTGACATTGTGCAAACCACAATACGTTCTCAATAGGGATGGAGCAGAGTAATTTTAGCTCCTACTTTCTACATCACAAAAACATAACATAAACGTGCACTTAGTACATGTTTGCTGTGAGAACTAAACATAAATGAGTTGTATTTGACATCATTATTGAAGTGCATTCACTGTAGGATTAGAGAGTTCATACATAACACTGTGTGCCATAACCGTATTAAATGAGATATTCTTTGGATACTTGATGAATAAACTATACTCACATATTTAGAATGTGTTTACTTTAAAAATGACAGTGGATTTAAGTGATATATGTATTAATATTTCATATATTTAATTTAAAAAATGTAGTTTGTGGCCATACTTACACATGTGTGTTAATTTTATTGTATGCCACATGCAACATGAATCTAATGCACTGACATTTATATTTATTTGTTTGACATGCATAATAAATGTGCACCATTGATTTAATACTTTAAAACTGCCCTTACTGGGCCAGTTTTCCATTCTGCATGAAATACTGCTTTCCATTTCTGCTTACATGATTTTCCCTTGCAGTGCATAAACACACATTGTTAGTTTGAGAATAGATACAACATTGTACTATCAATAGAGAGGGTGCCTAAAAAGAAGACTCTGACAAAGGAACATGGAGAGCCAGACCGTTAACTGAAGAGTCCTATTCAGCATTATTGCAACATGGCTTGGTTGAACAAGGACGATGTTGTTCCCATGTTCAGTGTGGGACATACCAGTAATGTTGCAGCTTACAACATGAGAATGGAAAAGGACAATGGAACCCCTGATGATGTGAACTGAGGGGTGGTAGCCGAATGATTTTGGTGCAAGTAACTGGAGTCTACACGGTCTGAGATTTCCACCACCTTTCCTTGGACTTTGAGAGGTTTAGACCACTATGCTTATTCTCTTTGACTCTTGCTGAGTGTGGCTTAGGCTACCACTCACATTCCCCTGACCCAAGAAGCATCTTGACTGAGCTTCTGCAATGCTGACACCTTCTTTCACTTTGATTTCCTTACTTCCAGACCTTTCATGCGTTTTTTCCAATTTGTCTGTAGTTCCCTGAATTTTGAGATTCCTTAGACTGTCGAACCATCCTTTTAGTTTGGACTTTAACTTAGATGATTCTAGATTTTACTCATGTATAGAAGAGAGGGCCAGAAACTCTTCTCTGAGCACCAGATTTTGTTATTTATCTTTTGTATTGCTGTGAATTAACTTCTTGTTTGTGTTATACTGGTACGCCTAAACTTATTTTGGAGGTTGGGTTTCCCAGTTGTTATTCTGTATCTTTAAAGCATGGTGCTAAGATTTGTGTACCTTAGCTTGATTGCTAGCTTATAATAAACTGTCTTAACTATAATTCCTGATCCTTATTGTGTAGCCAAATGTGTTACACTGTTAATTGAAATTGATTGCTGCAATGTTAACTCCCATCACCTCTCAGGCGGGAAAGAAAAGATCTATCGGAGGACGAATGGTAAGAGGGTTGGCCCAGAGCACTGGATCAGCGGGTAAGGGAAAACCGTACAGACAGCAAGCACTCGAACAATGTCATCTATTTTACCTACAGCCATGCTACATTTTCACTCAGTTAACGCATATTTTAAGATTGGGATGCTTAGTCTCCCGAACCATATGCAGGATGTGATGTGACAGGCTCGATCTGTTTGTAACTAAGGGGCCGATTCCGATCTCGGCCGGTAGGGCTTCGAATCGGATTCGGCTTAACCGGATCCGATTCGGAGCCCTATTGCCAGACCGATTCGTACGCGCGTCCGGGCGAGCGAGTACGATGCGAAATCGGTGACCGACTCGTCCGGGCGTCCCGACCGCTCCGACCGCTCCGACCGACTCGTTCCCGGGTCTAACCGCACCGACCGACTCACTCGGACTCGACTCGCACCGCGCAATGGAGACGTTCCCCGGCCGGGTAAGTACGATGAGCGCCGCGAGCAGTCCGACCGAGCCGCGCACTGTGGCTCGAAAGAGCAGTCGGAGCCGTACTTTGGGGGTCCGTGTCGGACCCCCCTGTACGCGTAGCTGCGCGAGTCGCACACAGGGGTGACCCATGGGTCCCCCCTACCTGTGCGTGTACGGCGCGAGTCGCTTCGCCGCGTACACGCTGTAGGGGGCGCCCTTGTCCGCCTCGCACCCTTTGAGTCAATGGGAGCCCGCGTACGCGTTGTACGACAGGCTCCCATTGACTTCAATGGGAGTCCGACCGACTCGAGTCCGATGGCATACGTGCGCATCGTACTAGTTCGGTCGGGCTGCACGGGTCCGATTCGGTTGGAAATCTCTCCGGGTCCGGCTCGGTCGGAGAGATTTCCGGCCCGAATCGGAATCGGCCCCTAAGTCTATGTGTAAGTCTGTAAAACAATAAAAAAAATAGAAAGAACTTCCTTGTGCTTATCTTAAAACACATTTGTAGATCATTTACTAATTCTGTAAATAAGACAGTGATCACATGTGCTTCGGGTCATCATTCAACTTTCCAGGCTTCTAGTATTGTTTACATTTCCGCCTGTGTTTATTTTTAATTCTTATTTTCCATTCTTATTGGTATTTAGCTCTTTTTTTTTTCAATAGGCAAAACATAGAATTGTAGGGTGTATATTGCCACAAATTGTTTTGTGTCTGTCTGATTTTGGTGTGCTTAGTAGCATACACAATAAAACAATTCACTCACTTGAAAACATTAGCATTGCAGTACCAGTTAGTGCACATTTGAAGCTATGTAAATTGTATTGGAAAATTGTATTTTTGGGTTTTAACACATTATTCTGTCCATTATTCACTGGTGTAGGCAGCCACGGCCCGTGCAGATAAGAGCGGTGGGGCCGGTTAGGGGGGGTCCCGACGGACGATGACGAGGGAAAATTAATTATTTATTTAATTTTCCTCTTCATCATCCCTCGAAATCCCCCCCCACCCGGCCCACCCGCCCACCGCTCTTACCTGAATGGGCCGCTGCTGGGTGTAGGCCTCTCCAAGATGGACACCATAAAGAGACACAAAAGAAAATCAAATTTTTGTATTTTAAATGACTGTCAAACGCTGTTCGGGGAGGCCAGGGGGTAGCAAGTGCCACTGGGCCTCAACTATGTGGATTGAGGATGTTGGCATCTGATATGCCGGGGTCTGATCTACTATGCTCTGCAAGTCCAGCCAAGTACAACCCCTTCAGCTTTTGACTAAGAGTGGTAGCAATGGCAACCAATCAAAGGAAAATACACTGGAGGTGCAGAAGCTTAGAACTCAACAACCACTCAGCAGCGCAATAACTGATTGTCCAACCCAGTGCTTATTTTTAAAAAGAAAAGTACCATATTACACACCAAAACTAGGTACAAAAAAGAAAAATACCATATTAGACACCAAAACTGGGTGAAATTAATAATGACCAGGCAGCTTTTCTCTCACTTCTAGGTGACAAACCATACTTCGGGTGAGATGAGATCGCCTCCTCTTGCAGCGTTGTTGCTGTCCTGCATAGTGGCAGGAGCCAATGTCAAAGAACCTTTGGGTCAATGATTCAGGCAACCTGGGAGTTGTGGTGGCCCCATAGGGCAGATCTTGTCATGGCCACACTCATAATCACTTCTGAGTGATAGGCTTTCGCTTGGGTTCTCTTTCAGGGTGCTAAATCAGGGTGTAGTGGTGCAAGCTAATCACACCAGTCTCTATAGGTCTCAGCAGCATGAGAAGAGCCACAGTTGCACTTCGTTTGGTCACAGAGGCATGGGATGAGCAGCTGTAACACTTCTTTTGGTCACAGTAGCATGATATGATCCACTGTTGCACTTCTTTGGATCACAGCAGCAGCAGTTCTTAGTGTGATGGCACTGAGAAGCTATGATTTCACAGGTCCCATTTGGCACTGCAACCAGGAGCGTCCGATGCCTGCAATCAGCTGGGAAACCAACCGCACCTCCATCTTGTGCACAATGGCGTAACAAAACTTGAGGACCCTCCCCACTCTCTGGACCCAGTCAGGAGCTCTCAGGCCAGGGGCCTGTGCACAGTGCCGGAGGGCACCCCCTGGAGCTCATGAACCCTCACCACAGGGGCTGTGGGGCCTATTGTTACGCCATGGCTTGTGAATGAGGTTAGGCAAGAGGCATACAAAATGGATCCCACAGGCCCCCATGACTCTGGTTCACTCATACAAGTCAGGTATCACCCAGGCCACATTTACAACACACACAACATAGACTTGGGATGTTAGCACTAGAATCTGGGTAAATGGCATTTGATAAGAGTGGTCCAGTAGGCCTCAACTCCAGTGACACAGATAAAAGGTCTCTGGTCACAACTGTAGATTTATAAAACATGGTAGGCTGCCACCACTGCTCTATGTGCATGACAGGGACAGTTGCCCACATTCCAGTCCTATCAATGCCTTACAAGTGTAGTGTGTGTTGAGCACAAGATACAGAATTAAGGGGTAAGGCACTCATAGTTAAAAACAGTCAGAAATCTGCACCTGCAGGTTTACTACAGCCTAACGGAATTCACAAAACCTTTCCTGGTTACATCCTCAAAACTTGCATTAGTCCCAGCCTTTCATGCCTAAACCTGGATCGGTTTTCAGATTTTCTTCACATACAGATATATACACATGTACATTTTTTGAGACAAGGAACAAGTCCAAACACCTGCTCATTTTTTTCTCTCTACTGGGAAAATTGTTTACCCATAGATAAACCCCATCACTTACATCCACACCAATTTTGTAGGTGTCTTTTCTTCCTCTCCCTGGAGAGGAATTTACTTCTGCCCCTTAAAGGAGTAAATATCTTCCTATGAGTTATGCATGATGATCATTGACCGCACACAATGCTCTTCTGAAATATCTGATTGGTAAGATGAGTACATATGTGCCTACCATAGCACTATGGGATGAACATGCTACACCTCGTTCTGAAGTGCAGCCAAAAGAAGAAAAAAAGGATTTACTCCTGCTCCTGACAGAAGTAAACATACAGGGTGTAAAAGGATTGAAAACACATTTCTTCATACCCACAAATGTGTATGATTCCGGGTGTTCAAAAACGTCCAGGGTATTCTGGCCATACAACACCCACTTCCCGCCCTCAGGAGCGGAAGTACTTAACTGGAAACCTCTGCGTTCGTAAATTCTTTTATGAGTACCTAGTGATTTGTGTGAATTCTAAAAGTTGTTTTGCATTTGTGGAAAAGGCTGCTTGAATGTAAATCATATTTACAGGTGCAAACAGCTTTGTAAATCAGGCACACATTACTCAATTCTGTTAGTCCAGAGGTCACAAATCATCGACTTAGAAGCACAGAACACGGACCAGATGATCACTTACTCTATGCTTCCTGGGTGTCAGGTGTTGTGGGGGAGATGCTAACAGAACGGGTGTGGGTCAGTTTTTTTTCTGGCCTGAAGAGTAAGAGGTCATGGTTGCATTAAGTTGATGGATGGTGTATCTTGGCCCATATTTTTTCCCCATAGCCTGAGGACAAAGGTGAAGGTCTGTCTGGAGGTTCTTTTAATTCACTTGCTTAGGTGAAATACTTTAAAAGTTGAATCAACAGTTTTAACTTTGTGCAAATAGTGATGGTCAGAGCCCACCCTCTAACCTTGCACAACCAGACATTTGCCTGGGGTGGCAAGAGATGCGGTGGGCAAACAGGACCAGCTCCTCCATTTGAGCGGAGGAGTGTTGCCCCACAAACAAAAGCCCCAGGCCAGAGCTGAAAAATAAAATGGTGATAAATTATATTTATTACCATTTTATTTTTCAACAACTGCCACGTCCCAAGCTGAGCGTCAGGACGGGGCATGGCCATTGCTGCTGAGTGGCGGCAGGGGGCTTTGTTATCTCGAGTTTAAAATGTGCATGTCTCTTTGGCCGGCCATCTTGTGACAGCCAACCAGGCATGCACATTTTAAACCTCTCTAATGCAGCATCTTCAGACAGCTGGGTTACAGAAAGCAAAGGCCTAAAGCGCTCTTGTGAGCGCTGATAGAGGCCTCTCCCACCAATCCTAGCGCTGCTCTCATGCTGCATGAGAGCATTGCCAGGATTGGCTTGGGAGTCAAGAGTCTGCCTGCCTCGAGGAGGGAAGAATTATGGAGGACGTCGTGCTCATAGAAAAGGTAAGTGCCTTTTATTGTTTATTTTTTTATGTGCCCCCGCCCACCACACTCGGGACATGCAAGCCACCACTGTGTCACAAAATCTTTTCTTCCAAGGAAGCTCTTATATCACATCTTGGTTGACAGGCTTTACTCTTAACACACCAAGTGATTACTTCTTTGTAAAAATAAAAGTAACCATATTATTTACTCATTGTCTTTCAAAAGTGAACATTTTATTTATTGCGACATACATAGCAGCACAAGTTTTTTAAAATGCTTTCACTTTTATTGTTTTCTAAACTAAATTATCCCGTTTCCGTGTGATGTACAGTAAGTGAAAACGATGTTAGAATATTGATTCAGAATTTATATGTGTGATGATATTAATTATATGTGTTGCTTTTATATATTGACCGAACAGTAAAAATGCTTCTTCAATGTTAATATGAAAAACTTTCCTTATCACAAATCTCATTATTTTTTAAAAATAAAACAAGATCAAAATGACAATAATCCAATCAGTAGAACCGGAGATAATCAATTTGAAAGATTTCAGTATAAATAACACCAAAAGGCATAAATCGCCAACTGTGGAGATCTGGTCGCACTGGCCTGGGACAAAGCCACAAGTTCAGACTGACCCCAATGGAGCATCGGCTTGCTACAGGGACCCAGTTAGGCCCATTGAACAAACTACCTTCCGATCGTGGTTTGCGGAGCGTTGCGAGGGTCCGTGCCGAGGATGCGTCATGCAGCCAAGGAGATGTTAGTTTCGAGATGCGGTGTGAGGTCCTGCTCCATTATCATTGACAATCCCATTGACAAGGGCTTGCGATGTGAAGTCCAGAGTCGGGACTGCGTCGGGCAGTCGGGGAGATGCATCAGTTCCAATGAGCTGCGCGTCTGCAATGCAGAGTCCGTCGTCATCGAGGCTGCTGTCAACGAGGGATGCGAGGGTCTGCTCCAAGGATGCATCATGCAGTGGCGGTTCTAATGCGGCAATGGGCTGCGATACGATGCAGGTCGTTGCAGCGGTTCTGATCCACACAGCAGCAGCAATGCTTCAGTTCTGCTCGGGGGTTGCGCCGCGCAGCAGAGGAGATGCGTCGTTCCAATAGATCCACAAAGGCTGGCAGAGAAACTTAGGCCTACCTCCAAGGATCCAGGGCTAGGGTGGCACCACTTGGTAGAGTAGACTCACAGATGGCAGAGTCCAGGTGCAAGGTTGTTGGAGCCTTCTGTCCCTGAGACTCAAGTCGCGAGGCCAGCCAACTAGCCCTTGGAGTCACTCTGGGGTTCTGGGTTCAAGAGACGCAGGTCCAGTCCTTCTCACTCAGGCAGGAGCAGGTCAGTACAGCAAGGCAGCAACGCAGCAAAGCAGTAGTCCAGCAGAGTGCAGTCCTGCAGAGTGGCAGGGCTTCTTCCCAGCAAAGTATCCACAGGTCCAGAAGTGTACTGAAATGGTGGTGTCTGAGATCCTGTATTTATACCCAGTTGTGCCTTTGAAGTGGGGCAGAAGCTTCTAGAGGTTTCCCTTTGAAGTCCCCAGGCATCCTGCCTCCCCTGTCCTGGCACCAGACTATCTATAGAGCGTATGCAGCCCTTTGTGTGGAGGCACGACACAGCCTATTCAAGTGTAAGTGGGGGTGTGCGCAGCTCCTCCTTCCCATCCTGGCAGTGATGGCCCATCCAGGCACACTTAAGCTCCCTATTGTGTGTGGTTGTCTAGGAGGAATGCACAAAACTCAACTGTTAGCTACACCCAGTCACGTGACCCAGGTACAGGCTACAACATATTCCATTCCATTCCATTCAATTCAATTAGCATGAACCCTTTTAATTATATATGGTGAATTCCTTGTGATTTGAATTGATTCTTTTAACACATCATATCATATACTTTGGAACACTGTATCCATAGTTACAAGCAAAATAAATTTCAAGCTTCCACTTCTTAATTGCTATTTATGAAACAAAGCCTATGCAAGCAATTGAATATTACTTGGATCATACAACATATGCAAAATTAAAAATGCATATATCAAATTAAAAAACAACAACATCTGTGAGCCAGGACATGTAAAACTTAAAAGTACATGTCCTACCTTTTTAACACACTGCACCCTGCTCTTTGGGCTGTCCAGGGCCTACCCTACGGGTGACATATGTATAAAATGGGAAGGTTTGGGCCTTGCAAAAGGTTTATTTTGCCAGGTTGATATGGCAGTTAAAAACTGCACACACAGGTTGCAATGGCAGGCCTGAGACATGTTTCAAAGGGCTACTTAAGTTGATGGCACAATCAGTGCTGCAGGCCCACTAATATCATTTAATTTACAGGTCCTGGGCACTTGTAGTGCACTTTACTAGGGATTTAGTGTTTTATTCAGAATCCCTGTCCTCGTGTGTGTGTTGAGGGGAACATGGCGGAGGGCTGACACCGGTCGCGTGAGCTCTAGCCCGTGGGAGGGTGCTTGTGCTTTCAGGCCGTGTTTGAGAGGGTTTTTCTCCCTCAAGAAGTGTAGTGGGAGCGAGTGAGCCGGGGAGAGTGAGGGAACCTGTACCTTAAGCAGCGGTCTCCTCTTCAGGGATTCTGGACTCAGCGGATGGGTTCCGGCGTCAGGCGGTCTGGCGGTCTTGAGACTCTTGGTGGAGCATAGGGTCAGCTCTGCTGTGGTGCTCTCGTGCTGCTGCGGCCCCAACTGGCTTCTGAGTTGGCTCCGGTAGAGTCAGCACAGTCGTGAGCGCAGCAGGGTGCTGTCAGCTTCATGAAGGAGCGGAGTTGAAGAAAGGTTGCGTATGTGTGGAGGAGTTTAGGATACGTTCGGCATTGTTTGACCCCAAGAAGATTGACAAAAAGGTAGATAAGAAGATTTCAGGCATTGGGGAGGCGCAGCAAATGTCAGTGGAAAAAATAGCTTTTTCACAGGTACTTTTACCTTCTCTTGGGGGTTCAGGAAGGGCTGTAGGGGAAAAAAACAACAGTAATAAAGGTGTTCCTCAGCAAAGCCCTGGAATGGAAGTGCGGCAGGGCGGGCCTCCCTTATGGATGAACGTCCTCTACCATCAGTAAAAAATAGATATCAGTTGAGGTCTGCACCCAATAGGAAGGTATGGAGCCCAAGGGCCAAAGACTTGCCTGCGAAGGAAGTGATCGCAGTTGTTCCTATTAAAAAGGCATTAAAAAGCACTGGAAGACCAAAACGTTGCGCGTTAAAGGACGATTCTGCTTTCTTGCAGCCCACCCCCGCACTCAACTCCTATTTTAGAATTATGGAGCATGCAAAAACCACTGTACAGACGCAGGGGGGCGATGGGGTGAGGGGCCAATACAAGGACACTTTGCAAAGGACCAAAGAGTCTTCCATTGCCACTAGCAACCGTTTTGCCCATCTGGCTGACTTAGATAAGGGGGATCAGGGTGTAGCAGGCCAAAGGGTGGGGACTTACACCACAGAACCCTCTGATGAAACCAGAGTACGAGTCTCGAAAGATAATCCACACGCCGGAGAAGGAGCACAAGACCCTTTAGAAAAAATGATGTTGAAGTTAAGGTCTGCTATTTAGAAGAAATTCGAGATATCAGAAGTAAATCAGAAAAACATACAGGATAAATGTGCAATTTTAGAGGGAAAGTGGATAGCCTTGCTGAACGTACCTCGACCCTAGAGAAGAACATGAAAGAACTATCAGCAGCGGTGAATATACATTTTCGAGATATTGAGGCCTTTTTTTTTTTTTTTTTTTTTAAACCTTTATTGAGAAACTTGCACATCAAGTTACAAGGTATGCAGGCGGGGATTCCGCATACAAAGAGGAAAAACCACATCTGTTACATGCATCATAGGAACAATTGTACATTAGCAGCCCACAACAGTACACGGAGGGGAGTGACAGGAGATGGAGCAAGAAGGGCATGGAGGAGCTCCCAGGAGAGGCCAAGTGCTGGCGGGAGAGGACGCAGAGAACCAGCAGAGCGCATAGATGGGGAAGCAACACTCTACGAGCCAACACCGGCGGCCGCCGTGTGCAATGAGCCGGCAGGGGGCGCGGGAGTGGCCACGGAGGGCGGAGCGCTCTGGCGCAGGAGGTATGAAACGAGGGGACCCCAGGGCCGGACTGGCCATAGCGGGCACCGGGCGTTTCCCCGGTAGGCCGCTAGGGTGGGGGCCGATTTTGGGCCCTGGAGGCCGTTTTTGTTACCGGGGGTCGGCAATATCGGCCCCGGTAACAAAATCGGCCGAAACCGGCGCTCGCAAACTGCTCAGCTGCACTCCCCTCACCCCAGGGGGGCCGGCTGAGCAGTTTGCCAGGGCCGGTTTCTGTTCCCAGTCCGGCCCTGGGGGACCCCAGATGTCGAGCGGCCGGCAAGTTGCTGGCGTCAAATCCCAGAATTCGGACAGAAGCGTCTGACAGCGCGCAGCATCCTCGAGCCAAGCGCTGACCCTGGGTGCGGGTCTCCGACCCCAATGCATGGCGACCCTGCACCGTGCGAGAACGAGCAGCATAGCGGTGAGCCGTCGGGAGGCATCAGGACAATGTTTCACAAAGCCTAAGAGGCAGATCAGTGGGTCTGGCGTGACAGGCGTGGAGGTGATCTCAGTGATGGCGGTGCACACATCGCGCCAATAAGCAGAAACCTTTGGGCACAGCCAGGCGAGATGAGAAAAGTCGGCAGCGGGGGCGGAGCATCGGAGACAGCTATCGCTAGAAGCGAGGCCCATTCTGTGCAGCTGGGCAGGGGAGCGGTACAGTCTATGCAGATATTTAAAATGTATGAGGCGCAGGCGGTAGTTAGGGGACAGACGTTTGGTCTGCTTGCAACAATACAGCCAGACCTCCTGAGAGAGATCGGTGCCTAGGTCCTCGCTCCAAGCAGCGCGGACGCGGTCAGCGGAAATCGGGGATGCCGCCAGCGTGAGGGCATAAAGTCTGGAGACCAGTTTGCGAGGGGAGGCGGATGTGTCTGCAAAGTCAAGGGCAGCCATCGAAGGAGGGGGCTGAGGAAACGTGGGGTGCATCTCCCTGCAGGACGCTCTAAGTTGGTAATGTAGCAGAGTGTCCATGGGCTGGACTCGGCTGGAAGAGAAAAGAAGCCGCCGGCTGGGTAGAGATCCGATAGCGTGGACAGCCCCAGGCGCGTTGTGCGTTTAACCATCCCGGCAGTTTGCAGTGGAGGGAATACCGGATTGTGTGCGATGGGCATGGCATTGGCGGAGAGCATGCTGGAGCCAGAGTATCTCCGGAGGCCATCCCAGGCCCAGCGCAGGGTCTCCACCGAGTCGA
The DNA here is from genome assembly GCA_963921515.1 of Calotriton arnoldi. NCBI lineage: Eukaryota > Metazoa > Chordata > Amphibia > Caudata > Salamandridae > Calotriton > Calotriton arnoldi. Next base: position 78,517 of record CAWUFW010009260.1, on the reverse strand, counting down.
TCTCTCCGCGCAGGGGTTTTTGCGGGGGCAAAGATAGCAGTCTGGAGTGGCGAGGGGGCCGCAAGATCAGCTTCCACCGCCACGTGAGGCTGAAAAGGCATCGGATGCAGCCAGAAGTGAAGGAAGCTGGCTTGGGCACTAAGGGCGTATAATTCGAAATCCGGGGTGCCCAGCCCGCCACACGTTGAGGGGAGTGTGAGAGTATCATATGCAATTCTAGGCTGACGCCCAGCCCAGACAAGAGAGATGATGAGGGAGCGAAGTTTACAAAAAAAATGAGCCGTGAGACGGATGGGGATATTCAGGAACAGGTATAGAAACTTCGGGAGCACCACCATCTTGGCGATGGCTATGCGCCCCGCCAGCGACAGGGGAAAGCGCCACCAGAGGGGAATCTTAGTTTCCAGCCAGTCAACCGCCCAGCCGAAATTTGCCCTCCAGAGTTCGTCCACGTTCCTGCTGAGCCAAATGCCCAGATATCTAGTGGGCCCAATGCCCACACAAACGGAAAGGGACAGTGGCGTCCGTCAGGGGAAAGAGAATAGACTTACCCCAGTTAACCTGGATGCCAGACAAACCCCCGAAGAGCACCACCTCGCGGACCATGGGGCCGAGATTTTCTTGGGGATTGCGGACATACAGTGTGACGTCGTCCGCGTACATGGAGATGACCAAGGCTCGAGCCACAAAGCCAAGACCCCTCTGGGTGTGATGCTGCCGGAGCCTAGCGGCAAGGGGCTCCATAGCTACAGCAAAAAGCATGGGTGAGAGTGGGCACCCCTGCCTCATGCCCCTAGCAACGGGGATGGGCTCCGTGATCTGACCGTTGATCCAAAGGCGAGCTGTGGGGAGAGAATAAAGAAGGTGGACTTTGCGCAGAAATACCGGGCTAAAGCCTAAGCGAGGGAGAAGGTAAAAGAGGAAAGGCCACTCAAGAGTATCAAAGGCTTTGGTAGCGTCCAAGAGGGCAGCCACGGCCGGAAGTGCAGGGTTGATTTGATGGAGAACGGCGAATATAGTCCGGAGATTATGCGACGTGGCACGACCAGGGATGAAACTGGACTGGTCTGGGCGAGCTATCAGGGGCATGAGAGGAAGGAGGCGGGAGGCCAACAACTTGGCGAAAATCTTATTATCAGTGTTGATGAGAGACAGCGGGCGGTAAGAGTCAAGGAGCTCGGGGGACTTGTCCGGTTTTAAGAGAAGCGTTAACAGGGCCTCGCGGAGCGAAGGAGGGAAGTGACCGCATTCAAAGGAGTCATTATACATAGCGGCAAGGTGCGGAACAAGAAGGGGCACGAAGGCTTTGTAAAAGGACGCAGGTAGGCCGTCGGAGCCCGGAGCCTTATCGCCAGGCAGACTATTAATGGCTGCCAGGATCTCCTCCTTAGAAAAGGGTTCGTTGAGGTACTCCCGCTGGCTGTTGCCCAGCCAGAGGAGCTCAAGAGTGTCTAAGTATTGGTCAAGGATGTCGCGCGAAGGAACAACCCCAGCGGTGTAGAGTTGAGAGTAGAAGCCGGTGAATCTAGCTACCACCTCCTCAGGAGAGGTTGTTCTTTCCGGGCCCCCGTCCTGGAGCGCTGTGATATAAGTGGCGGCATGAGACCGTCGTAGGAGATTGGCTAAAGTCTTGCCCGGGCGATCCCCTTCACCAAAGTGACGCGCCCTTGCCTCCCGACCCAGAAAGGAGAGTTCCCTATTGGCCTCATCATTAAAATCAGAAAGTCTACCCCTGAGCTGCACAAGGAGGTCGGGATTAGGGCTAAGAGAATGCAAAGAGTCAAGAGCCTTGATTTCTCCCTCCAATCGTTCAAGAGCACCACCAATAGAGCGCAGGACACCAGCCTGCTTAGAGATACATTTGCCCTGAATCACCACCTTGAACCCTTCCCAAAGTGTGGAAGGGGAGTTGACGGAGCCGGCGTTAAGATCAAAATAGTTCGCGATTGCGGTTTGGATCTCGTCGCAGAACACCGAAAGCACATTGGGGGGCAGCCGCCAGGCAAACATGCGCCGCGGGGAGTGCGGGGGGAGCAAGCTAAGGCGGACGGGAGCGTGATCAGAAAGGGTACGCGCCATGTGCTCTATGGAGGTGACCCACGCGAAAGCGTCCTGAGTGGTGATCCAGAGGTCCAGGCGGGACCAACAGCCTAGAGAGCCCATCACGCATGTGCCTTCGCGCACTTCCGGGTGGGTGTGCCGCCACGCATCAAGCAGGGAGTTGTCAGTTATTATGGAATGCAGGAGAGAAGTAGCGCGCGGGTGTAGAGCGTGGGGTCCAGAGCGATCAAGGGTGGCTGAGGGTGTAATGTTGAAATCGCCCCCCCAAAGCAGCGCGGCAGGGCCCAGGGAGGAGATGTGTCGCCACACTTGCGCAAAGAATTCAGGGTCATCAGAGTTGGGGCCATATATCGCTGCAAGGATCAGGGGTTGGGCCAGGAGATTGCCACGCAGAATGACAAAGCGCCCCCCAGGGTCTGCAATAACCTGGGATGTGTGCCAGGGAAGCCCTCTGCGCATTAGGATGGATACCCCGCGAGAGTAGCAGGAGTAGAAGGAGGAGTGAATTTCGCCCCAATGTCTAGAGAGAAGCCTGGAGGATGTAGCAGGTAGCAAGTGGGTTTCCTGGAGGAAACAGATGTCAACCTTATGTTGGATGAGGTGGTCATGTACTAGGCGGGCCTTCCGATGGTCAGTAAGACCGCGGACGTTCCAATTCCAGAGTACGGTGTCCGTCATATCGCTGTGCCATGAAAGTGAGTGGCGGATGAGGACAGATGCGAAATGGGAGCCAGACATGATTGGGAAGGGATGTGCAGTGCAGAAGTCAATGTAGCGATTAATGCGTTACAGAAAAAGTCATAAAACAGGACAAACAACAGGCCTCAGAATGGAGGCAACATACCCAATGAACCTCCCCCCCCACCACCCACACCAACACCCCAGTCAGGTTGAGAAACCATCCCCACCCACCTAGGGAAACCCCAACAAGGAAGGGGAAGATCAAAGTCAAAGAAGGAGGGAATTATCCCGTGGAGGCATGGCTCTGCTCAGCGAACACCCCTGCCACTAGGACAGGGTGGCCAAGCCGCGGGATATCGCGGACAGTGAGCGTAGACTTAGGAGGGCAACAGGGCACCGCACACACCAGGGGCGCATCATAGGGAAGCAAGCAAAATAACGGGTAGCCCAGAGCGGGAGTCAATATTTACTGCGTGAAGAAAGAAGGGAGTGTAGGGCTGGTGTATTAGGAGCAGTGGGTGCCCCTTCGACAAGGGTAAACCACCGGGCCCACATGCCGGGGAACAGGAGAGCGTCAGATGAGGGTGGGGACAGGAACGGCTGCATGAGCAGATGGTGCTGCAGCCAGAACAGACAACGTCTTGCCATGAAACACAAGCAACAGGCATCCAGGAAAAAAGGCCACAATCAGTCATTGTCACTCAGATTGCCGTCGGCAGCTGTCTGGGAACTGGAAGGTGTAGATCGCTGTGGCTTGTCCAGCTTTTTCGCGTAGGCCAGTGCCGCTTTCGGCTCCGTGAAGACGTGCACTTGTGAGCCCTGCCTTACTCGCAGCTTGGCCGGGTACGCCAGGGAGTAGGAGATGTCATGTTTCTGAAGCAGTCGTTTGGCCGGGAGGAATTCACGACGGGCAGCCTGCACCGCCATCGTATAATCAGGGTAAAAGGCTAGAGAGTTCCCCTGATGGCGAATTTCACCCTTCTCCCTGGCTGCACGTAGAACAGCATCCCGGTCCCGAAAGTTTAATAATTTGGCGATGATTGGACGAGAAGGCAGGCCAGGAGCGGGCCGAGGACCCAGAGAGCGATGGGCACGCTCAACGATGAAGACAGGGGAAAGAACCTCGCCAAATAGGTCCCGGATAAGCTGCTCAACAAAGCCCTCCATTTTGGAGATGTTGGAGGATTCGGGCACGCCCGTGATGTGGAGGTTACTCCTGCGGGAGCGCGCCTCCAAATCCTCGTTCTTATTCTTGATGAGCTCTAGAACCTTGTCCATTTGGAGAAGTTTATGGTGGTCTCGAGTCGCGGCATCTTCCACATCGGACACCCTCGCCTCCACATGGGTCAGCTGTGCGTCGTGCGAGTCCACCCGGGCTTTGACAGTGTCCAGACGGGGGGATAATTGATCGAGCTGGATGGCGATGCCAATGACTGCAGCCTTCACAGCTAGCATGATGGCTTTAAGGCCGTCCTCTCGGGTCGGACCGGCTTCAGGCTGGGGGGCAGGTTCGCCAGCGTCTGGGGCCGCCCCATCCTGTTGTGTTTGCCTGCGTTGGTCGAAGGCCAGCTTTGGTTGCTTGGGGTCTGCCTTTCCCATGGTCAGGCCGCCGTCTCCCACACAAGTACACCACCCGCACCGCCGAGGAGCTGGAAGCGGAGGTGCGGCGTAGGAGGAGGCAGGAGCAACAAGAGGGGATATGGCCGAGGATGGCGCACCAGATGATGTAGCAGCATGCCGGGTGGAGGATCCGGGCAAGGCAGGAGGGCCAGGGGAGGGAGAGGTGATCCCAAGTCGCCGGCCAGTGTGAGTAGGGCCCCAGGAGGCCAGCGCAGCTCCGGGCCCCAGAACCGCAGGTGAGCCCTCTGATGGGTAGAAGGTCTGGGAGGCCGGGTGGGCAACGCCACAAGCAGCAGCAGGCAAGCAGGGCCCCAGAGCAGGTTGGCAGATCCAAACGGCGAGTGAGAGCTGGTGCAGAGAGCCTAGCGTGTAGGACGGCGGAGGTAGTCCCCTCAGTGCACAGAAGCGAGGAAGGCCGCAACTAGGCCTAGACCATCGCGGCCGCGCGGCAGGAGCACCCCGGTAGGCCCGTGTGCGTGGGGGCAAAAGGCAGTGGGGAAGTGCGGGGAGCGCGCCGCCCACGTCGCGGGGCCCCAATCAAGCAGCGGGAAGCAAAGGGCACTTCAGGAACCAGATGGCACCAGACAGCGGGAGGTGAGGCCTGGGCCCCGCGGTGCGGCGCGCTCGCCCCCAACCCAGCCGCAGAATGCCCCAGCAGCAGCGCGACTCACCAGCGGGAAGAAGCAGCAGGGCAGCGGGCCGTCGTCAGCAGGATGTCCCGGTCCCGGCAGGCCGGCATCGGCAGTCTCCCAGCTCCGCCGAAGCCCGGCGCAGCCGCCAGCCACACACCGCCAGGTAGGCCCGGCAGCAGCACCCGGGACATGAAATGGCGGCAGATCTAGGTGCGGCGGCGGCGGCAGGAGTCAGCTGGGGGATCAATCGTCGCCCCCGGAGGCAGGGAGTCGAGATGGCGTGAAGCGGAGGGTCAGCTCACCCAGGGTCTGCAGGATCATGGCAGATTAAACGGCTTGGCCGGCAGAGCCCACACAAGGTGCGGCCATCTTGCAGCCGGCTAAGCCACGCCCCCTCAGATATTGAGGCCTTGAAGCTGCAGAATAAGACCCTGCATGATGACTTTGAAAGATTGAAAAATGATTCAAGGCGCAATACCCTGAGATTATTGAATATCTTGGAAGGTGCGGAGAAAGGGGATGTGAAAGAGTTTGTTTGTAAATTATTAAGAGAGGGGTTCCTGCTTTATAGACCGGATGTGGACTTGGATAAAGAGATCCAAAGAGTGCACAGAGATCTGGTTAAATTAACAGCCAACAGGAAATCCCCCAGGAAAATCCTCATTAACTTTCTCACCTATGCGGTTTAAGAGCTAGTTTTAGGTCGTGCGCTGAGGGAGAAAACTCTGAAGTATGAAGAAATTACCTATAAAGTGAGGTCTGATATCGGAAAGAGGACTGCGCAGAAACAATGGTAGCTGGGCGCTAGGATAAACGACATACAGAGGAAGGGGGCTAAGGTTCAGATGAAATTCCCGCTGATGTTAAGGATCATGTGGAGGAATAAGACGTAGCTTGCGGGATCCGGAGGAGGTGGATGCTTTGATAGCGCAGATGGATGAGACCTTGGCCTCCGCCCCTAAATCTTAGGTGTCCTTCTCCGAGACAGAGGGGATGAAAACTCGATCTGAAGATGATATGTGCAGAGTTATGTTGGTCAAGCACGTGTGACGGAGTTATGCACTGCCTCCCAGTGGAGGGAGCTCGCGAATAGCGTACAATATCGCCTATGGATAGGCAGAGTATCTCAGAGATAGTGGGGCACACATTATAATGCTTCCAGAGACCCACCTAGAGAGGAAAGAGAGTAGATCCTGTTTTAGTAGGCTACAGTGGGTACAGGAAGTAGTGTGTTCGGATCAAAGGGGCAGCACTAGAGAGGTGGCTTTAGTCATCAGGAAAAACTCTAGAATAAAACTATTGAAGTATGACTCAGATAGCTCGGGTAGATGGTTGGTGGCTAATCTGGGGATTCGGGACATACAGATAGCGTGTGCAACTAATTATGGTCAAAATAGTGATATTCCAGACGCATTGGAGAGGCTGCAACGCCAGCTCTTGGAGATATCTGTCCCCATTATCCTTGGAGGAGATTTCAACATAATTTTAAATAAAGACCCCGACAGAACATCGAGGGCTAAATATATAAGCTCCGCTAAGACATTGCGTAAGCTAAAGGACATGATGGTGGAATTGAACCTATTAGTTGTTGCGTAGGAAGATGGGTGCTGCCAGGGACTTCACTTTTTATAGTAAAAAGTATGGTCACCATTCACGTATAAACTATTTTTTGGTCGACTAGTCTCTATGTGATGAAGTCTAGTCAGTGGCTCATGTTCCAGTGTTACTTTCAGACCACTCCCCCGTGGTCCTACTTTTAAGGGATCACAAACAACAGGGACAGAGAAGAGAGAACTATATTGTTGGATGAGGAGGTGGTTGTAAGACCTGATAAGACCGCTGACTTTTTTGTGTTTAATAAAGATTCTGCTAACCTACAAATAGTATGGGATTCTTACAAGGCATACTTAGGAGTGGTAATTAGTGCCATAATGATTGGTAGGAGGCGAGCCACACAGAAGAGGGAAGAGATGTTTCGAGCATAAATTAAGGCGAAAGAAACAGATCTTCAGAAGGCTTTATTAGAGGGCTCACCTGAAATATTTATCCTGCGAGGAGAACTGGAGGAGTTGCAGGCAGAACATGCATCTCAGCTCACAAAGAAAATCCAGGACAGATGGAGAGTTAGTAAGCTGCAGCATTTTTCATACAGTGAGAGATGTAGCTCGCTCTTAGCTTGGAAAGCTAAAGTAGACAAAGCTAGGAACATGATACGGGTATTGTCGGACTCGGAAACTGGGCTGCCTTCGAACACGAATGCAGAGATTAGAGGGGAAGCTCGGAAGTATATGAGTAACCTTTATAAAGAAGATTTACAGCTAGAAAGGGGGATTATAGAGGCCTGGCTAAGGGATAAAGGTCTTCCTAGATTAACAAGGGCCCAAGTAGTTGCATTTAGGGTAAGAGATCACGGAAGAGGAGATAAAGATTCAGTATACAAGAATGAGCGGCAGCAAGGCTGCTGGCCCAGATGGCCTTCCATCAGAGCTATACAAAGCAATCATTGAGAAACAAATCCCCATATTAAAGGCGTTGGTCAATGCAATATATGTGAAAGGGGAAGAGGCTCCAGCTTCATGGTCAGAGGCAATTGTAGTCCTAGTTTTGAAACCAGATAAGGATCCTTCTAAAATAGAATCCTATAGACCAATATCCCTACTAAATGTGGATTATAAGATCTTCTCATGGATATTGGTCTCTGATGCGGATCAGAGGGGCTTTATTCTGGGGCGGCAGTTAAATGAGCTTTCACATTTGTTGATGGGGGCCATAGACATGGTGGAAGTTCAGAAATCTCCTTTTTTTGTGGCTGTGGATGCAGCTAAAGCTTTTGATAGGGTCCATTGGGAATATCTGTGGGAAGCCCTCAAGAGCTTTGGATTTCCTCATAATATGATAAGCTCAATACAAAATTCGTACAGGTCCCCCACAGCAAGAGGTTTGGTAGATGGAGAGCTATCAGACTGTTTCCAGATAACTAGAGGTACAAGGCAGGGTTGCCCTCTATCACCCTCCTTTTTAATCTTTATATCGAGCCCTAGGCGCACCAAATTAGAGCAGATCCTACTATTGTCCCATTTCATTCGGCTGGATTGGAGGTAAAATTAGCCCTGTACGCGGATGATATGTTAATGTACGCAACAAACCCGCAACTTGCAATACCTAGTTTAATGGAGAGGGCCATAGAATTTTGGTAGATATCGGGGTACATGGTAAATGTGGATATAACTGAGGTTATGGATTGGAACCAGGGCACTATCAGCCAGGGGGCGAAATCTCAGATGAGATACTTGGGAGTCCTAATAACTCAGAAACTTGAGGACATACTGTGGGTTAATTGGAAAAAAGTGAGCCAAGAGATCGAGAAACTTTTAGTGAGATGGTCTAACTTGCCACTTAATATCTATGGTAGAGTTAACCTGATCAAGATGATTGTCCTCCCAAAAATCACCTTTCTTTTTAACTCCATACCCCTTACTTTCCCGAGAGAGTGTATTGCTAAATTACAGGGTAAGACTGGGAGCTTTATCTGGGCCGCTAAGGGTACTAGGATTGCTTGGAAAAAATTAAGGAGAAAGCTGGGGGTCTGGCTCTCCCTGATCTTTAGATGTATTGCTATGCATTCCATTTTAAGAATTTCTGTATGTTGGCCAATAAACCAGACCGATCCTCAATGGGTAGATTATATGAGGCAATGCTTAGTGGATAGGGGCAGAGTTATTTTTTGTCAAATATGGGGAGCCGAAATACTTTTAAAAAGTCAGGCTGAAAGTTTTGAAAACAGCATTAAGAACTTGGATATATTTTCAAAAGAGATTTAGTATCCCATATTGTACGTCCTCAGCCCCAATTTGGGATTCCCCGGGTACTCCAGAATGTCTGGAGGTGCAGCTAAACCACCCCAGAAAGACAGCTGGCTTAAACTGCTGGGCAGATTTGAGAGCAGGGTCAGGTTTGGTGGAGTGGCAAGCGCTGAGGGCATGTACTAACGGCCAGTTAACAAGATTAAAATATTATCAGTTACGATCATGGTGGACAACTCAACAGTGGGCAGAAGACAAGGAGGAGGTATGGTTTGAGCAGGTGATGAAGGTTGGCCCTTTAAAGAAGGAGGCATTGACGTGGTATTGGGCCTTTTTTGAGGCCAAGGACAAGAACTATCCAGATATAACCGCAATCTGGGAAGAGGGAATCATGGAAGGGACTATAAGGCGGATATGGCAAGTATCCTTTTCTATATTATATGCTGTGGTGAAATCTGCCTCACTCAAGAGAAATCATCTGTTTACAACACACAGGGTCTACTGGTCGCCAAGTAAGCTGTCAAAAATGGCTGGGAAAGAAATTGGATGGCCGAAATGTAAGCTTTTAATGGCGGATGATATACATATGTTTATGCAATGCCAAATGCTGTCTCCTTTCTGGGTTTGTGTATGCAGCTACATCAGCGACATCATAGGACATCAAATTGAGGAAAGCCCTCAACTTACATTTTTTGGGATCAGCCCTGAAGCATACTTTGGTGTAAATTCTCCTAAAATGAAATTCGTTTTTTATGAGGTTTTGCTGGTAAGACGAGAGATATGTAGACTTTGGAAATCAGCAAATGCGCCACTTTTCATTGACTATGCTAAAAACATCAAACCCCCGAAAGCCTTGACAGGGTCTGAAAACATTATGTGAATTTGCAAGCAAATAGAGGGTCCAATGATTAAGCAATGTTTTCTGGGACCCTTTGTCTTTCTTTTTCTCTTGAGCCTGGGGAGGCCACCACGGAACAACAATATTCTTGTGTGTGTAGCCCCTCCCCCTTCCAGGGGGGAGGTCTGCACCAGCAAGAAGGAGATGGCGGGATGAGGACCAAATATAAAAATTTGAATCCCTGTCCTCAGTTATATGACAAGACATGTAGTCACAAACAGCAGCTGTATTCTTTTATTATGTCTAGGTGCTAGTGTCTGACCAGGGACAATAACAAGGGGCATTCTTAGTCTAGTGAGTTCAGACCAAATGCCAAGAAATAGAATAAAGCAAGAAAACATGTGCAGGTTCTGTGTGAAAATACAACATAGCTCAAAAACAAGCGTGCTGTGTAGTAATGTGTGCAAAATAAAAGCGGCCTGCAACGTGCACAATTAGGCTAACTTAGGGAAAACGACAATGTGGCGTGCAAGAAACACACAACACCCTCCTTTTGGGCAGGACCATAGCCCGACAAAAAGCACTAAATGGTATGAATGTAATCAAAAGATAAACAAACTCAAAGCATAACTTGTTAAAATCATATTGTGAAAAATAAAAAAGAATTGTCAATTTAGAAAAATAATGGAATCATGGTGCTACGGAGAAATCCATTGTGTCACTCGCCAATTCAAAGGCCAGGGACTCTATAAAGGAGCCTGATTCAGTAGAAGATGACTGATCAACAGCCCAAGTCATAAGCCCCAAAGAACAGGAATGATCCTCACCTCCAGCCGATGCTGAAATAATTACCGGGCAACCTGCATCCATGTTTGTTTAGCCTACATTCCGTGATCCATGTGCCAATGCACATATTTCTTTGAAGATGAGTGGTTCAAACCTCTCATTGTGGAGAAGTCGCAAACCCATGGGATAGTCCTGAAAATTGATCGGGAAGGGACTCATCAACAGTTCAATGTCCAAGGCAGAAGGCGTCTGCTAAGCCAGGCAAATATCCAGTGCCTATTCAAAGGGGCACTAGAAGCAGTGGAACATGCGTTGTACGCAGGTAAACCAGACAGGCTGGAATTCTAGGGACCCGCAAGATCCAGCTCTTGCAGTAGAAATATTCCAAAAATATGAAGCATACGCTTGCAATAGTGTTGGAGCAGTTGTAGTGTCAGAGGGCCAGCAAAAGGAACATCTGTTGCGGAGAAGCAGGAATAGAATAAAAATGCCACAAATGAGGAATACCAACAGCAGAAATCCTCTGAATACAATGGAAAAAATGGAATGGATAAAAGCTGGTATAATTTGAAAGACAGTTTGGAACGAACTGACGAGGCCGAAGCCAAAAACTTTTAAAAAGTGTGCAAGATCGCCCATTTTAGAGACATTAAAAATTTGATGCACTAATTGACTGAAATGCAGGGGAAGGTTTGTGTTTAACAATAACTCCATTTCACTAGAAGTTCTAGCCACCTGCAATTTGAAGGTTTCACGGGCAGATGTGAGAGCTACCTCATGCTGAAACAATAATGCTTTGAGTCTGCTTAGCTTGTTGAAGTCTGCTTTTAAAGTTGGAGTTGAAGGCCACAATAAGCTATCTATGATCCCATGGGGGGAATCAAGACGTTGTTGCAACAAGTGATAAGCTTGGAAATGGATAGAATATCTGGAACCCCGGCTCACATACTGTAATAATCCTGATCACTAAGCATTAAATAACTCCCATTTGAAAGGGCCATAATAAGTGGGAGAATTGCAGGAACTGGGATTCTTTTTAAATAACAGACCAAATTCGGCACTGAAGCATTGCATGTGCCGTGAATTTTAACATGTTTACAAAGAGTCGCATTCTTCTCCAGTAAGGAAAACTTCCCTATTGGCACGTTCACAATGATATGTAAAGGGAAGTGACCATAATTCATGAATTAAGCTGCTCTCAAGGGGTTCACATCTACCAACAAGAAAATGTTTCATGCAAGCTGTAAACTGAAAGGTCGAGATAGGCAAGGAAATAACTCTGTGTATCAACCACACAGCCAAATGTATTTTCAGCTATAGTAAATGGAAGTTGTTCTAATTTCTCTAAATGCAGCTCTGTGTAAGTTGCTTCTTTCATCTCCATCAGTTGTTTGCGTGTTAAATTAAAGGGTAGGAATAAATTACTGCAATTCAAATAGTGCCAGGGTACGCGCCCATTTTTAAGTGTTTGAAGCGTCCAGCTAAACTGCATAAAAGATCTAAGCTGATTTTGCCCATGATACAGTGTTGACATGTCACTTTGCATAATATCAATAACAGATGACACAATGTTATTTAAATTGTAAATACGAGAAGACAGCGTATTAATATGATTATCAACAACAGCAAGCACTTCATTCAAATTCTCTTGGTTGATTTGTCTTAAAACTGCAGCATCTTCCATCTGGGATAGTTTCCAAATTTGATTTTAGGTAGTATAAATAAATCTTTTAGAACGTGCAGATTTGGGCCCCAAAAGAAAATCTGATAAATTCATGTCTTCAGACAGGAGAGAAAGAAGTTTCACTGCAGACAGTGTGGAATGTTCCAACCATTGTTGACACAGTTTTCCCACCTAATATGTGGTAACAATGTCAGAGTACTGCAATTGAAAGTATCGGGGATCAGGTCTGCTCGATTTGAACCCAGGTGTGGAATTGAGAAAACGAGCATGACAACTATTAGTGTCTACTGGCCACAATACCCACCCATTAGGACCTGAAAGTGTAGAGTTGAATGTACTATTCTGTACCATGCTATTTAGTTGGTCTTCAGTGTAATTTGTTTAACTTTGCCAGTTTTCAAATAAGGCAATAGAGAAAATTGTTGAGGCATTCATTTCTTTAATTTTTGCCTGGCCCAGACATGAAGTCTGCTGGATGGTGTCATTCAAGAAAATTATTTGGGTGGGAATTAAGCAGGCTCAAAATAAGGTTTCTGTTCCCTGAACCTGACAAGATTTTGTTCCCCAAATTGATTTCAAATCAATTGTATTTTTCCAGTAGTCATAGCCTTAAAGGGCTAACTGGTTAACAAACGAAGCTGTATATATTAGCTTGGTCTGTGTAAGCATATATGTTTTGGTAGGGTAGGAACTAATTTGAAATAATATGGGGTCTGAAGTGTCATATCCTATAAAATAAGTGAACTAGTCTCCATGCTTTTTGGAACTCCCTTGTGGGGGAGTCAGACAATGTTCCCATTGTGCATAATTAAAATGTGGGCGTTGACTACTAAATCTAAATCTGTAAAGCACGAACTACTCACCCTTACGGGTCTCAAGGCGCTGGGGGCCGTCGTGGAAATTAAGTGAGCTATTGCCCAGAGTCACATGGTGGTGAGCTGCCGCCGGAGCCGGGGGTCGAACCGTGAGCCCTGTGCTCCGAAGTCAGCTGCCCTGGCCGCTGCACCACACCTCTCCCTACTGGCTCTGTGCAGGAAATGTTGTCCATAATGGTGATAAATAAACATAGCAGTATAGTTAGCAGAATTAAGATATAGGTCCTCTGATTCAAAAACAGTATAATACTCCAATTCTGTAAGCATAGAAGTTACAATTTTGGCATCCCAATCATGTGAATGTAACCCCAGTACTATTACATCACCCATTGAAACTTTAAACACATAGGGTATCTGCAGGGCCTCCGAAGCGCGGAATATATTGAAAGGAGCTTTATCCCAAACAAACCCATCAGTCACTGGAACGGCTGAAATGTTGATGAGGGACAAGTCTCTTTTCAGTTTATGCACAGAGAAATAAGGGGCCAGCAAACACGTCGACCAGTTCTGTAGCAGAACGTTCCGGGAGACAGTGGCCATTGATCAAAAGGAAAAAAACAGTCTCAAGTCCAATCCACATGATAAAAAAAAAACGAGGAAAGTATGGTCCAGACATATATCCAAGGCGGAACTTGATAAGTGCATTTCAAACTTGAAATGAAAACACAAATCCGTGCTGGAGGCAGATGTAAAACTGAAGAACCCTCTGAAGAAAAATCATCTTGATCCATGTAGTACCCAGAGGCTGGGATTCAGTAGTATGACTCAGGAAATCTAATGCAGAGGGATTCACCAATGGTGTCGGAGGAGGACTAAGCCTACCCCTCAGCTGGGGATAATCAGAATTGGGGGTGCTCACGGGCTTTAAAGGAAAATCATGGGGAGGGGTACAAACACTTTGTGGCATACTATTTAGAATCAGCCACATGAACTTATTTGACATGTTCAATGGAGTCTAAGAGTTTCCCTTAGAACCAGGAAGCGGTGGCAAGATCAAAGTTTTTGTACCTTGTAAGCCAAGGACCAGGACAGGAGCATGGTAGGATGGACCAATCTCCTTTTTTTTTTTTATAATTTTTTTAATAATTTTTTTAATTAACTTTATCAAACAATGTTACAATCTGCATGGACATTTTGATTGACTTATTATTACATACATTCTGCCAGGTTACTGTACTCACATTTGTATTCATTCGTTCGTAATCTTCAGTGATATTAATCCTCCTCATCTGAGCTATGTTCCATTATCGGGGGTGTGCATATGTTCCCTCTGTATATGTTCCATTTGCCCCATACTCTTCCCCATTTTTTTGGGCACCCTCTGTGTATGAAGGCTGCCCTCTCAGCCACCATGACCATGTCCATGTCCCTGCTCCATTCGAGCAGGGTTGGGACACACGCTGACCCCCATTTCTGCGCTATATTACGTTTGGCTATCATCATTCCAGTCACCGCCCATTGACGTTCAGCATGATTAAGGTCAGTTGGGTCCCACACGTTTAGTAGGCAGCACTTAGGGTCATATGGGGCTTGCTTCTCACTAACTTCTGTAATGGTACACATCACTGCCTCCCAGTAGGGTATAATCATTATGCATCCCCACAGGGTGTGGAAGAATGTTCCAAATTCCCCACACCCTCGCAGACAGTGTGGTTCTGGAGTCCTCCCTATTTTATGCAATGTTACCCTTGTAAAGTAGACCCTGTGAAGTATCTTCAGTTGCACCAGCCGTAGTCTGGAGGATATCGCCACCTCTCTAGGTGATGCTGTTGCGACGAGCCAGTCAGTGTCTTCCAGGTCTCCGACCTCTATCTGCCAAGTTGTCCTAAGTCGAGTGAGGGGATCTGTCTGGTTGTTGACAATTTTCCTATATGTGAGTGAGGTTGCTTTTTTCTCCAGATAGTCAGTTAATAGTCGGTCCTCTAAGGGGGATGATTCAGGGAGTGTTTCTGACTGCGAGAGGACTGCGTCAATCGCGTGTTTAATCTGTAGGTATCGGAACTTTTCTGCCGGGGCCATTTCGTATTGCTTCTGCAGATGGTCGAACCTGACTACTTTACCATCTTGCCAAAGGTCCCCCAGTCGAGAAAGCCCTATCAGGTCCCAGTTCTTGAACCCTTTGCTTTTTCCCAGAGTACTTAGTTTTCCCGTTTCCCACAATGGAGTATGTCGCATTAATTTATCTGCCCAGCCCAGATGTCGCGTTACTGTATGCCAGATGCTGATTGTGTGTGCCGCTGGACCCAGAAGGGCAGGCCTCCGTCTCGTATTGTAAAGTGCCCTATTAACCCCCCATACCCAGAGTCAATCTGTCTAATCGATAGGCTGGCTCAGTGTCGGGCCTGTGGACCCATTGGTTAATGACTGTGAGTTGTGAGGCCCAGTAGTATGCATGGATGTCAGGTAAGGCTATCCCCTATCGTACCAGCTTCTGGCTAATTTATGCGCTGCCACTCGTGCCGGTTTACCATCCCAAAGGAGGGCTGTTACCTCCGAATTTACTGCTTTAAAGTAGGCGTCCGGGACTCGATAGGGCGTGTTGTGCAGGGCGTATAGGAATCTGGGCAGGGCCATCATTTTAAAGAGGGCTGCTCTGCCCAACAGGGTGAGCGGCAGCGCTCTCCAGTGTTTGATGTCCCGCTTCAGCCTTTGTAGTGGTGGTTGCAGATTAAGTGTTAGGAATTCATCCTTGTCGGGCGTTATATGAATCCCAAGATATTTAAAACTATGTGTTGTTATCCGAACCATACATCCTCTGGGCAGTCATGGGGCCGTGCTGTTGAGTATGTAGAGCACGGATTTGTCCCAGTTAATTGCATACCCTGAGACCGATCCATACACCTCACAGATGTTAAGCAACGCATGCAAGGACCGAGTGGGTGAGGCTATATATAGTAAAACATCGTCGGCGTAAAGGGAGATTCGGTCTTCACATCCCTCCCTCCATTTTAGACCTCTGATGACCGGACTCCATCTGATCCATGCCGCCAGCGGCTCCAGGACCATCGCGAATAACAGGGGTGACAGTGGGCAGCCCTGTCGTGTTCCCCTACTCAGGGTGATCTCCTGCGATATGTGCCCATTAGCGACTACGTGCGCAATGGGATTAGTGTACAGGAGGCGTATCCAGGAGCAAAATTTCAGTCCAAACCCTAAATGCTGGAGGACTGCAAACAGGAAAGCCCACTCCACTGTGTCGAAGGCCATTCTGGCATCGAGTGATAGGACCGCTGCGTCCTCCCGTATTGTATGCTTCCGACCCAGGACTCCATGTAGGCGTCTGAGATTCAGAGCCGTATTCCTGCCAGGCATAAACCCCGACTGGTCTGGGTGGACCAGTTTAGTCAGATGGGGCATCAGTCGGAGTGCTAACGTTTTGGCTAGGATCTTAGCCTCTGCGTTTATTAAGGAGATTGGGCGATATGATGTGCACTCTTCTACGGGTTTACCGGGTTTGTGAATGGCCACTATAGTAGCCAGTCGCTGGTCCTTGGGGAGCATTCCTTGGTTTCGACTTGTCTCATACATTTTCAGCATGTATGGGGCAACTGTCCCTGCCATGCGTTTATATAGTTCTATTGGGATGCCATTAGGGACGCTAGCTTTACCCGTCTGTATCTTGAAGATGGCTACCTTAAGCTCATCTACCGTAATATCTGCTTCAAACTGATCCGCCTCTGCTGGCGTTAGTCTGGGCATCTGGATATCATGAAGGAATGCAAGTGCTTTCTGGACTGTAGTCGTATTGGTGGATGTGTATACTCGTTCATAATGTTTTGCCAGTGCTGTCACTATTTCCTGTGGGTCTGATGTTATGTCCCCGGTCTCTAACCTGATCTGTACTATCCATCTATTCGCATGCTCTCTCTTATCTAACCAGGCGAGCAATTTACCTGCTTTATCCCCTGTTACGTAGATCTTGTGTTGAACCGCCGTTATGCGAGTTCTAGCATCTCCCCAGAGGTACTCCTTATATTCCTGTCTTTTAACGCGTAGCTCATGCGTATTAGCATCTGAGGGGTCATTAGCATGCTGAGACTCCAATATTTGTATCTCTCTTTCCAGGGTTTCTATATCGACTTTCTTTTCTTTTTTATGCCCTTCAATAAGGGAGATGGCCTGCCCCCTCACAACTGGTTTGTAAGCCTCCCACAGAGTTAGTGGAGAGGCAACCGATGCCTCATTTTCCCGGAAGTATAGCGTTGTAGCGGTCAGTAGACCTTTCCTAATCTTAGAGTTGAGTAGGAACCCGGGGTGTATAGGATATATTCGGTGTTGGGCTGGGCCATGCGCACCAATTTCCGCCATCAGTGGGGAGTGATCAGAAATCCCCTGGGCAAATGCAAGGCAGTCCCCATCCTTCCCACGTTGTCTAATGCTGTAATGATATAGTCTATGCGGGAAAGACTATTATGAGCCCCGGAGTGGAAAGTATATTGTCGCTGGAGCGGGTTCTGGAATCGCCACACATCTAGTAGGCCATGCGCTTCCAGGAAATCAGTTAGGGGTGAGCTAATGCGGTGCTGGAGGCGTGCAGGTGTACGATCTAATTCGTCATTAATCGTCATGTTAAAGTCGCCACCCAGAAGCAAGTCACCTGCCGGTAACGCTAGTAGAAACCTCCCCAGGTCCCGAAACGCTGATGAGTGAAGGACCGGTGGGATGTAAAAGGATACCACGTTAAGTAGGCGGCCTTCCCATTGTATCGAAGCTGCGCAAAGCGGCCCTGCTCATCTTTAAAGGTGCCATGGACGATGAGTGGGAACCGTTTTCTGACTAAGATTCCTACCCCACGGGAGCCTGAGGTGAACTCTGAGTGTACTGTGAGCTGGAACCCCCACCATTCTAGTGCCCTGCATGTGGACCCCATCAGATGCGTTTCCTGCAGCATTGTAACTGCCGGGGCCCTGCGTTTCAGGTATTGCAGCACCAGCCCACGTTTTATTTTGTCTTGCAGCCCGTTTACATTCCATGAGAGGAACGGAAGCTTGGGTCTAGATGTGTGTTGTGTCATTAAGTCAGGTGAGTCCATCTATTGTGTGAGTCTATCTCCCCGGCTGTACGTCTCATGTCCGATTCTGACGTGTCTCCTAATTGACACTGTATTGGCGTTTGCAGATTGTTAACTATTAAAACATCAATAACTAACCCTACACCATATCGTAGAACTATAGCCCCAATAAATAAGACTTGTTTCTCTCTTACTGTTCGCATGTGTAGCTGTGTTAGTAGCATGGAGACATGTTGTATAGTCTTGCCGCGGCTAGTCCGTAGTTCCATTATTATGGCTAATAACAATATTAACTTTACCCTTCCCCCTCCCCACCCCACCAACAATTCCCACCTCCCTGCATCCCTGCCTAGTAGGTTTAGAACTACCCACATCCCCAATAGCAGAGCGCCTATCATCCCTAAACTGGTACTAACTGTAGGGTTACGCTGTTCCGGCGCCCAGAATCTCCCTCCCTCCAGGCCCGCAACTTCGCCCTTACTTCATTGAGGGTCCATTAGTGTCTCGTAGTCCAAGGTTCATTCCGCTTACAACAGTGCAGTATATAGAATGTTAGAGGAGGGCATCTTACATTCCGATAAAGGGGCCCTTGCTTCCCACCCACGTCCGAAGGGGGCAAAGGAAGAAGACAGCCTCAAACCAGTACAGAGGTATGATTTTTTCAAATTCCAGCACGTGTCGTGTCGTCGTCTTGGCTTATGGAGGGTGTACTTCTGGATCTTGATGCGGATCGCACACTTCCCCCCCGCCTTTGTGACGAGTCCTGGGGGCGTTGGTTCGCAGACCCACGGCCCCCGCCCCTCTGCAGCCAGCGTTCCCGGGGGGGCCCCCATCCAGCCACTGCTGCGCCTCCTCTGGCGTCGTAAAGAACCAAGAGTTGTCGCCGTCTACCACCTTCAGCTTCGCGGGAAAAACATCATGTATTTGAGTCCCTTGTCTCGGAGGGCCCGCTTAATCCCTCAAATGAGCGCCTTTCACGCTGCACCTTCAGCGTAAAGTCAGGAAAGAAGCGGATCGTCACATTTTCATAATGAAGGTCTCCATTACTTCTGGCCGCTTGCAAGATGGCGTCCCGGTCCCGGAAATTTAGTATACGTGCGATAATGGTTCGGGGCGGTGCACCAGGCTGTGGTTTGGGAATTGGGGCCCTATGCGCCCTTTCGATTGAGAAGAGCGGTGATAATTTCTTGGGTTTAAGGTGGTTTAGGATAAGGTCTTCGAGAAAAAGGTCCATGCTGGGGCCTTCCGCCCCTTCAGGCACTCCCACCACGCGGATATTGTTGCGGCGGGCCCTTCCTTCTTGGTCGTCGAGGTGGAGCGCCATTTCCCTATGCTGATGGACTAGTTTCTGAACCCTTTCCTCCAACTTGCGTGTAGTTGATTGCAAGTCCCCTATATGTTCCTCCGTCGCTGTGACTCTATCCGATGTCTTCCGCATGTCGGCTCGCATGAGGTTCATCTCGATCGTGACTTTGTCAATATTGGTTTCGAGATTCGTCCCCACCGTCTGTATCGCCGCCATGATGGAGCTGAGGGACGGTTCTTCTGTGGGGGCCTCTGCGCCGCTTGCCCCTTCCTCTAGGGGCGGCTGGCGTGGCATCGCATATTTGTCCATTTTGTTAGTTTGGACTGCGGCCGCGGTTCCTCTCGGCTTCGTCATGACTTGGCTCATCCGTGCAAATCGTCAGCGCGTTACCTTCAGGGGTCCAGTCGTGTTCTCCCCGATGTCACTTCGGGGCCAGGGATTCTCTCCTCTCAATATCGTGCGGTGGCGCAGTCAGGCAACGCAATATCAGGGGCCCTGATTTGCTCTTGTATGATTTTCCCTGCTGTCAGGCCTCTCCCAGTTTCTCACACTGCGTTTATTTCACTGCCCTTCATCAGGCACCCCTACTGCAGCCCCTTAGACAGGGGTCAGGGACCGAGGGTCGTTAAGCACCATCCTGGGCCGCCCGCTGTCCGGCGCCGCTATTCCCTGATGACCTCTGCTGCTGTATTGTGCCTGTCGCGCTCTCTCTGCAACCGGGGTGGGGGAGGAATGAGAGCCCTCGCGCCGCCGTCGTCTCACAGCCTCCCACTGGCTGCAGCGCCTCACCAGTACCCAGCGGGCTCCCAACCAGAGGAAGCGGGCATCGTACAGCGTGAAGTGGGGCCCCAGGTCACTCGGTCGTGTTGCGCGCCCATGCACTGCGCGTCTTCCAGGCCCTAGCCGCACTCGTCATTACTTGGGCTCACAGGTTCGCTCGTGATCCGGGAGGGATGAGGGGGGAAAGGGAGTCCCGTCGCGCCTCACCTCGCTACTACTCGCCGCCCTTCTCCTGCATTGCGCGAACTCCAGTCCAGGAGCAGCGGGTCTCGCGTAGCGTGAAGCCCCAGCCTCTCGGTCTCGTCCCAGGCCGGCGTATCACTGGGCTCCGCCCCCCTCTCCGGCAACAAGACTCGCGCCGCTTTCGTGAAGGGCCTCCTGCCGGCCCCGTCGTCACCCCTCGTCACCGGGACCGAAACTTCCTCGCCTCAGACGCAGAGCAGTGTCGAGGATCTAACCCCGTTATTATTTCCCCTCAGTCTGCAGGATTTTGGACGGATATTACGGGCTTTGTCAGGTGCCCGGACGGAGCTTGGGAGCTACACCGCCATTGCTCTCGGCGCCAGGCCACGCCCCGGCCAATCTCCTTTTAATCGCCACCTTCTCTCGAACCAGATCTCCAACTTTTGGAAGCCAGCTGGAAATGGTAGTCTATACGTCCGCACTCGAAAAGGGAGACACCGGCAAGTGTTTGCTTGTTTGAGCATCACAGAACATTTTCAGGTCCTTTAAGACACACAAGGGTTATCAACGTCACAGACAGCAGCTGCCGCCACATAGTCTGGACTATCAAGGTCTGTAACCTTCATTTTGATGCCAAAAAGTACTTCGTACGGGGTCCGCCCACCCAGAGATCTTTTAGGGAGTTTATTAAGAGCTCATTGAACCCAATAGAGTGGGTTTAACCAACCACTCACAGTACCTAATACTGTAGTCGTTAAGGACTGCTTTAAGTCACGGTTCATTCTTTCCACAACAGCATTGCCCTCAGGTCTATATGGAGAAGAATGATACACCTATACCCCCAGGGAAGTCATTTAATCATGGTCCCCTTTAGAAGCGAAAGCCAGACCCTGGTCCAAATGGAATGCACAGCATGCATATAGTACCGACAAAGACTTGCAAGTCTTTAATAACAGTTCAAGCGTTAGATGAGCGCTGAGGCCAAACCCAAAGGAATATAAAGCAAGAATCAACTGCAACCAAAACAAATGTGTACTCAGTGTCTGAAATCAGTGGACCACAATGATCCAGGTACATGCAGCCAAAAGGCTTGTTGGAAATCAAAAGGTGTGTCTGTGGAGAACGAGCCACAGTGGAGCTGCTAATTTGTTGACAAATGTCACATCGCAGGACATATTTTTTGGCCTGTTTGTATAAGCCCTGCCCACCAATAGTGTTGCTGTAACAGCGAAATTGTGGCTGCCACTCCTGCTTGCGCGGAAGCAACACCTTCATGTGCAGCTACAACCAAGGCGTGTCTGAGGTCTTGGTTGGGAGTTAAGTGATCGCCAACCCCAGGAATAGTTACAAAAGGAACATTCTGGGTATTTAAATGATAAGAGTATTTAGAAGGAAAACCCTTCGGTAAAGGGGTGCCATTTTTTAATGCATTGACGGCAGCCTAAATATCGCTATCGATACGAGTTTTAGAGCGGGTAACTGCTGCCACTGTAGCTGTGGCCACTGCAGGTTTGGCTGCTTCATTAGCCAGAGAATTCCCTACAGCGTGTGCTCCCACATGAGTTTGTGGCAACCTATCTTTAAGATCTGCCACTTTAACCCAAAGCAGTTTATGCTTGATTGTGTGGCCCTTTGAATCCTTAAATCCATTTTGTTGCCAATAATGTTAATTATCATTAAAGGACTGTACACAGCAAGACGAATCACACACTATAAGTGATGGAAATTCAGGATTGGTATGCTCAAGTGCAAGAAGCAAAACTTTCAGTTCAGCCAACTGCGCAGTGCAGTCTCTTAGAGACTGTATGCAAGTTGTTTGAGGGTGGAAAATGCCATCTAACATAATATCAATAACTATAGCACATGCAGCTGAATATTGGTGATTAGAATCTATAGCAGGTTGAGCAGAAGCGTCAGTGTAAATAATATATTTATACTGATCAAGAGGCAGAACAGTAGATGGCAAAGGATAAACATGCGCATACTGTAGAAATTCTTGTGTTCGCAAAGAAGGGTCAAAGACAAAGTCTACCTCAACAGCTGTCAAGGACGTAGCCCATTGTATCCATCTGGGATGGAGGGCCTTAGCGTTAGGAACGCTAGCTTTGGTGACAGCCTCTAAGGCTGACACGGAGTAACAACAATAATGCGTTTTCCTTGAGCAGTTAGCTGTTCTTTAAGGATGGCCATCCGCACGGCAGTTAGTATTTTTCAGTGGAAGCCAAACGTATTTCCAGTCCGGAATATAAATGCGATTTATTTATGATAGGCACTGTTTTACCTACGTTAAAGGTGATGTATGTAAATCCATTTGCACCTGGTAAAATTAGGATGATCAGGTTTGTGGTATTGACACCTGTATGTAAGTGGTGTGTTTGAAGTAAGTCAGATTGTAAAGATCTGAGTGTATCTGTGTGGTCCGATGTCCAAGATGACGAGGAAAAATCAGGGCATATTAAGGCATAAAGAGGTTTGATGCATTGTGCATATTCAGGTATGTATGTTCTGCCAAAATTCAAAAATCCTAGCAGGGACTGCAATTTCTTTAGTGTGTTAGGAGGTTGAAATTGTGCACATTTCTCCAAAAATGAGGGGCAATACTCTTTCCCTCATGTGTAAGTTCATATCCCAGGAAAAGGACATTTAGAAAAGCTATATAAGACTTTTTAAAGTTGAACTTGTAGCCAAGATCGGTAAATCCCAATATTATGCGATCTACTCTGGCCAAGTGGATATTTAATTCATCGCCCTTCGAGTAGATATCGTCTGCATAGGACAGAGCATCAGGGTCCATGGCAATAAGAATTTACACAATTCGTGCCACAAAATCTCCAGGCTCTTCTTATAGCCCATAGGATGTCGTGCATAGCGCATTTGCAAACCTAGGGTGCTAAAAGTGGACCGGTCTCAGCTCTCAGGAGTTAAATTGTGAGTGGAAAAAACTTTGGAAATATCCAAGTTGGGTTTGTACTTTTTACGGACTACATTGTTAATGAGTGCCATACTGTGCGTGTTTTGCACCGCAGAAGTGCGTATATGACTATTCAAATGTCCATAATCTAAGACAATTCAATAAGAATGACCTGGTTTTAGAAAAGGAAAAAGAGGATTATTAATTTGAGACACACAGGGTTCAATTACACCCTGGTGCTCTAATTGGGAGAGAATTTCCTTAACGGGCGCTTTAGCATCCTGTTTAATAGGATATTGTAACTGTACCTGTGGGGTGGACCGTAGAGAAATAATATGATAACGGGAATCTTTATCCCACCCCACATGATTACAGTGAAGTGCAGGGGCCAATTCAAGAGCCAATTTGGCTGCATAAGCATGTTTGACTTTGTCAGGAGCAAGGTGAGAAAAGGAAGGAAGAATCACATACTCACCTTTGGGGGATGCAAGTACAAATGGTGGGGGCCAATCGACCTCCGCCATGAAGATGTCATTAGACATAGTAATGCTGTCCCAGAATATTGCTTTAATGGTGCGTTTAATGTCACCCTCAATGTGAATGTCTAAGTGATATAATCTGTCTGGAGGGGCTATGTGTGCATCCGTGGTGTCAACTGTAACAAATGTTTCCGTTGCTCTCGCTGCCAGAAACTCCTGGAGATTCCGGCATATTATGGTGACTTGCGCCACGCTGTAGAGGAGAGTCACTACCCAACTCGTGTTCAGGAGGAGGGTTCTCACCGTCTGTGGCATACTTAGCAGTCAAAGCAGCTACTTTATTTTTCTGAAAAGGGGCTTTATATTGAGGAGTTCTGTCCTCCTTCTTAATCTTCACGTCAGACGAGCATTGCGTCTCGCGTTTTGGTTTCACATACTCTTCTTGTATGCGCTCAGATCGCCCTCCTCTGTCATACTGCTGGTCAGATGATTCCTGAACGGAACGAGGAGAATGTGTATCAGGAACCTGATACCTGTCTGGAGTCTTGATTTTAGTGTGATCTCGAAAATCATACTGTCTCTCAGAGGACTCTGAGGGTGAAGAACCTCTACGAGGTTTCCCTTTCTGTTGCTGTTTGGATTTATCCCATGGTTTTTTAGTAAATTCATGGGCTGATCTGGCATCCTTGTCAGTGCTAGGCTTGCCAAGTGGTGGTATTGAAGGCCTGGTTCCCAAATGATTGCGTCCTAGCGATGTATATACATTAGCAATAATTAAAGGCAACTCACGTTCGCGGTCGGCTACCGCCACCACTGTAAATTGCTGGCATATAGCCAAGGATGCTGCTTCACCCTTAACATTGGAAAGAATCATTTCGGAGACTATGCGAAAACTACCCATTAATTTCATCCTCAAGTTTAGGGCAGGACCTGCCCCATGTTCATTCTGTATCTTTTTGAGGGCGTTCAGTAGAACGGTCATCAAGTGAGTGCCATTACAGAAAGTATATACTGTGGCAAAAATGGTCCCCCAGATGTTGCAGTCTCAATGAGTGGGAATTCGGTCCAGTGGGTGGGCACATAGTTAAAATGTTGTGCTTGTCTTGTGGTCCTGTACGGGAAACACAGCTTCAAGTTGATCTATTTTTTCGGCAATCCAAAATGGAATTTCCTCGCAATTAGTAGGATGTTTGCCCATAACTGAATGAACAATTACAGGACTAATAACAGGTGATGCAGGCAACTGGGCTAGTGCTTGCAGGGCAAGTCTAGCTGGACCAGCTAACAATGTACCAAAATTAATTCAGTTAGACGTCTGTATAAGACAACTAGAACATTGTACAAACCGTGGATTTGTTTGAGATTCAAATTACCTAAATCTGGATATGGTGTATACCCAGCTAATGCTGGCCAAGTAGCCCCTCATTACTGAGAGGACCCATTTGAACTGTCCCAGGGACATTTGGGAAGGGCTCCATTAAACCAAGTCTGCTAATTCCAGACTGTAAGAGGAATTTCGACAAGGTCTAAATACAGCAGGTGCTGGTGGTGAAGTGTATTCATGAAAAGTGTTAGTGTGAGTATCCACAGCTGGAAATGTGACCCAAGAATAAAAAACTTCAAAGCGGAATGCAGCGTCCACTTCTACTACAACAATTACAGGAGCTCCCGCATTAGGGGCTCCATGCTGTGCTAAAAGTTCATAGACTGTCGGTCGGCATTTGGCCGCAATAGTTTGCACCATAATTAAATTAAAAATTGATTCAAAGTGTAACACAAATGGGGTTGGAACCTTTTAATATTCAAGCTTGAAAAACCAACAGAAGTAGGTGTTCCCTTAAAACTGTGGAGGATTAATCCCTAACACCACAGACGTCTCCGGTAAAAGGTGTGAGGGTATTGTGGGCAAGTACAAGCACTGCTCAGGGTTTCCGCAAATAAGTACCTGACAAAAACATTGGCGGCACCATTTTGCAGGGATTCTGCTCAGGAATAGAACTATGCTTGGGACCATAGAACATCAGTATGTAGAGACTGAGTCACCACTGCATCTCAGTGTCTATGAGCCCAAGTCCGACTAGCTATAGTGCCTCACTTGCCCTCCTAACCTTTCCAGAGAAGCAAGTGAGTTGGTAGCCCAGAACACAACATCCTCGACCCTCTCAGGGATCGCAGTAACAGGACACACCCTTTCCTCGCCCACTCATACTTGTCCACAATAAGATAAACAAGAGACACGAAGGAAGTTTATAATATTTATTTAAACTATCGTGCTCTAAGATGCAGTATTTGTGCCACAATTTAACAACAAATGCATACCAAAATATCATTACCATGGTTAACAAACCATATATCATAAAAATCCCTGTCATGTTATTAGGCAGATTAGCCTAAACCCTCCATGCTACTGAAACTAAATGACTATATATTATAGATCTCTGGGATTAGTGGCGGACTCCGTATCTTAGCATACATAGGTGGATTGTAGCCACCCTGTCGTTTTCGCCCCACCTGCCCTTGCCTTTGAATGATAACCCCAGTCTTCAGTTTCTTTGTTCACTCAATAGGCCAGAATTGAGTCAGGATAGTACATATCAGGTGCAGGTCCTTCTACGAATAGAGGTTCAAGGCTGGTTCTTCTCTGCCTCGGTCTTCCAATCCTCCCTCTGAGCTCAGAACAGGGTGTAGGGTGCCTCTCAAAAAATATCAGAAAGGACAAGGGGGTCATTATTTCATTATTAAAAGCAGTGCCTTACTCCTAGTGTGCCCGTCACCACACCCGTAGGGTCTGTGTGCAAAGACACTCAGTGAATTGTGTTCTCAGTTCTTTAACAGTCACACCGTGCAGAGTGCATTCCCGCCCACCACCTACTAAAGGTAAATAAATGCACGTTGGGCACTTGCCAAGGCCAAGACCCTCCTGGGCCATGGCATTGGGAGCCTCAGCGTCTGTCTCCTTTCTGGGACAGCTGGACTCAGTCGCATTGGTCCTCGAACGGTTCTCTCCCTCTATTATTCCGGTGTCTTCTGGCAGCATCAGAGCCTTGGTCGGCATCAGTGATTTGGGTGTCTCCTCCCAGCTCAGCTCTTACACTGTTTCCCTCACTGGTTTCGGCGTTTCTCTGCTCTGTCTCCTCTTTCTGGCTCTCTCCTTCGGTGTCCTTGTTTCTGTCAGAAATCTCCTTCGTGTCACCTTCAATTGCTACACCCCATGAATTTTGAAAGTCCTGTTACGACCTTCAGAGACTGTCCTGCGTGGCAAGAGTGGAATAACCACATTGTGTAGGGAAGGATGTGGCGGCCATCTTGGATGTACCGGGACCCATCCAGGTCTGATCACACTGCCCTCCCAACAAGAATGATCGTGGGGGCCATTTAGTCATGAGACAGCAAGACAAAAAATCCACATTGGACTGTAGTTTACCCGATATATGGAGGGCTGGAAATGAAAAGGGCTGTAAAGCAAGGAACCAACTGAGAATTTTAGGGTTCGAGTCCTTATGTAAAGCAAGCCAAGTAAGAGGGGCATGATCTGTAAGCAAAATAAATGATCGTCCCAGGAGATAGCATTGTAGGGCTTCCATAGCCCATCAATATTGGCATAGTTAACTTCCCTAGGAAATAGTTTTCCACTGAGGAATAAAATAGGGCCTAAGTCACCATTTTGGTCTGGCTGAGACAAGATGGTTCCAAGACCACGACCAGAGGCGTCAGTCTGTAGGACGAAAGTCTTCTTAAAGTCAAGGAATATTAGGACAGGGGCTTGACAGAGTAATTCCTTCAATCGCAGAAAGCTTCTCTCATGCATGGTAGACCATGGGATTTGTTTCCCGGGACTTTCTGAACAAGTAGGTCTGTGTGGGGGCTGGCCACTTCAGAGAACTGTGAGATGAATCTTCAGTAGTATCCTACAAGGCCTAAAAGGAACGTATGTCCTTCTTTGTAGAGGGGCAGGGAATGTTTTGAATAGCCTCTAATTTGTTAACTTGAGATCGAATGACACCTGCCTGGAAATCAGACCCCAAATACTCTATGTGGTTTGCACTAAAAGTTGTCTTTTTAGCGTTCAGAGTAAGGCCTGCTTGCTGCAATGTATGTAGGACCTGTTCTAAATGAATAAGGTGTGTCTCCCAGTCAGGACTGCGGACAACTATATCGCCTAGGTATACAACCGCGTACTTCTCGTGTGTGTGTAGAAGGACATCCATGAGTCTTTGAAAGGTAGCGGGAGCAACATGAAGGCCAAATGGAAGGACCTTAAAATGATGGAGTCCGGTGGGGATGGAAAAGGCTATTTTTCCCAGGCTTCTGGAGAAAGGGGTATCTGCCAGTACCCTTTGTTGAGGTCAATTGTGGACATAATTCTGGTGTCTCCTAGCCTTCCTATGAGTTTGTCCCCACAGGGCATGGGGTATGAGTGAAATCATGCAATAACATTCAACTGATGGACGTTGATACAAAATCGAAGACTCCCATCTGGTTTGGATACAATGACAACTGGGGGTCACCAGGCGCTCAAGGAGGGCTCAATGATATCGGCCTTTAACATGGCTCCTACTCTACTGCCTGCCTCCTAGCAGCTGGAATACAATAAGGTCTAAGTTTTACTATTTTCTACCCCTCACTAATGATGTTGTGTTCGACCAAGGAAGTACGACCAGGGGTACTAGATAGCAGGCTAGGACATTTGTCTAATAGGGTGGTTAACCGTTGATTCTGTTCAACTGTTAGGTTGTCTCCTGTTTTAACCGGACTCTCTGTATTATCTACCAGGGGTTGGAGGGTAATATCTAGTGGGCTGCTGACACTGATATGGTTTATAGTATTACTGTCATCTAAGAAACCAGACAGTGGTTCTTCCCCGACTTTTAGAAGGTTTACATGGTAGACTTGACCGACCCATCCTCTATGTGGGATGGATACGCTATACGTTACTGGAGTGACTTTATCTAAGATTTGGTAGGGTCCCTGCCATGTTGCTAGTAACTTTTTTCGGTGCTTGGTAGTAAAATTAAAACCCTGTCTCCCACTGAGAACTCCCTTAGTTTGTTACCCTGGTCATAAAATTGTTCCTGACGGGTTTAAGCTTTTTCCATGTTTATATGGACTTCCTCCAATAGGGTAGCAAGGGTTTCTTTCAGGGCAGTACTATATGTTATTAGGCATTTACTTTCATCTTCTCTTTCTATCAAATGTTCTGCAGCCATTTCAAGAAGAGTACGTGGATTTCTCCCAAACAGTAGCTCAAATGGTGAAAACCCTGTTGAACTCTGTTCATGTGTCCGAATGGCGAACAGAACTAAGGGTAGCTTCCGATCCCAGTCCCCCAACTTATGCATAACTTTCCTAAGCATAGTTTTAATGGTTCTGGTATACCTTTCGACTAGGCTGTCTGTTTGGGGGTGATAGACTGCAGTACGGATTTTCTTAATACCCAGTAAACTACATATTTGTTTAATCAAGCACGACATAAAGGGGGTGCCCTGGTCGGTTAGGATTTCATGGGGAAAACCCACTCAAGAGAAGATGGAAATCATGACTTGTGCTACTGACACGCTTGTCAAGGGACCAGCAGTCATGCTGGTCAAGGGAATGGCTTCCGGATACCGTGGTGTGTAGTCCACCAATACTAGGATATATTGGTGCCTAAGAGCAGATGGGGTTAGGAGGCCTACAAGGTCCAGACCCACACGCTGAAAGGGCACTTCAATTATGGGGAGTGGTTATAGAGGAGCTCGGGAAGTGAGGGGGTTGACTACCTGACATCTGGGGCTAGAGCCCAAACTTAGCCACCTCCCAGTATAGCCCTGGCCAATAGAATTTCTCCAGCAGATACTTTAGCGTATGCTCCTGTCCATAGTGACCATCCCCTGTCTGACTATGAGCTAGGTGTAGCACTTGTTCATGAAGTGTCATTGGTACTAATAGTTGCTCTTTTGTATGTACACCATCTCAAGTAACTCTATATACCAAGCCTTTTTTATGCAAAAGAATGGGCCGTTCTGGATGGTCTTCCTGCCCTTGTTCCCAGGCATGCATCAAGGAACTATCGTCCTTCTGAGCCATTCGAAAACTCCGTCCGGGGTCTGGAATCCATCTGAAGATGTAAAGACACAAGCAGGTGTTGGACAGGAAGAAACATGATAGTGAGTCTGTTCCCTTCTCTTTTCGTAATGGGATTTGGTTATTTTGCCAGTGGGGCCATTATCTCCTCCCCACAAGAAGGAGCTTCTTTTAACCATTCCACCATGGAGTTAGGATTTGTCAGGGTGGATAGGTACTCGTGAAATTTAAGCAAATCTGTACCTAGTAGGACCTTTTCAGGAAGAGAAGGCACTACCCCTACCTTTCGTAGTTGGGGCTCACCATCTATTTCAAATAAATCCTCGGCAAAGTGGTAAGTTTTACTATCAGCATGCACACAAATGACTTGTACAATCTCTCCTTCCTGTATCTGGGTGGTAGATATTATCTTTGCTAACAACAGTGAGGTGACAGCCTGGAATCTTCCCAGAAACCAATATACGACCTCGGCCATAACCCTCCTCCATGGGCTCACTAGCAGGGGTGCGTAAAGGACAGTGTCTAGCTATATGCCCCCACTCAGCACAGTGGAAGCATTAGGGATCCTGTACTTGCCCACTTCTCCGGTACTGGGTTTATGATGGAATTTTGGAGGGTCTAGGGCTCTCTCTCTTGGCGGTATCAGCCCTATAATCAGGGTTTTAGGTGTTCCTAGGGGAAGTCAAGGAGGATGAGCCCTGAATTTGGGAGAACGGTGGTAGACTCAAGCAATATCAACAGCCAATGTGACCGTGAGGTTGGGGTGTTATTTTACCCATGCCCTGGTGTTGCTAGGCAGGTCTCCCAGATATTGCTTGAGGTATACTTTCTCTGTAAGTTCGTCTACAGAGGTGGTGGAGGGTTGAAGCCACAGGTTCCCCAAGTCCCTTATTCTGTAATACAGAGCCAGAGGGTAGCCTCCTGCAGTCCACCTCTCTTTCCTGAAACGGATCCTGTAGTACTCTTGGTCACACACCAGTCTTTTCCAAGATAGCCCTCTTAATATCTATACAGGGTGTTGTTTTTTAATTTTGTATATGTTTTTTAATTTTGTATATGTTGTGTGATACAAGTAATATTCAATTGCTTGCATAGGTTTTGTTTCATAAATAGCAATTAAGAAGTGGGAGCTTGAAATTTATTTTGGTTGTGACTATGTATACAGTGTTCCAAAGTATATGATATGATGTGTCAAAAGAATCAATTGAAATCATGAGGAATTCACCATATATAATTAAAAGTGGTCATGCTAATTGAATTTCCTGATCACATTGATGAATGCAATATGTCGTTAATTGATGTCAGACAAGGTTTTTTGTAGATTATTGAATTTAAAATGGCCTAACCTTGCTAACTATAAATAGCCACAACCCCTTGGTTAGTAACTTTCTAAAAGTGGCCTTTTTAAAATTGTAATTTAAAATTCAACCACACCATAAGTTAGGATTTTTCATTACAATTTAAAAGACACCAAACATGAACCGGCAACCTGGTCCCATTTGTTAATTACAGCTTATTAAATGTAATAAGGTAACGCCAATGTTAGTCTATGGGAGACGAAGGCCTTTCAGTAGTGAAAAATGAACTTATGAGTTTTTCACTACCAGGACATGAAAAACTTAAAAGTACATGTTCTACCTTTTAAACACACTGCACCCTGCCCTTTGGGCTGTCCAGAGCCTACAGTAGGGGTGACATATGTAAAACAAAAGGGAAGGTTTGGGCCTGCAAAAGGTTTATTTTGGCAGGTTGACATGGCAGTTAAAAACTGCACACACAGGTTGCACTGGCAGGCCTGAGACATGTTTCAAAGGGCTACTTAAGTGGATGGTACAATCAGTGCTGCAGGGCCACTAGTAGCATTTAATTTACAAGTCCTGTGCACATGTAGTGACATTTTACTAGGTATTTACTGTTGTATTGGGATTTGTTTAGTGCTTGGTTATTGTTGCTAGACATCTGAGGTGTTCTAAGAAGGAGTTCTGTAATGAGGGCAGTGGCAGTTGGTCCTGCTGGGAGTTGCATCATTTTAACTTGAGTCTTTAATAAATCTTTCAATGAACTTCGTGGAGTGTGTGTTTTTGTAAAACTGGCAATGAGGATGGGATCAAAGATTTCTCAGTGACTAGCGACTGACTGTGCAACCCCTGAACATTTCCTCTGTGAGAAACAGTTGCTGGTGCGAAGGGCAGGCAACCGGATGTGAATTCTTTCTTAACACCCTTGAAGTTCCTGGTAATTTTACGAAAGGGAGTGGATGTGGTACAGCCAGCTGACACTGTACAGTGGGGCAATTTATCTGATCTATTGGGACAATTCTGAATATTTACCATGTGGTGCAGTGCTTGATTCATTGTTGGTAGAGGATGGAGTGAAGATGGCCGCACACTGGGTAATACTGTGGAAGCCATGGACATGGCAAGTATGGCATCACATGCTCCAGATGGACCACAGGTCTGCTGGTGTGCACTGCAGGTGCACCTTTGAAACAATCAGGTGTCAGTGTGAGGCTGCAAAGGACTGTGAGCGCAGCACTTAATGAAAGTCACAATTTTGAAAGGAGTTTTTGCATTACATTAAAGGAATAAAGGGCATGAGAACTAACCTGCTTCACTGAAGAGGAGTGCTGATGTAGTGCATCGGAGTTCCAAAGTTAGGAATGGCTTTCTCTTAGACAATTTGCTATTGGCTGAGAGCAGGAGTGATACGATTGGTGAACATAACACAGTTATCATTGGTTCCAAGGACAACCAAAGAAAATTGACTGTGGAGTTCAGTTTTGCAAGAGTTAACCTTATCCTTAAGCTGACATTGGATGCAGCAGACAGCGGTGACTACTTTTATTATTTTTTCCGGTAAATAACGGTGACTACTTTATTTGTTGAATTTTACCAGTTTGACTATGTCTGCTCAATCCATTGTTCCTCCTTCCTTGTTTTTGCAAGAACCTGGTTTGCCAATTATGTCCTGGGAAGATTGGATAGAGTCCTTTGAGACATAGTTGGAAGCCATTGGAGGTGATGTATTTTTTGCAAAGAGGAAACTAGCCATGTTGACTTGAAACACAATTTAGGTGTGGAGGGAGGAATGTTTTAAAGACGTTCCCTGTACCTGTTGAAAGGGAGGATGAGGAGGCTGATAGAGGGTCTGACGCAGATGAAGATCCAAGGAATGATGACTGTGTGAGTACGATGAAAGCTTTGGAGGAAACTTTTGGGAGGAAAACAAACATTGTGGTGGAAAGACATAATTTTTTTCACAAGCCCAATTACAAGCCCAATTATCTGGTGAAGCCATTGAGCAATATGTTTTGAGAATCAGTTTTAAGAATATTAGCTGTGCTTTGTAGGTTC
Organism: Calotriton arnoldi; assembly: GCA_963921515.1. Taxonomy (NCBI): domain Eukaryota; kingdom Metazoa; phylum Chordata; class Amphibia; order Caudata; family Salamandridae; genus Calotriton; species Calotriton arnoldi. The sequence goes on along the minus strand of CAWUFW010009260.1, from coordinate 45,451 downwards.
AAAGACTTACAGGCAGAGATTATCAGAGACCAGATAATAAACAGAACCAGTAACATTAAAATTCAAGAGTAGTTGTTGGGATGAAAAGATCTATAAGTATTGCCCGACGTATAACGAACACGTCTCGTTATATTAAAGAGCTTAGTAATGATCAATTAAAAAACAGATCTGAAGTAGGTATTGTTAAGGATGTAAACATGTTATTTTCTATTGAAAGGAGAAACAAGATTGCAATGAATGTCAGGGTGGGTGAAGCACGCAGCAGGTTTAAGAAAAATAATGTTTCAGATGTGGAAGTACAAATGACTTGGCTGAATCCAATACCTGTCCTGCAATGAAAGCCAAGTGTTATAAGTGCAAAAAATTGGAGCATTTTTCCAGAGAGTGCAGAGAAGATGGAATGGAAGGGAAAAAGTCAAGCATGCATTGGCTAAATGAACACAAGATTTGAGATAGCACTGATGACATAAACACCGACGATGAGGATGTGGAAGTATTGATAGTGTGTGGAGTAGATAAGATTGAAGGCGGAGCACCTGAATGTGTGGTAAAGGTGAATGGGGTACAAGTCCACCTGTGGGCGGATTTATGTTCGCCTTGCACGTTAATTGATAAATCTGGGGAGATGAGTGTCAATGGACGTGAACTGAGTCCAACTGATGTGGAACCAGAAGGGCATTATGGGGTACAATTGCCAGTTTTGGGGCATTTTGTGGCTGAATGGAAGTACAAAAATAAAAGAGCTTCTGGTAAAGTGTATGTGGTGGAAAAGGACAAGACTTTTTGGGCTGGAGGGAACAACAAGCTTTTAGGATACTTTTGGACCCCAGTCGTCCGGATCAACTGTTACTAACTGCACAAGGGGTGGTGAAGAAATGGTGTTCAAAGTATCCTAATTTGCGCAAAAAACTGGGGTGTTTGAAGAAAATTGAACATTGCATAATCTTAAAGAGGGGTGCTGCACCTAAGGGGCATAAGGTTCGTAATGTTCCTATGACTTTGCAAGAACAATTGAAAATGGAATCGAACCGTTTGTGCAAGGCTGGGATTGTTGAGCCAACTGAATCTTCAGAGTGGCTGAGTCCAGTTGTTCTAGCAAGAAATGCTAATGGAACTTTAAGCATGTGTTAAGGGACTTAAATGACAGCATATGGGTGGATCGTCATCCCCTTCCCTATATTAATGAAATGTTGAGGAATGTGAAAGGGGCCAAATGTTTAACCACGCTGGATTTATCTAGCGCATATCAACAGGTATGGCTTCATTCAGACTCTATACATCTAACATCCTTTATTACCCCTGAAGGGGCTTACCAATTTGTGCATATACCATTTGGATTGGTGTCGGCATCCGCTGTATTTCAGAGAGTGATGCAAAGTGTTTTATGTGGTCTATCCAATGTTTTGTTCTTCCAAGATGACATTTTGGTGTGGGGAAGGGGTAAGTAACAGCATGATGCAATGTTGGAGGAGGTGTTATCAAAATTGGAGCAAGCTGGTCTCCCCATAGGATGGAGAAGTCAATCAATCAATCAATCAATCAGGGAATTGTAAGCGCGCTACTCACCCGTGAGTGTAAATTTGAAGTAGATAAAGCTGTGTATTTCGGTGATACATTGTCATGGGAGGGAGTAAAACCCAAGCTAAAGTTGGTGGAAGCAATAGAGTTGGCTCCTGCATCCAAAGATAAGGAGCAGTTGTGACCTTTTGTAGGGCTGTCAGAATATTACTCGAAATTTGTGGAGCGTTTTCCTGACAAGGTGCATGTTTTACATGCATTAATGAAGAAAGGTGTTAAGTACCAGTGGACAACTGCTTGTCAACAAGCTTTTGATTTGGTGAAGAAATCAATCAGTGAAGCTGCAGTGTTGGAATCTTTTGATCCTAACGACAAAACCATTGCAGTAACGGATGCCAGTGCATATGGATTGGGAGCAGTTATAATGCAAGAGTGTAAGGGACGAGAGAGAGTGGTGGCATTTGCCTTGATTACATTAAAAGGTGCTAAAACCACATATTCCACCATCGAAAAGGAAGCAGTGGAGTGTTGGTGAGGCAGCCAACATATTAGAACATATGTCCGGGGGCAATCATTTTGAACTACGAACTGATCATAGGCCTTTGATAGATTTCTTCTCTATGAAAGGTGCCAGAAAAGCTACACCCAGCATAGCAAAGTGGTTGCATTGGTTACAAGAATTCATGTTCTCTATCCTGTCTGTTCCGGGAAGCAAAAACATCAATGATGATTGCCTTTCGAGATTACCTTTGGATAATGATGACAGTGAGGAGGATAATGAGTGGATGGTTGCTGAAGTTTAGGAATCATGTAGAGGTGCTATTTGGGAAGAAGTGTGGAAAGACGCTTTGTCAGAGGACAAAACAATGTTATTGTTCGTGGAAACGTTATTGAGTGACTCAATATTGAGTGGGAATGAATAAGAATGTTTGAGTGATTTCTTACCTGTATGGAAGTAACTCTCTGTGGTTGATGGAATTGTTAGGAGGACCAACAGTGTAGTAGTCTGTGTTGGCCTGCGGCACAGGTTGTTGAATTTATTGCACAAAGGACATGGTAGAATTTCAACTATGAAACAAAAAGCTTGGATTGATTTTTGGTGGCCTGGTATGGACAAGGAAGTTGAAAGGTTTGGAAGAGATTGTGTGCCATGCACGTGTAGTGACTAATCTCATACAGTAGTGGAAACATCCATTGTGCTTACAGCATTTCCTTACCTATCCTGGGAAAGAATAGCCATTGACTTCTGTGGTCCTATTGATTGTTTAGCTTTTGGAAGTAGATATGCTATTGCATTGATAGATTACCTTTCCAAGTGGCCTGAAGTGGCTATTATGAAGGAAGTCTAGGCTACCCAGGTGGTTTTACTTTTGTGAAGAGGTTTTCAGAAGAGAGGTTGCCCGGAGGTACTGGTTCCTGATAATGGGTCACTGTTTGTTTCTGCAGAGTTCACCGCTTTTCTTAAGAAAGAGGAGATTAGGCATCACAGGACGGCTGTTTATCATCCCAGTGAAAATAGTTTGGTAGAAAGATTCAATCAGGTGGAGCTTCATCTGAGAACTGGCGCGGTGTGGTGCGTGGACGCCGGGCCGAGTTGAGCACCAAGCTCTGAGTTGAGGGGCCGCTTCGTGCAAGTTGCGGGGCCACTTCGTGCGAGCTGCGGGGCCCAGAGGGGAAGACTGCAGAGGCAGAGCGACCCCCATCCATCGACTGACCAGGCAGCACTTAGGTAATTAGGCGCTGTTCTGAGGAAGTGATACTCTTATCAGTGAAGAGACAGTATAAGAGCACTGGAGAAAGAGCGAGCAAGGAGGTGGAGGGTGCAGACGGCGTGCCGAGCACTTTTGTTGAGGGAGGCCCGGCAGAACAGTAGACTAGCCGCAGAGAGGGACGAGGAGCTGAGGAGCTAAATCAAGCAGAAGTCGGAGGTGAGGAAAGGCGCTCTGCGGCAACGGTGGTACCGCTTGTAGAGTGAGCCCAGAATCCCGCGGGACGCTCCAAACGCCACTGCTGGTCTTGCCTGTTTGCGGGCGGGCCACGGGACTACAAGCCCCAGAAGCCTTTACTCCCTGGATGGAGCAACGTGCTATAAAAGTGCCTTCAGTCTCCCGCCGCGCGGGATGCACCAAACGCCATTGCTGGTTTTGCCTGTTTGCGGGGGGCCACAGGACTACAAGCCCCAGAAGCCTCTACTCCCTGGAGGGAGCAACGCGCCATAAAAGCACCTTCAGTCACCCGTGGCGAGGGACGCGGGCGGGCGGCGCCCGGCAAAGCCCGGGCCAAGGGCGGGCCCGTCCTTGCCAGGAAGAGGCAGGGCAGGGCCACCCCCTTGGAGCTGACTTTTTCCCCGTATTGATCCGTGAGTAAGACTTTCCGGGACCTTTAATTGCCCCTTCTGCCTCATATAATATTTATATCTGCATTGTACTCCCGCTATTATTTATCCTGATACAGCAGGGGCCATAGTGATGCACTGGTAGGACCTGGCAGGGGATCCAGGATAGTGTTCACTTTCGATTTATAAAGGTTAATTGTGCAAGCCTCTATGCAATATTCCGGACATGGAAGTTCATGTGATAGTTTGCACCACGCTTATTGGCCATTTAATGTTTCATAATTTTTCATTGTCCTTGTTAACTGTGTTGTTCAGTTTTGTTTGTTGGTTACCTGCTCTTGTCACTGTTTTCATAATCTTTATTTGTTTTAAGTTTACCTAGGTGTTTTTGGCTGATTCTTAGTGGAGTGGATTGTCCAGTAGTTTTATTAAGCTCTTAAAATGGGCAAACAAACATGTATAGCCAAACTCCAGCCTCGTCCCCAAGTGCCTATTCCCACCCCAATCCCACAAACCTCAATCAACAGGATGCTCCAGAGGGCTATAGGGGTGGTAACAAACAAAATAGAATTAACAGAGAGGCGCTTGTCAATAACCCCAGACATTTTTTGCCTGGTGCCTGAGACCTCCACCTCCCCAGTTGTCACCCCCGTGTCCACCTCCAGGACAATAGAGTCCTCTCCATCTCCTCTCCAAGAAGCTCCACCAAAGCCTGTAACTCGCAAAGGTGGTTCTGCTCCTAGCAACCCAAAGAAAGGGAAGCGTAAGCCAGCTAGTGGAACTGGACCCATTAGAGAGAAAAATGTTGAGTCAAATCCCAGTGCCGACGAGATAGACAATGTAGAGAGCTCAGTAGGACTCCCTATTAACCCTCGGACAGACGCTGCCTGTCCATCTTGGGTGCACAATTTGTTAGTGGACTTTCAGACCCAATTGAGAGCCATTGTGAAGGAAGAACTTGCATTCATTGTAGATCGCAGAGATAAAGTGGCTCTAATGAGATCCAATAGTCCCACCAACACCAGCACTAACAACACCCAGACACTAAGGAGGGGGAAAGACTGTAGCTCCCAGACAGACAGTTCGGGCCCGAATTTTTTAGACAAGCGCAGTGCCCCAGGGGGTTGTCCCTAACCTGACCCCGGGTAAGGCAGATCACAATAGTAAAAGGCAGTCAATTCCACTCTCCCCTTTGGAAAAGCCAGACAATAAGCAGCCCCAAGTCCCCAGGATAGCCACTGACCCCAGGAGATTTAACAACGACGACGGGAATAACAACCCTGCATCCCAGTTGAGGGATCTCAATAAAAATAACCCCACTCAAATAGGGCCTAGGGAAAGTAGAGAAGGGATGGGCCCCGAGGAGGGTGTATTGAGGAGACCTGAAGGAGCGATTCTCCCCATTATAAATTTACCCCCAGCATCACTTCCGTACGTCATCATACTGACTGGAGTACCAGAAACTAACAATGGACAGAAGGAAACGCAATTGGACCTCAGGAACAAATGCCTTTTCTGGCTGGCCAGGTACAGGCAGTTCAGTTATGATAGGGCAGGGGAGATTATAATGGTCCGTAGAGTTGGTTGGGTGGCAAGAGACAAAAAACCACACAAGGGGACTGTGTAGTTATCAACTTTAGTAACCCCCTGACTGTGCGTACTTTAGTTGGCCAAAATCCCTACCCCCAGGATCCATATACAAGGATTAGGGCCTACCCATTGGACTACTTTTACTCCCATTGTCACAGCCAGCCTAGAGCTCCCAACTGTAACACCTTAGCAAATTGGCCATTGGAACATCATGCAGTGAGTCCTTCCCCCAGACCCCTGTTATACAACCTTCCAGTAGCGAATAGATTCGGGGCCCTTGAAGAGATGGTTTGACTTGCAACGACCGGGGGCCCAGCCCCTGGACCTATGTGCTCCGGGCCTGGAAGGGATCTAAGTGCGCTCAACAGTGCCCAGCCGAGCCAGTCCACCTACTGTGGGGATGGGGTGGATTTACAGGTTACAGAAAGTATAATACAACCGGTGGATAGTGGAGTAAGTGGGGAGCGTGACGAGTTGCTTGGTACTCCACCTGCTGCACCACCTCCCCGCCAGTTGCCAGTAAATCTAGGGTAGGTGCCCCTTTGGAAGCATTCGCACCTCCTCCACCGGTCCAGCTTGAGGCCCCCAACTCCCTAACACCTATATGATCAATGCCCCTTCTGACAACTGTAACCCAGAAAACAGGCTGAGGGTATTATCCTGGAACATTGCCGGTTTAAAAACAAACTCCACTGCCCAGATTGGGGACATTGTGTGGAATATGAAGTGTGCATGTTTCAGGAAACGTGGGCAAGGGAAGACAATGTGAGGCTGGGGTATATCACATTTAATGTATCCGCTACCAAGGGGGAAGAGGCAGACCATCAGGGGTCCATCTACCTGGGTTGCTACACATCTGGGATGCACGGCCGAACAGCTGAATACCTTTTCTAATGACATCCAGTGCACAGTGCTCACCTTTTCCTCCAGCTTGAAAATAGCCTTTATTAATCTCTACTCCCGTCCCGTAAGTCTTGGTCGCGAATCTCCGACCTTTGACCAACTGAACACTCTTATTGACTGAATTCCTACGAACATAAGGTTGGTCATTGGGGGCGATTTTAATTGTCAATTTGAGCCCCTTGCTGATTCCACTGATACAATCCCCAGTGAGGAGGATCTCTTCTGGCTAATTCCTGACCCTCAAATCTCACCGATTAAGGCTTGGTCCCCGCTGGTACTCCAGATTTATTCTGTCACACTGACTCACTCACTGAGAGCGTGTAATGGCCGCACCAAATCAGACAGACCAGGGAAGGTAACCTTTAATAGAATAGGCCAATCCTCCCTGTTGGACTATATTTTAGTCAAGACTAGGCTTTGGCAAAGGGTTGTTGACTTCGCTGTTCTGCCGCGACAGGACAGCGATCATAACGCCTTGACCATGGAAATGGAGCTCCCTGATCTAATAAACCCAATGAGCAACGGCACCCCCGCACCTAAACACTCTCTAATAACAGAAGGAGAATAAGGTGGGGGACAATTGAGCAGTCACCCTACAAGCTTGCCACACTGTATTCTGTAATCATTTCGTCTTTATCATAATTGGGGGAGGCTGCTATGACAATGGATTTTCTCCATAATAACAATAGAATAGCGACTTTGCATGCAGAATTGACATCCAATCTGACCAACATATTCTATCCCAGGGCATCTGCTAAGGTGAAAAAGGGGCTAAACAAACCTGGTTCAATGATTCCTGCCGAAAGGCTAAACGAACCCTGTTAGAAGCTATCAAACTGAAGGACAGTCAATCAATCAAACGAATGAGGGTGCTCTACCGAGTTAACATCCAACGAGCAAAGAAGAGCTGGGAATTAGAAAGATGGGAGGCCCTCAAAATTGCCCTAAATAACAGGGACATGAAGGTGTTCTGGGCAATAGTCTGTACTGGCAGTTGTGAAGGGAATTCAGCCTTGGAGCCGAATATTGCAGCGGCTGCGTGGAAGACCCACTTTCAGGCCCTGTACACCACAGAGGATGTTCCACCCCCAACGGATGAAACATCTTTATTATCCTCTGGGACCATTTATGAAGAGTCCCACGGGATTACCCTGACAGAAGTTCTAAACGCCATTAGAAAGCTTCCCTCGGAAAAGCCCCGGGACTGGACAAGCTACCAGGAGATTTATTCCGGTCAGAACCAGAAATATGGGGCCCCTACCTAAGGGCAATATTTAATGCCATTATGAGAGGCATGGCGATCCCGGAAACCTGGGCTGGAGCAGAAATCTTTCCAGTATTTAAAAGGGCTCCCCTTCTGCCTACCAACTACAGGCCGATCAGTTTGATCGATGTTACACAGAAACTGTTTGCTAGGATCCTCCTCGACCGCATGCACGTGTGGATGGAGGAGCACGTAATTCTGAGACCACTTCAAGCCGGGCTCAGAAAAAACATCTCTACCATCGACCAAATCTTCAGACTCCAAGTAATCTACTGGAAAACAGTGTTAATAGAGGGTGGCAGCCTCTATTTAATTTTTGTAGATCTGAAGACGGCCTTTGATTTGTTCCCTAGAGAAAAACTGTGGGTTGTACTTAAAGACCTGGGAATCCCTGCCTATCTCTTGATTTTGCTTATGAGACTGCACGAGGGTAACTTCGCTCAAGTAAGATATGGGAAGTTTGGTGAACTAACCCTCGCTTCCCAGTAAATAGAGGAGTAAGGCAGGGCTGCGTGCTTGCCCCTACTCTGTTTTGCCTTTTTATCAATGCTTTGGTTGCCCATCTTAATCAGGTTGAGAACAACGATGCCCCAAAGCTGGCACGTACTAAGGTACCAGCAATGATGTTTGCGGACGACACATTGTTACTCTCAAAGTCGCCCATGGGCATCAAGAGGGTTCTTGATAGCTTTCCCATCTTCTGCAAAAACAGGGGGTTGGAGATAAACACACTGAAGACCAAATTTATGGTCTTCAATTCAGCCAAAACCTCCCGCCCGAACCCCTCCCTAAATGGTACCTTGCTTGAAAGGGTGTCAGTTTTTGACTACCTAGGTGTTACTCTGTCAGAAACGTTTGAATGGGGCCCGCAATTGGCTAAAGCAAGCCTGAAGTTAGCTCAGATTGCGGGGGAATTGCAAACATTTATAGGAACTCCTGTCACAAACCAGCTGGCCCTATACTGGCGATATATAAAGTGCAAGCTGGGGGCGCTACATTGTATGGGGCTGAATTATGGGGTCATCGTCCCTCTGATAGACTGACCAAAACAGAGAACAACTTTATGAGGCAAATGCTAGGCCTTCCGATCAGCACTCTCCTTATCCCCCTACGCCTGGACTTAGGAATCAAACCGATAGCGGATGAGATTGGACTTAGGCCACTAACATTTTGGCGCAGACTATGGGTGACCCCTGAGCTAGCAGTCTACCAGACAGAGCTATATGAGTTATTGAGTCTCCCGGGTCTGGACAAAATACCTTGGCTTACGTATGTTAAGGACCTATGTTGCAGATTGGGTAAACTTAGCCTATGGAGCAACTCCTGAAGAATCGTGTCCGATAACTTCACGTTCAGAATTAGTAAAAGCTTACAGGCTGCTCAAAATAGCGGATGTCCAGGGGGACTCGGCCTTAGGACATCTGACAGTTGACTTCTTAAGAATCAAATACGAGTATCGGACCGAGACCTTTCTGGAAACTATATATCCAGTTCAGACTAGGGTCTTTGCCGCTTCATGCTTTTACCAATAAATGGTCAAAAGCCACTCCCTCGGCTGCCCAGCATGCAACTGTGGGGATGAGTCAGAGCTCCATGTCTTCTTTTTTTGTCCTGGCTATAAATTAGCCAGACAGCGCTGGCTCATCACACTCTGTAGGAACTTAGGGTTCATGCACTGTATGGCGGCGTTTAGAGTCCTGAAATATGACTCCCACCCACCCATTGTCTTTGCCGTATCCCGTTTTTTAAATTCAATGTGGCACACCCGTAGGAGGTTAATAAACATGGCACCACATTGATAAAAAGCCCTTAGTGCATGTAGCCTCCCTTCATTTTAACTTTTTAAATCTTTTTTAACTTTTTTTCTATGTTTTAACAACTAAGATTAGTGATGATTTGTAAATATGTACTGATAAGACTGAATATGTATATGTAGTGTCTATGGCCCTAGTGGCTTTACACATTGCAATTGACAGAGCAGCTGGGTGAGGACCGGGTGTAGGCCTGGACCCCGCGATCCCCCCTTCCTGTGCTTACTATGATGTATTTTAATGCCGCCAAATTTACAATTTCCATATGTGTGTTTTACCTGTATTTTTGTATGATATATGTTTTTATCCATGCAAACTGTTTTTTATCTTGTACTTTTTATGGTCTATATTGACCGAAATAAAGTTTGTTGGAATGGAATGGTATTGAGTGACTGCATTCAACTGGCTTTGAGTGGGGAATTGGATTGGAGGCGAGAAGTGAAAAACATGTTATGGAGTTATAGAACAACACCCCACTCAGTTACAGGAGAAACTCTGGGGCATATTATCAAGAAACGGCGTTAAAATTATCGCCGCTTTAGCGGCAGAAAACTACCGCTAAAGCGGCGATAATGGGCTTGATAATATGCCCTTGAGAATTCCAATAGAAGCCCATGTTCTGGTGTCAACATGGGCTTCTATTGGAATTCTCAAGGGCATATTATCAAGCCCATTATCGCCGCTTTAGCGGCAGTTTTCTGCCGCTAAAGCGGCGATAATTTTAACGCCGTTCTTGATAATATGCCCCTTTGTTTTTTTATTGAAAGGAAGGGTAGCATGCACCACTGCGGTTCCTGTGTGGACGGAGAGAACATTCAGAACCGTGGTGAATCAGCAAGTCTTGATAGATAGAGTCAAAGAATATCAAGGGCGGTATGCGCAAAGACATAATAAGAGAGTGAGAAGGACACTAAATTTTAAGAAAGGGGTTGAGTAAGAGTGCATGTGGAGGGCCACAGGAAGGGTGATTGAAGATGGTTTAATCGAAAAGAAATCAGGGAAGTTAAACGTAATAAAATATTGCTGGATGGAAAACGATGGAACGTGCGCTGAGTTGTTAAATGTCAGGAACTAGAACCTGAGTTGGGGGCAAAAATGTTCTAATGCACATTCAAGAAAAGAGAGATGAGAAAGGTGGTATTTCTCAGCATGAAAGGAGGCCTAAACTGCTTGATGATTATATATATTCCTCATGCAGTTTTATTTATATAGCACACTTAAAACTGATCATTCATTAGGCATATGCAATTGTAACTATGAATGTATTCTTTTAACACCGTGTATTATATTTCTGTATGTGTCCATGACCTAATTCAATATGAATTCTTTCTTGTTCATATCTTATGCTTCTGGAAAGAGGAAGTGTTGTATTGGGATTTGTTTAGTGCTTGATTGTTGTTGCTAGGCACCTGCTGTGTTCTAAGAAGGGGTTCTGGAATAAGAGCAGAGGGTGGTTGGTCCTGCCAGGGGTTGCATTGTCTTGACTTGAGTCTTTAATAAATCATTCAATCAACAGGGGGAAGGAATCCTTTCTTTAGCTCCCAACTCGAGCCAGCGAGGGTGATACGCCATCCTCAGCATCTCCGGAAGTTCTCAGTGGTGAGTTGGGGGCAGTTCCTTCCCAGTGAAGTTCCCACCCATGAGTCGTAGCCTCTGTCTCTCCTTCAGGCGGCAGCCCAAATCCATTTTTAGTGTTGGTACTGGCATCCCATCCTGGCATATGGTGTTGCAGCGACACCTGGTGATACGGGCACAGGTTCTTCCAGCCTCAGCACCTCGGCCCAGATGGTCACAAGTCTTGGCACTTCTTGAGATGGTACTTTAACAGTGGTCCCCTCTGGCATACCTGGTCAACTCAGCACAGCTGTAGGGGTGTAGCAAGATCCGTACCGTGCTCAACACATGGCTCAGTCTACGGCGGCCCTCTCATGGCTTACGTGGGTTGACAAAAACAATCTTTCACACAGGTGAGGGATTAATTTGTGCTCAGCCGAATCCTCACACCTTGCACAGAAATTCCTCATGGAAGGACTCCTCACTTGACCTTGCTCCCTCCAATGCTCTCCTCTTCCTCACAGGACACACAGGTCTTTACAAGCAGGCAGGCGTTGGTGCTCCAGGGCAGGTGGTCTTGGGTTCCCTAGATGATGTCCCCTCACCTAGCAGGAAGACTAGGAGCCCTTGGCCCCCAGTCCTGGTCACAAGCATCAGTTTTGCAGCACTTCCCCTCCTCACACAGCCTGTCTGGCTGCTTGGCAGATGACAGAGTTTTGGGGACTCAACCTCCCCTATTTATAGTCCTTTTCCAGACACCAAATGTGATTTAGGATCTGGGTCTTTGAAGTTTTATGTTGGGTTTCTGCTTCTTTTGAAGTGGGCACTTTGCCTTTTCATCTTTCTGCATATGGGCTTATGGGTAGGAACCACACTCCATTACCACCTGTTCCATCAGACACAGACACAGTATGTCTTAGACCATATGAGTTTTCATATGGTCCTTACACTACCAACTCACATATCGTCGGCAAACCTGAGGGTTTGATACCTGACAATGTGTTTTGTCTCACCCTAATACAGTCAGATATTTTACTTCTGCATCTCTTACAATACGGTTATGGACTCACTCTATGCTGCAGAACTTGACAAATATTGGTTCTCGATTCAAGGACCACATATGATACTTGTTTCACATTGCTACATTGAGACGGACATCTCAACCAGCAAATTTCCTGCTTGGCTTATCCTTAAATACTTTACCTTACTACAGGTCTTATTTCATTGGAGCCTTCATGTCTACAAACTGACTGTACCTAGTGTTAACCTTGAACAAGTCACTTTGTGACGAAACACATGTCGGCTTGTATCCAAAATTAAAAATATTGAAGATTGGTTGTTCCCAAACTGAATGTACAGAAGATTACAGAACTTCCCTTTCTTTGATAAACATATACAATTGAAGCAGGACTACGAATCTTTAATCTATGGACTTTCTAAAAGAAGAAGGACTTACATTTGAGTGCTGAGGTATCGTTTGATGTTTGGTATACACATAGGACCACAGGGTCCTATGTGACTTGGCACCTCCAGTAGTAGGGCGATTGATACCTATTGAGCACAAACCCAAAATATCTTGAGTGTTTTCTGTATTATACTGTACCCACATACAGTGTTCCCTCTAAGGTGCGCGTGCCCTCCTTAGTGACCCCGAGCGCGCAGTGTCCTGAGTGAAGCGCGCACACATCCCGGGAGAGCATTCACGCCTCCACTTTTAAAATGCAAGTAGCGCGAAAAACAGTAATTTCCTGGTTGCGGGGACGCGTTCCATAGCAAGTGGCTCTTGTACTTGCTACATTTGTTTCTTAATGGGCCGCGGCTGCAGGCTGTTTGTGGGCCTTTGTGTAAATATTTGTTAATTGCAGCACCGTCACGCGCTCCAATTAACATAAATATTTTCACAATGGCTCGCAATCAGCCCCCAGCCACGCTCTTTTTAAAAAAGACATGCATCAAGTTAAAAAGCACGACGTGTAAAGCGCACGTCGTGCTTTTGGGTTTGCTGCATTTCTTCTCTTAATGGAGTGCGACTGAGGGCTGATTGTGGGCACTTGTGAAAGTATTCCTGTTAATTGCAGCAACCTCATGCGCTGCAATTAACATAAATATTTTCACAATGCCCACAATCAGCCCTCAGCTGCGCCTTATTTGGCTCTCCAGTGAGTGCCACCACAGAGGCTGCTGGACAGTCTCAGTTCGGTGGTACCTGCTGCCATTATACTCCTCCTATTTCAAACACACACACCTTGCCAATCAGGCTGTTGTCATGCTATTTGGTGATAGATGCTTGATGAGTGGCTCATATGGAAATGTTGTAGTTCCATAGGCCTAACAACAGAGTTTATCTACCCTTAAGTCTTTCCCGGGTACTTTAACGTTGTAGGACCTCCTGCCTACTTTTTTGCTAAGGTAATTCTTGCGGTCTTGCCAGGGAAACCCTGTTGAGCAAATCCATGAAAGTTATTCTCATGTTGAAGTTCACTTGCAAAAGATAGCTAAAGGGATCTCAAAAGGATGCCTTGGAAAAATCTTTTGAGCTCATCTCTCGATGGGTTGTTATTCTTATAAAAAAGATCCCCCACCTGTCACTGATCCTTTGGGTCATCATGGGCCACTTCTTGTCTGGATGGTATTCTCAGAAGGGCGCAATGAGTGTAATCTGCCTGAGATGTTATTCTGCTTTGCTTGTGGAGCTCGCCGTCCCTCAGAGGATTTTTGCTAACCAGTTCCAGCTGAAGAATTGTTTGTGGAATCCTCACCAGGTTCCTTAACTCATCCCCTTGGTGTCTCGATAAGGGCCTAGGCTGCTAACAGCTGTCTCTGCCAGTAAACACTTTTCTCTTTTCTGTGAGGTTTTAAAATCTTTAGCAAGAGTTGGGTGCGCTAGTAAAATCCTTTGATTTGCCTTGAAGCTTACCAAAGCTAGTTAAGGAATGCCCTAGAAGATCAGCTACTAGGTTCTCATGGCTCTAGATTCAACAACCCTGATCTGTAAGTGGCGCAGTCTTTTCCTTGGACGTTGTTGGCCAACCACCCCAAACATGGAGTTTTGGGAATACTTTTAAAAGGCAAACAATCAGCCCGCAGCCGCGCTCTATTTAGAAATGAAATGCAGCAAGTCTATAAACACGAGGTGTGCTTTCAGAATCATATCATCCGAAAGCACACGTTCGTGCTTTTAAACTTGATGCATTTCTTTCCTAAATAGAGCGGGGCTGTGGGGCTGATTGTTTGCCTTTGAAAGTAATTATGTTAAAAATGTAGCCCTTGCCGTGCGCTGTGATTAACATAAATATTTTCAAAAGGCCCACAATCAGGCCCACAGCCATGCTGCATTAAGAGAAGAAAGACAGCATGTCTACAAACACAACGTGTGCTTTCAGGATCGACTTAAAGCACACGTTGTGCTTTTAAACTTGATGCATTTATTTTCTTACAGCGCGGCTGCGGGCTGATTGCAGGCCTTTTGAAAGTATTTATGTTAATCACAGCGCCCGTCAAGGGCTGCATTTTTAACATAAATTCTTTCAAAAGTTGCTGGGGGCCGAGGGGAGGGGGCTAGTTCCCCACTAGTCCTACCATACCTGATCAAATTCATCCCCTTAGTCTATGATGCCAACCCCATGCTTCTACATACACAGTTGTTCATCTCTGATCCTCCTTATGCCTCTATTCAAACGATGTACTCCTCACCTGCTGCCTGTTTGGACAGTAGCTGATTTTGCACATACACCAGCAGATTAGCATCAGGAGAAGTCACTTGACCCTTGAATTTAGCAAGTAGGTGGTAACATCCGTGAGGCAGATGGGTGCGGTTATCAGTGATGGCCTTGGATAAAGCATCCAAAGATGCTCCATACACTTCTGTGGAATGCAGTAAAGAGTACTGCCTCCTGGCTTGGACTGATCTCCCGCCTCCTCCATCCCATCTGACACATTCCATGGAAAGGGTGTTAGCCTCATTCAGAGCCAACAGTGGACCACTTCCAAAGCATCACAGTCGCAGAAACAGGTGAAGAGGTAAACTACTTACATTCCCTTTTGTTGCCTCTGTCCCTCCCATTTGCCATCATGTCTCCCACTGTTTACCTTTTCTTCTCCCACTCTTCCTTTCTCCTGTACTTCTGTTTTTACCCTTGTCCACCACTTTCCACTTTTCCGTCATGTATTCCTTTGTCACGCTCTCCTGTGGACCCCCTTTATTCCTTTCCTCTATCCCACCCTTCATTCCTTTCCTCACTCCCACCCTTCATTCCTTTCCTCACTCCCACCCTTCATTCCCTTCCACCCTTCATTCCCTTCCACCCTTTATTCCCTTTCACCCTTTATTCCCTTCCACCCTTCATTCCTTTCCTCACTCCCACCCTTCATTCCTTTCCTCACTCCCACCCTTTATTCCCTTCCACCCTTCATTCCCTTCCACCCTTTATTCCCTTTCACCCTTTATTCCCTTCCACCCTTCATTCCCTTCCTCACGCTCATAATTAATTCCTTTCCCCTCTCCCACCATTCATTCCCTCCCACCCTTCCCTCACTCTCTTCCTTTCGGTCACTGCTCCTATAGTCCCGCCCTTCCTCCTAGGTTGCTTCACGTTACAAACATACACACATCCTTGAGTCTTGATCCGACCTGTTGAAGTTAGTATTCACTATTTCTATTTAATTTGCTGTGATTTCTTGCTCATGCCTAAACGAATCCTGTGTTTTTCCCTGTGGCCCTTGTGGGCCTAACATCCCAGTTGGAGACTATCGATTCTGAGTTTAAATAAATTCAGCGTTTGACAAAGTTCGGTATAATGGTGCATAACGTAGCTCAGATGTTTTGCCCAGAAGATTTAGTGGTGTTTTACCATCGGGCAGTGTGTGAAGTTTCTCAGTTTACGATAAGGGCTATCACACTAAAAATCTGTTTATGTAGGTAGTGGCTTCTCACGCCCAAGAATCAGTGTGATAACTTTGTGGGTCCCCTTAGACAGGGGAATCTTAGGGCCTGATTCATAAATCTATTTGCATGCCTAAGGTGAATTTAGGTGTGCATATTTTTTGATTTAGGAGTGTAAATCCAAGCTTGATATTATCAAAAGCTACATACACTCACTCTCTTTCCGGGAGAGTATATTTTTGCCCGTAGGCAGGGAGAGGCTGTCCCAGGCTTGAGCAAAGCTATCCCACCCTATCAAGTGCAGGTGTAAATTCTTTCAAAAGGCAAACCATCAACCCCGCATTTAGAAAAGAAATGCAGAAAGTTTTTATATAGTGTGAACTCAACCCAAAAGTATTGGAGCGCTTTACATGATTTATTATTATTATTTTTTTGTATGCCTGGGGAGATTAATTGATTTGCCCAGAATCACAGGATGTTAAGCTGACCCGAGACTCAAAATACATCTCCTAAGTCGACAGCTCGAGCATTAAGCCACAACCTCAACCGCAAGAGCGGAAGCATTTTCAATATTATATACAACTTGATGCAAAAAACAACCATTGACAAAGCCAATAGTCCTGGCTTCTTGTAGGTGTAATGCTACTTGTATTATATATCTGGATGCAATGACAGAAGCAGCAAAATATCAGTCGGGTGGCACACTATGCGATGCACATATTTTTAGCTGAATTGCTTTTAAGCCACACCCTTAATTGCATCGGTTACGCCCCTTTGAGAGACCCCCTAGTTTTTTCATTCCACTCAAAGCCCTGGGCTACACGCGCAGTCAGGTTCTTGGCGCATAGCCTTGGCTGCAGCGCACAGAGACCTTACTAATAATTAGAAGGAACATTGCCCACATATACATATGTAGATAGAGGTGCGATTGAAATACCACTACTACCAAGTTGTAACATATAACATACACTCAGCACATGCTTTCTCCACACATGCCCTGCACAGCGCTGCATCTCTAATGTAATGTATTCCTCTCAGGCATACATATATCCAGTACATGTACTAACCACACATGCACTGTACTGTACTTCTCCATCCTTGTACTGTACACTTCCCAAGCACACATACAACTAAAGCAGAGTCATGAATCCTGCACTGCGCAGCACTCCACAACTTACCTGATGTGGGCAAAGGGTACGTTAAGCACACAGCAGAGTAACTTTTAAAAGGTAAGTGACCCTATAGACCTCACTTCAGAGACACAGGGTAAAAAGTTCCTGTTCACTACTACTGATCACTACACAGTATGCTGCCACCACTGCGCTCATGCTGTTTAACTACTAGTGAAGGCAGTGCCCATCCACCACTATGAGGGCAGTGCTCTGGGCACTCTCCTGGTCCATCAAAACTGCAATGTACGATTCAGGCCTATATCATGGCGCACACGCATGATCCATATTCACCTATGACAAGAAATCAGCATTAGGGATTCAGACAACAGTATAGTTGGGCACTCAGAGCAGGGGTACACGTCTCTTACCATGCAGAGGACTTTCCATCCCAACAGCAGTCAAAGTCTTAAAGCTAATTGTGGAGTAGTAATAAGAAGGGGAAATAAAGGTGGGTAATAAAGGAAACCAGTGAATGGCAAAGAGAAGGATAGAGCCACCTTAGATGATTCAACAAATCTAGACAAGAAAGAAGAACAAGCACTGAAAAATCCAAAAG
Source organism: Calotriton arnoldi (assembly GCA_963921515.1). Taxonomy (NCBI): domain Eukaryota; kingdom Metazoa; phylum Chordata; class Amphibia; order Caudata; family Salamandridae; genus Calotriton; species Calotriton arnoldi. The sequence goes on along the minus strand of CAWUFW010009260.1, from coordinate 27,866 downwards.
GTGGGTGACACTTTTGTGTAAGGCATAAACACAAGGACACGGCATATACATGCAGACACCCATGGGCATAGACCAACAGACATACAGGCACTTTTATACATAGATCAAATAAAATACAGCAATACCTATTTGCATTCACTTACAGACAGACCAATCTGCATACAGAGCAACATTCATATAGGAACCCATGCAAGCAGAGCAAAAAAACACAGGTACACCATGCATACTGGCATACAGGCTTCAGCTATTGATGTGCATAGACCAATTGACATTCAGGCACACAAAAAACACACATTTAGCTTTCCCTCAACGTATTGTCATGTGTACGCACATACACCACCCCCTTCGGATAGTAGTCTTTAAAGGTTGCAGAAGTTGTCACTCAGCTCTGCTCCTTTTTGATAGTCCCCATGGGCTTCCGTTGTGAAAAATAATCATGCATTGACAGAGTGCTACTATTCTCCTGCCTGTCTGAGGCAATGCAGGATTTCCTTGGAAATGCAGCATGGCCTTTAAGTGCTTTGAGTCTGTTGTGCGATTGTTATTTTTGCGGCATCCATGTCAGCCATGGATTGTGATCTTATTCTTCAAAGCGTTTGCATTGTCCTTTCTATTCAAAAACTCTCATTTATTTTCAAAGGGGACAGTTTGTTAGTCTCTACATGCTCAGGCCTACAGTGTACTGACTTATGTCTTGTATTGAAAGAGAAAGTGAATGGATTGTGCACACTGAAATGATGCTGATACTGCAGTTCCTCAAGATATGTTGATCCGCGTGCTACCCTCCTTTGGTGCCTGCCTGACATATGTGATAACTGATGGAGGTGGCCAAGTCCAGAAGGCAACTTGGACTGTAGAGTGCACAGCTCTAGTAGACGTAATGTCTTTAATAAAAATGAATGATGTTTGACCGAGTTAGTATGGTTTGTTCAAGAATGTATTTATTTTTACTCATGCTTTTTTATATGTGTGTATAGAACACCAGTCAATTTTTGCATCTCAAATCCAACATAAAGTTTTGCAAACAATGCATTTTACAATTTGTAGTAAACATACAACTATACAATCAGTTAGTCAACAGAAGGTAAATTGAAGCCCAATGCATTTCGGGATGGTGGTCCCTTCGTCAGGGGCATAATCAGTTAGTCAACAGAAGGTAAATTGAAGCCCAATGCATTTCGGGTTGGTGGCCCTTTGTCAGGGGCATAACCTATGAGAAAAAACAATTTTAAGTACAAAGGGGTTAAACGCAACAAAACATTAACATGTAGCAAATGTCACGGCAGTTGTTGAAACGCTGCGCGTTCTCGCGTTGATATGTTTAAAGGCAGGACCTTCTCTAGACCGAGCTACCGCCGGTTTGGAGAGTTGATTCCTTGGAATGAAAAAACTAGTCTAAAGCTCTAGGTAAGGACTCGACACGAGATATGACCAGGAGTAGGGAGCGGGTTACCTTGTCTGAGTTTTTCACATATAAAAAAGCACGAGTAAAAATAAATACATTCGTGAGCAAACCATACTAACTTGGTCAAACATCATTCATTTTAATTAAAGACATTACGTCTACTAGAGCTGTGCACTCTCCAGTCCAAGTCGCCTTCGGGACTTGGCCACCTCCATCTTGTATTGAAAGAGGTCATACACTGGGCTCCCATCTTCAGGATTCTAATTGCAGTCCATAGTATCCTAAACAACTGTCTTGCCCACTGTGTCCTTCCCTTGTCCCCTGTCTTTTTATCTGTAAAGTGCCTCTTTTTGGACATCCAGTGAGATCGCAAACTCCAGCTACCTCATGTGGCATGCATTTTGATGTGGCGCAGATGGGACAGTTATGTTTTCTCCTTGAACACTAGATTGTTACTCTTGGGGCATATTTTCAGAATGCAACCCTGTGGACCACAGATCCATTCACGTGATGCAGACCTTCGAAACAAACACACATAACTGACGGACATATGCTGAACAACCCCTTGGTCAACTCCTTAATTCAGTTGCTACAAGTGTCTAAACTCTAGAGGAGCAGGACAAGCTGTTTTACTTTGTGTGCTGCACAAATTGTGGGTGGGAAATATGCAGTCAAGCAATGAGACAGGAGACTGGTGTACAGCATTGACCAGCTGTGTAGCCTGGTGATTTGTGATTTCTAGCAGCCTTTACACCACCAGCTTTTGGCTTTTTCCAGCTGTATTCCAGATGCTATTGCTAGGAACATTGGTATCAGAGGTGTGCCAAGCATTGCAAGGCTATGTGAGAAATCCTGGTCCAGTGTTTTCTGGGCCCATTCTCTTACCATATATTTTCATCCGATGAACCTTTCTTATCTGCACTGAGGGTGTGGACAGTTAGTATTTTATCAATCAATATCAATTAACAATGCAACCCATATGGCTACACAGTGAGGACTAGGAATCGGTAGCTAAGGTTAAGAAGTATTATTACAAATTCAGAATCAAATTAAGATACATGACGATTAACACCATGCTATAAAGATACAGAATAACAACAGGCAAGCCCAACCTCCGGAAGAAATTGAGGCGGACCAATATTAGGCAAACAAGCAATTCAGTCACAGCAATACAAAAGATCAAGAGGAGTATCTGATGCTCAGAGAAGAGTCAACAGTTTTGTTGTCTATACATTAATAAATCTAAATCACCTATAGTAGAGCTCCAGCTAACGAGATGGTTCTAAAAATCTAAAGAATCTCAGGAATCAGGCATTTCCATAAAGGAAATAAAAACGATGCAAGGGAAAAAATAAGTAGGGAAGGTGTCAGCATTTCAGAAGCTCCATCAAGAGTCTTCTTGGGTCGTACAAGTGAGCGTTAGCTTAAGCCACACTCAGCAAAGAATCAAGGAAAGCATAGAGGTCTAAACCTCTCAAAGTCTAGGAAACTGTGGCAAAGGAATCTGAAGAGATCTGAAGAGATCTGGAAAGCATCTGCAAAAATCTAAAGGGGCATCTGAAAGGAATCTGAACTCCAACAGTGAGAAAACTAAGTTATAACACACAAGAATCTTCTTGGGCAACACCCCTTTGCATGCATCATCCGGGGTCTATTGTCCTTCTCCACTTCTCATGTTGTAGACTGCAACAATATCCAAATATCCCATACCAAACATGGGAACAACATCCTCTTCTCATTCACATACCAGGTTGAAACATTGCTGAATAGGCCTTTCAGTTATGGCTCTGGCCCTCCATGTTCATTCGGTCAAGGTTTTCTTCTCAGGCTCTTTCTCTATCTCTAGTACAGTAATGTATCTATTCTACAACTAACGATGCATGTGAATACCTGCAAGAAATGTCACGTTAGCAGAAAATGAAAATCAGCATTTATGCAGCAATAAGAATTATATGCCTAAATTGTCAACTTAAAGTATTAGCAAGAGTGCACATTTAATATGCATATGCACATTTAAACACCAACAAATATGAATGAACAGTGCATTCGGTTCACATTACATAAACTATACAGTAAATCCTTTTAATAATCATGTGCAAGTATACCTAAGACCTACATTTAAATCAAATATATGAAATATTAATGCACACATAAACTCTTTATCGTTTCAAGTGTAATCACATACTACATATATGAGGATGGTTTCTATTTAATTATCTAAACAGTAAATGAGATTCACTGTATTAAGACACACATTATGAAAGTCGAATTTCATCTTTATAGTGAATACATATCTACTAAAGACAGGCGGTTTATACATTTCTCATGTAATACGGTTAAACACATAGGGGTCGATTCCGATGTCGGCCGGAAGCGCACTCTAACAGTATTCGTCCGGAAAAATACCAGCCGAACGCGTGTTTTCCGACCGACTCGAACACTCTACCGAACGAACAAGTACGATGCGCATAACAGCCCAGATTCCGAGCGAGCCGTACTTACCCATTCTAGCTCCTGTTCCCCGCCCGAGCCGGATCCGTAAACGCCGAATCGAGTCGCACGGAACCAAATACACTGCACCTTCCGGCCGGACTAGTACGATGCGTCTTCCGTACGCGCCGAACTCGTCGCTACGTCCGGCAAGTATGAGCATCCGGGAGAGCTGCACATAAGCTCCGATTCGTGCCACAAGACGATCCACGGCGACGAGACGAACAAGCCAGCGACGAGTACGAGTCGAAGCCACGAGAAACCCGAACGAGACGACCCAACAATGAATCCCATCGCACAGGTCCTACCAATACTCTACATCTATTACCGGGACCGGCACGGACACGTACGGCGCAGGCGGTAAGTCAATCACCCACAACACAAACAAACGACACGTACCCGAAATATGTCACACACACATAGGGATGCACAAATGACGTACACAAGCAACAGCAGAACCATAGGGGTGGGATGGCCAACACCAATGCCATACACACCCATAGGGGGATGGATGCCTGCCACTACTACCATCCCCACCCATAGGGGGCTGGATGCCTACCACTAACACCACCCCTACTCAGGGTGGGCTGGATGCCTGCCACTACTGCCATCCCCACTCATGGGGGCTGGATGCCTACCACTACTACCATCCCCACTCATGGGGGCTGGATGCCTACCACCACTACCATCCCCACTCATGGGGGGCTGGATGCCTACCACTACTACCATCCCCACTCATGGGGGCTGGATGCCTACCACCACTACCATCCCCACTCATGGGGGGCTGGATGCCTACCACTACTACCATCCCCACTCATGGGGGGCTGGATGCCTACCACCACTACCATCCCCACTCATGGGGGCTGGATGCCTACCACCACTACCATCCCCACTCATGGGGGCTGGATGACTACCACTACTACCATCCCCACCCATAGGGGGATGGATGCCTACCACTAACACCACCCCTACTCATGGGGGCTGGATGCCTACCACTACTACCATCCCCACTCATGGGGGCTGGATGCCTACCACCACTACCATCCCCACTCATGGGGGGCTGGATGCCTACCACTACTACCATCCCCACTCATGGGGGCTGGATGCCTACCACCACTACCATCCCCACTCATGGGGGGCTGGATGCCTCACCACTACTACCATCCCCACCCATAGGGGGATGGATGCCTACCACGAACACCACCCCTACTCATGGGGGCTGGATGCCTACCACTACTATCATCCCCACCCATAGGGGGATGGATGCCTACCACTAACACCACCCCTACTCAGGGTGGGCTGGATGCCTGCCACTACTGCCATCCCCACCCATAGGGGGATGGATGCCTACCAGTACTACCATCCCCACTCATGGGGGGCTGGATGCCTACCACTACTACCATCCCCACTCATGGGGGGCTGGATGCCTACCACCACTACCATCCCCACTCATGGGGGGCTGGATGCTCTACCACCACTACCATCCCCACTCATGGGGGCTGGATGCCTACCACTACTACCATCCCCACCCATAGGGGGATGGATGCCTACCACTAACACCACCCCTACTCATGGGGGGCTGGATGCCTACCACTACTACCATCCCCACCCAGAGGGGGATGGATACCTACCACTAACACCACCCCTACTCAGGGTGGGCTGGATGCCTGCCACTACAACCACCCCTACTCATAGGACGGGTAATGCATGACACAACTAGCATACTCCCACATAAGGACTGTCTGTAAATTACATCCCACCCCCAACACCATGACAAGCGTGTGTGGTCTGTGTCAAATGCATACAACACTGAACATGACATTGAACATACAATGTGACCCCCTAACACATGTGTCACACATAATTGTGTGTGTGGCCTACACAATGCAAGCAGACCATGACCACTGTGGCAATGTGGCCCAAAGCCCCATCACCACAGTGCCCAAAGGTAAGTGTGTGCTCCATAGCTGAAGCACATATTGAACAGTGTGGCAATGGGGCCCAAAGCCCCATCACCACAGTGCCCAAAGGTAAGTGTGTGCTCCATAGCTGAAGCACATTTTGAACAGTGTGGCAATGGGGCCCAAAGCCCCATCACCACAGTGCCCAAAGGTAAGTGTGTGCTCCATAGCTGAAGCACATTTTGAACAGTGTGGCAATGGGGCCCAAAGCCCCATCACCACAGTGCCCAAAAGGTAAGTGTGTGCTCCATAGCTGAAGCACATTTTGAACAGTGTGGCAATGGGGCCCAAAGCTCCATCACCACAGTGCCCAAAGGTAAGTGTGTGCTCCATAGCTGAAGCACATTTTGAACAGTGTGGCAATGGGGCCCAAAGCCCCATCACCACAGTGCCCAAAAGGTAAGTGTGTGCTCCATAGCTGAAGCACATTTTGAACAGTGTGGCAATGGGGCCCTAAGCCCCATCACCACAGTGCCCAAAAGGTAAGTGTAGTCCTGGTAAAAGCTGCAAAAACAAATCTGCAGGGATTATTCCTGGCCACACAACACCAAACACTACAGTGGCATTGTAGTGCTTGTGTCCCATAGCAACATAGATTGTGTGAGGCAAGCAGTGCAGTGCCAATGACACATCGTTCTGGCCATGTGCACACAAACATCAGCCATGGGGGCCCACATTGTCTACATTCACAAATGACACAATGACAGAAGTGAGCATCATAATGCAGACCCACATATCTGCACCAATGGACACACAAATGTAGATATCCTGTGGAGACTGTAGATGTCAGGTGAACAAATACCATACCATGGCAGCAATGGGAAATACTAACCATGATCAATGTGCTGACTGATGACCCAGCAGTCCCAGGGAAAGCCAACAAACAACATACAGCCAATGGCAAACTAAAGATATGCCAATGCAGTGGTGCAAATGCACAAACACAAACAGGCAGACTCACACTGCATATCAAACACAACAGGTGAGGGGGGTTGTGTGCCAGTGTCCCCAGGCAAACACACAACACATGAGGATGCCAGATTCACTAATACACAGATGTCAACACAGTCACATACAGAAGTAACTCATGGATTGGATTCCCCTATGTGGGCAAACAGGCATTGTGAGATGAGGGAGCCCAAATTACACATGTCACACAAGCTTGTAGGAACAGCAACAAACACAGCAAGAGACAGAACCACCACAGCACTCCCCCAGGGACCCCACATTGTGGTGACACTAGCCTGCATGACAATCACGCCTGTGATGACAAAGGTAGATGTCATCCACACTGTGAACCACAGCCATGTGTCCTGAGCAACAAACTACCATCACACCTATACAAGCACAAAGCACTCAGCATGGCCTGCCAGCCAAGGACAATATGGAGGTAGTGCCCCAGCCGTGCAACAACTCACATTTGCACACACTCAACGCCACACACCTTGATCTCCACCAATGTGCAGCAGTGAAGCTCACATGGACTGCTGACATTGCACATGCACCCATGACAATCCCAGGGGTGGTGGGGGAAATAAGGTGCAGAAACCCATCACACATGGCCAGTCAACAAGACTTGTGAATGTCTGACACACTGCACAGTATGCCGTACATGGGCATGACGTGAAATCCACCCCAAACAATGGGACCCTGGCCATAGTCACACACCAATGAAGAAGCCAAGCTGACCCACAAAGGACACACATAGACAACTTCTAACATTGCAGCTCTGACCCTGAGGAGTGGCAGCAGTCACACACACAACGTGTCACAATCACTGAAAGCATACACAAACAGAAAATCACATTACTTGTGTAACCAACAAGTGCCAAGAGGAATCCTGACTGTGTCCCATCTGCGTTTGCCCACATCCCCAGCCCTGACAACAAAGACAACTAGGGATGACAACCTCATGAACATTAGTTTGCCATGCACCCACATCCCGGAGAAACCAGGTCCAAGATGCTGGATGAACACAGAACAACTCAGCAAGCATCACAAACAGGATCATCCGTAGGGACACAGCCTGTGTAGGAAAAGGGGAAGGGAACACGCACAGACATGCCTACACAACACACAACATGGGCACAGCCTATATCACGGAATCACGCACTGCCATGAGGGCACTCCACTCCTGTGGAAGGTCAGCTGTGCCAAACCTTGTCTGTGCACGACTCAAACATGTCAGCAGAACACTCGGTCAGTGAGTCAACAACTACAACACACTGAAGGCTCTGCTCATATCAGCCTGGGCACGGGAGTGTCACGTCAGTCATCTGCATACACCCAAGACACGTGTCAAGCAACTTGCACTGTGTACACAGATGAGTCCTCCAAATTTGATGTGCTAAACTGCATGTCCATTGGAGACGGGCACACAGTCAGGGTACTAGGAACATTGGACAGTGGTAAGCCCACCAGATGTGCATCAGTGTAGGACAAAGATGGTAATCTACAAATGCTAAACGTACATCCCTGTGTCAAATGCTGAACATTACACCCTCAGACTGCAGCAAAGGATGCTATAGATCCAGACTAGATTAGGACACATATCCCATGGACCACATGGAGCCCATCACAGCAAAACTTCATTTACCTGATCTGAACACTATTACAACAGCAAATGCATGATTCCACACATCTACATCATGTACCTCCAAATATTAACCACAAGTAAACAAAAAGAGGCTTTATTCAGCAAGTGTGCAACTCAAATCAAAAGTCCAAAATAAACTAAGGCCAATGGCCAGTCCAAATATACAGTCCCAACAGGGTGATGTGTGACAACTTGTCAACAATTGCTTGCCTGCACAGGTACGGACAGGGGACATCCCCCTTGGAGGTGCATACGAGGGGCAGGCCAGGCAGCGCAGGGACAGGATCAGGGGATGCCAGAAGGAGGCAGTGAAGGGGAGGTGGGTGCAGGAGTGTCACCGGCAACTGCAGTGGAGGTGTCTGACTTAGGGGGGGCTGGCACCACTGCAGGGCTCAAGTCAGATGGTGTTGGTGCTACAACCACTGCAGTGCGCTGGTCAGATGGAGTGGACTGGGTCCCCAATGCAGTGCCTGAGTCAGACGGGGTGGTTGTGGACTCCACCGCAGTGCATGACTCCAAGGTAGTGGAAGGGGGGCAGAAGAGCTGGGCAGGACAGAGGGGGGACACGGTCTCCACACCAGTGGCACAAACAGGCAGAGCGTCTGGTTTTGGGGTGGAAGAGCAAGTGGCAGGGGGGGAGGGCCTAAGCAGTTTGGGGATGCGGTATCGGTGTGTGGGGGAACCTGGGGCAGGGTGTGGTGGTGGAACCTGTGGAGTGGTGGCCTGGGGGATGGAGGTGAGAGACTGGGTTGTTGACTTGCAGGGCGGTGGCGGGGTCTTGCTCTTCCGGGACCGGGGGGACTTGTGGGTGGGGGGCTCACTCTGCCTGCACCTGGGTGAGGGTGTCCGGGGGCGAATGGCACTCCCCTCTGTGTGGGTGGACTTCCTCTTCCCCCGGTATGCTGGATCAGCAGGATTGGAGGGGAAAAGGGCGAGGTCACACAGGAAGATCTGCTGTGTAGGTGTGTTAGCAGGCAAGGCAAGGGAAGGGGTCTTGGAGGGAGAGGATTTGGAGGACTGCGGAGTTAATGTGGATGCCTGTGTGTGTGTGTGTTCCCCGTCCCCTGTGTCTGTGGTATCAGTCCCCTGAGGATGCGTGTGTGCACGTCTTGCCTTTCTCTTGGGTGTGTCTGTGCTGCTCGTGTCTGTGTGTTTGGGTGACTGTGCAGGTGTGCATGTGCTTTGGACAGGTAGGGGGGCAGGAAGTGTGGATGGGGCAGATGGGGGTGAGGGACTGTTGGAGGAGGGACACTGCTGCCGTCAGGGAGGAGTCCATGGACCTATTGCTCCTCTGTAGGGCAGACATACCCGTCGAGATGCCCTCCATGAACGACACCAGCTGTGTCAACAGAGTGGTGTGTGCATGGAGGACACTCAGCATTGCTGTCTGCCTTACATGGAGCTGCCGAAGGAGGTACACAGACTCCTCACTCAGAGCAGCAGGGGACACAGGGTCAGGGGCTGCGGTGCCTGGCACGAAGGAGACACGCTCCCGAGTACGGGAGCCTCCACGGACCTCAGGAATGGGAGCCAATGGGAGGGCGGTGGTGGTGGTGGTGGTGGTGGCGGGGCCAGACAGACTAGCTGGCCTTTGGTGGCTGCTGAGACCCGCCTCCACAAGGGAGTCATCCTCTGAGCTGCTGTGGTCCTCAGCTGAGGTGGATGGTGCTGAGGACTCCTCGGTGTGGCTCCCCTCGCCCTCCGTGCCACTGGGTCCCTCTGACCACTCGTCCAATGCTGACCCAGTCTGGCTCCGCTGCTCCTCCTGTCTCCGTGGAGCTGTCCCCTCCTGTGGCCGTGGATGTATCTGCAAACAATTAGGGAAACAGACAAACATCAGTCACCTGCACTGACCGCACACACCACAGTAAGTACAGCACATTACAGAGCACGCCCTGGCATCCTTAGTTGAACATTGCCTAAAGTCCTCACACAGATTCGGGGAAGCCAATTGTCAGTCTGATGGTCAACCATGGGACTCACACCCCTCCTGCCCTTGCACCCATCTGTCTGGTGCCTGTCTGATGGTAAGACCCCAGTGTGGACACATGCACCACCTACACAGTTGTTGGACATTGCAGGGAACACGGTGAAGTATGTGAACATGCACACATCACATCTCTTGCCACTGAGTCAGTGCAGGTGTCCGGATAAAGGGATGGCCAGAGTCTAAATAGAAATGCATGTGATGCATACCAGCACCAGACACCATGATGCACCCATGTCCGGATAGTCAATGCCACAATGGGGTGCATGTTGCACATGTCACTCCCCTGCAGGATCAGTCTCAGGAAGTTGAATGCCATGACACAGGAATGCGTGCAAAGTCATACATTACTGTCTCAAGTCACATGGCCATGGCAGCCAGCCAACAACAGTCTGCACTGTGTCACAATCCGAGGGCATGGGGAATGCAAGTTATGTGACTGACAAGTGCACATGTCCATCCCCCAAATACCACATCATCTGTACTACTATTTGTCCACGTCACACCAACTGGACATATGGGGGACATGAAACACAACTCTCTGAACATGAGCACCTCACAGTGTGCTGTGAATGACAATACAGCTGCCTGAAAGTCACAGTCGCAAACACCTGTGTGCACAGTCAAGTGATCAGACACCTATAAGTCACAGAAGTATCGTCTATCATGGTCACATCTCAGATAGCATGCTGAGCCCTAACCGATAAACATACCAGTAGTCCTGACAACGAAGACACAGCACAATGAGACAGAGGCAGACACCTGAGGGTACATTACACTGATCACAACATGCCAGATGATACACGGGAGTGGGAGTACAGAGTGCATTGCATGCCCTGGAGTAGGCATTACTGTCCAGCTCCACCTGTAAGAGGGATGAGTCCTGGACAGTAGGCAGGTGGCTAAGCATGTGTGACACACTGGATACACATACTCCTGAGGCCCAAACATTGTTCCCACCAGCAGCATGGGTGTGTGCCAAATTCCCCAGGGACATGTGGTGAGTCAGAGCAGCAAGCGGACCACATATCAAAGTTACACCCAGATTACATGTCAGAACTTAGGCATTGTGTAAGCAATTGACCCACCCATGAATCGCACAACATAGTCACGGGAACAAATGCTGTCCCCCAGCTTGAGCAAAGCTAAATGCAATGACACAGTCCCCAAATTACACAATTTCCTGACTATAAGGGCCACACATATGCGTATCAGAGGAGAAGTGGGCATGTCACAAATGAGGGACATGGGTCCTGGACCACATGACTGATGTACTGTGGAAGTTTAACCAGGCCAGAGGAGGGCACAAAGCATGTCAGACAAAGTGCACAGTGCAGTCATGGACTCACCCCCTCCTTGCTGCTGTCTGTCCTTCAGCTGCCCATCGAGGTCAGGGAAGACCACCGCCAGGATCTGGAGCATGTGGGGGGTTAGGGTCCGGTGTCCGCCCCTCCTGCGAGGAGGCGACAGCTTCAGCTGGACCCTTGCGATCCTCCGGGTCCAGCCATGAAGGTCCTGCCACCTCTTCTGGCAGTTGCGGATCCTGCGCCTGTAGACCCCCACGGATCTTACTTTCCGGGCGATGGTCAGCCAGATTTCCTGCTTCTGGTGGGCATCAACCTGTGAGGATGACAAAGTGAAAAGGCCATTACTACACATGCAACATATACGTGCATCACACAGTTGGATATACATGTCTCAATCACAGGGGCATATGATGTACACAGGCAGTGCAACAATGGCTATGAACAGTTTGCCAGCAGTCACTACATGGTATCATTGCATGGGAAGTAAACCTAGTTGGAATGCACTGTTACTGCACTGTACCAGTTCAGTGCATGTAACTACACACTTTGGGGTGTGACAACTACTCAGTGGGCATGCTAGCCAGTGGTGTGCACACTGAAAGCCCTGCTAGTCAGACAACATGCACAATTAGTGAGGCAGTGGACAGCACACTCACCTGCTCCCCTGGTTTCCCATACAGCTTGCTGTACTGTGGAAGGAGGCTGTCCAGCAGGGCCTGGTTCTCCTCAAGGCTGAAGGCTGGGGCTCTCTCCACAGTACGTGCCATTGCAGGAGCCAGAGGATGCATAAACAGCAGCAGTGTTGGTGGCAGATGTCGTCCTGGAGCATGTAGTGCAGGCAAGTGAGCTCTCAGGGGAACAGCCAGCATTATATGTGTGCTGCAGAGGCAGATACTGTCCCATGTGTCCAAAGTGATAGGTCCAAGTCGTTTGCATCTTCTGAATCTGACCAATCCATGGAATAGCAGCACTAATACACGCCCACAGCATCCTTCAAATCTTCAACTTCATGACACCCATGATTTTGCAACATTGTTGTGGCTGGCCAACTGAATTCACTGCATCAGACTCGTTGGAGCTTCGAAAACGCGTCCGTTGCCATGCCAGGCCCCAGCCAATGTGTGCGCACCGATCGGTCCACTGCTGTACAACGCGTATTTCGGCATACAACGCGTACCCGCTCACATACAATGCAATGGGCCGTGCGGGCACACCGATCGGTCCATTGCTGTTCAACGCGTACCCGGGATACAACGCGTACCCGCTCACATACAATGCAATGGGCCGGCCGGGCACACCGATCGGTCCATTGCTGTTCAACGCGTACCCGGGATACAACGCGTACCCGCTCACATACAATGCAATGGGCCGGCCGGGCACACCGATCGGTCCATTGCTGTTCAACGCGTACCCGGGATACAACGCGTACCCGCTCACATACAATGCAATGGGCCGGCCGGGCACACCGATCGGTCCATTGCTGTTCAACGCGTACCCGGGATACAACGCGTACCCGCTCACATACAATGCAATGGGCCGGCCGGGCACACCGATCGGTCCATTGCTGTTCAACGCGTCCCTGGACAGGTCACACGCATATGTCACCATGCTGGTCACTGGTGAACCTATGCCAGCCACATATACTTTCCAGGGACTCAGGGGCACACCTACAACACCACACCCAGTCCACACTGTATCTAAGGCATGTGTGGCAGCATAACCTTATCTGTGTATGGGGGTGAACATGTGGTTTTTGGGGTGGCATTTGGGGGCAGACACACCCAGGCTGTGCACGTGTTCATGGGGACATGGTCCTTTGTGTGTTGTGCACCTGACCACTGTGGTGTGCAACTTTTCATTTATGAGCATGTGTCATGGTCACATTTCCAGGTTGTGTATGTGTATGACATGTCACATACCCCCAGGCTCACATGTGGGAAGGCATGTACGTCACAGGGTGGCCCATTGCCACAATAGTGATGTCCCTCCACAGTCTGTGTGCATGTTGTGTTTCACATGTCTCTGACTCCATGTGCACAATGGGAGACAGTCTCCACATCCACGTGGTTTGTGCATGAACTTTGATGTTGTGTGTGTGTGTGTCACAGACGTCCATGTCTGTCCTGCAGAGGCTACAGGGGCCACTACCTGTGGGTGTCATGTTAGTTTTTCTGACGTGTACATGATACGCAATGTCATGCCAGTGTCCATGTGGCAAGACAGGGTCCCTGGGAATCTACCTGTCAATGAGCTGTGATGCCTGTGGAGCATCTGTCCAGACATGTCACTGTGGTATGTGTGTGGAACGTGAGAGCAGTAAATGGGTACTGTGACACAGCCTAATGGTTTCCCATAGCACACCCTGGAACCTGTTGTCAACACTTGTTGAACAGAGATGTTAGATGATGTCCATGTAGGTGCCATATATGTCCAAACAGAACGACACACACATCAAGTACTTGTGTTTGTTAATGATGTATCATGTGAAATTGAGTATGGTGAACGGCACATAGTTGGGGTGACTGACAATCTTGCTTTCTTCACCTATGCACTGCAGGGCTCCTGCTGTCCATCGACCATTCCCAGACCTGGCAACGATGGTGGAACGTGACAGCATCCGACGGTACCGCTTCACCAGGCAGCTGATTGAGGATTTGGCAGTGCGGTTGGACCCACATTTGCAGCCTGGCCGTCCGTATCCTACAGCGCTGACCCCCAAGGTGAAGGTGATGGCAGCCCTACACTTCTTTGCCACCGGTACCTTTCAACACACTGTGGCGACTGCCGGTGGGATGTCACAGACTATGTTCAGCCGTGTGCTACGCGATGTTTTGGGGGCAATGTTGATATACCTGAACCAGTACATCTATTTCCCAACACGTCAACGACTCACTGACGTCAAGAGTGACTTCTATGCCCTGGGGAGGATGCCACATGTAATTGGCTCCATTGATGGGACACATGTGGCTTTGATACCACCACAGGCACATGAGCAGGCATACCGGAACCGTAAACATTACCATTCGATCAATGCTCTGGTGGTATGTCTTGCAGATATGACCATCACACATGTGTGTGCCCGTTTCCCCGGTTCGGCACACGATGCCTACGTGATGAGGAGTAGTCGCATCCCGAGGATGATGTCACAGATGCCGAACCAGCGTGCCTGGCTTGTTGGTGTGTACTGACTTTGTACCATTGTGTGTGTTCTGCTATGTTGTTTTCCGCACACATTTTCAAATCGGCTAATGTGCAATTGTCTGTCTGTAGGTGACTCGGGATACCCCAACATGCCGTGGTTGCTGACACCCCTCAGGAACCCTGTGACACCAGCCCAGATGCGCTACAATGAGGCACATGGTCGGACGAGGAGGGTGATTGAGCGGACCTTTGGTCTCCTGAAGAGCCGCTTCCGCTGCCTGGACAAGACAGGAGGGGCCCTCCCATATGCCCCAGCAAAGGTGTGCAAGATTGTCATCGTCTGCTGCATGCTACACAACCTGGCAGTGCGGAAGGAGTTGCCTCTCATCCTGGATGACGATGACCAACGTCCGCCACCTGTGGAAGATCCTGGCCTGGGTCACGATGCCAGTGAAGATGATGATGATGATGATGGTGATGTCCGCACACAGCTCATCACCAACTTCTTCAGCTGAATGTGAGTCTCCAGAGGGTTGTAATGTCAATGATTTGAGTTTGCATGATATGTGTGTGTGGTGCTCTGTTGCTGTTTGAGTGTGGCCATGTGCTACTTGACTGGATGCGTGCAGCGATGTGTCCTTGCAGGTGGTCTGTACTGCCCAACAGTGTTGACATGCTAACTTGGTTTTGTGTAGTTATCTCGTGACATGTATTAGACATGAGTATTGCCGTTCTGTGCTGTTCTTCAGTGGTTTTGACTGTGTGTCATGTCTGTCCTTCACAGGGTGCTGCCGGAGTTGTTTGATCAACTTGGATCCCACGAATCCATGAATCAACTTCCAAGGTGGAAGCAGTCGTTTCCCTACAGGTGATGTGCCACACACCCCTGGACTTTCTATCTTCTGCACTTTTTGACTTTGTGGCCACAGCCAGGTTGGATTAGCTAGCATTTGTAGTGGAAACAACATGTTGCAAATGTGTAATAAACCTGTGCTTCACTTTGGGATGTGCGTTGTCTGTGGTCACACATCTGACTGACATTTGCTTACTGCACCTGTAGTCTAGTTGACAGACTGTGAATAGGTGGCGTGTCTGTGCATTCCACTGTATTTAGTTGCAACATCAGTATAGGTGATGAGTCTGATGGCCCTGGTGTGTATGTGTTGTGTGGCCCTAGTGGTGTGTCTCCCTCATATGTGTCACGTCGCCATGACTGACATGACGGTGTTGGACTTGCTGTAGCAGTTAGCATGCACAGTGTCATTTTTCTGATCACCATCTCCATGACAGAGAGCACGTTGGAATCACAACAGAGGCAGATATGGTGTATTGGTGAGTTTATTTACATACAGGTGTGAGAATGGTGCACAGGATGGTGGGTGCTGTACATAGAAATTGGAATCCAAAGTTCCCATGTGATTTGGAAGTCTTGGTAGCTGAAATGTCCAGAGTAAAGTCCACAGTCATCTGATGAATTTGGCCAACTAGAGCTCCCCATGTCATGTGGGAGAGTTGGGTTGGCTTCGACAGGGCGTGCAGTTTGCACACAGAGGAAAAGTTCCAGAACAGGTGTTGGCTTCCTGGGGGATGTAGATGGCCATCGGCCTCTCAGTTTGGCCTCCTCGGACGGCCCCTCTTCTTGGGGGGGACCCTCAGGTGCAGGCTGCGGCGGTGCAGGGGACTCTCTGCCAGAGTCCTCCTCCCTCCCTGTGGCATTTGCAGTTGTTTCAGCAGCAGATGTTGTGGGCACACAGGGAGGTGAGGCCATGTTGGTGCTGATCTGGCGGAGGCATGTCAGTATGTCCCTATGCACCGCTGTCAGTTGTTCCAATGTGTCCCACTTGGACTCCATGCCAGACATGTGTGTCTCGACACGTGACATGTGTGTCTCGACACGGGACATGTGGGAGTCCAAGCGGGCATGATGGGCAGCCTGCTGCTGTTGTATGTCCTTGAGGATCCCCACTACCTGGCTGACCTCTCCGGTGCTAGTCTGGTACGCATCCGCGATGCGTGCCAGTTGTGGGTCATCATGCAGTCCAGACCCCTCTGCAAAGAGCGACCTATGTCTACCACCCCTCCCACCACCCCTGGCGACACGTGCAGGACCTGCGGTGGCACGCACAGGTGACCGTGGGCCCACTTGGGTGTTGTTCCTGGGCTCGTTGTCACCAGCTCCAGTTTGGGTCTGGGTCCCTGCGCTGTTGTCATCTGTGGTCCTTGGTCTGTCCGTGTTGGCAGGGGTGGCCTGTGTGTTGGCAGTTGTTGGAGGGGTGGGTGCAGGGGGTGCAGATGTTGGTCCTGCTGGTGCTGCATGATGACTCACACCGGAGGGTCCAGCTGGTTCTTCGCCATCCGAGGAGTGCAGAGGCTGATCCACACCAGTGAGCTCAGTGTTCCCCGGAGCCTGGGACAGGGACTCCTCCTCGTCTGCTGCTGTGTCCCCATCATCACCTGTTTTGGGGAGAGACACAGATTGTATGTTATGTTTCTACTGGCATCAATTGTTCAAACACCTGACAGTTGTGACTGTACCTCTGGATGTGGGCCTGGACATTGCATTCTCCTAAATTGTGACAGTCAGAGAGTGATATTGGTGTAGCACATTGTCCTGCCAACCTGTGGCATGTCAATGTGAATGTTGAGGTGTGTGCATGACCAGCATTGGTGGTATTTGCTTGCCATCCGGGCCTCCTTCTCCCCCAGCCCAGTTATCCCACCATGAAGCGTGCTTCCATTGCAGGGAGTGCAAGTTGTCTTTCAGGATGTCAGTCAGTGGTGTTCTGCTGTTGGTTGTTGCACAGTTCCCAGCAGGGCCTTGTGCTCCCCCAGCAGTACCCAGTGTCAGCCATCTTGTGAGTCCTTTTCCACTCCCTGTGATGTGAGCATGGTTCAGGGTGGTGTTGATGGGCCAATTGTGAGGCTGACCAACATCTGTGACTACCACTCCCATCATGCTGTTGCCTCCACCCCCTTCCCAGCATGCCCATCCTTCCTTCCTTTTGACTCTGCTTCCCTGTGGGGTGGGGTGCCTGTGCTGACAGGATGGCTGGGAGTGTTGTCCTGGCAGTTGTTTGGCTACAAGTCCCAAGAGTGTCCCTGTGCTTCACACAGCATAACCCAGGGTGGTGGTTCTTTGTGGGATCTTCAGTTAGGATGTGAGGCATTGCATTCTCCCAGGTGGGTTATGTGGAGTTAGTGTTGAGTGGGTGTGTGAGTGGAGGTGCTTGTAACTATGGTCAGTGCTGTGAGTCCTCCTTCCCACCCAGCCAGATATCCCACCATGGAACGTGCTTCCATTGCAGGGAGTGCAAGTTGTCTTTCAGGATGTCAGTCAGTGGTGTCCTGCTGTTGGTTGTTGCACAGTTCCCAGCAGGGCCTTGTGCTCCCCCCAGCAGTACCCAGTGTCAGCCATCTTGTGAGTCCTTTTCCACTCCCTGTGATGTGAGCATGGTTCAGGGTGGTGTTGATGGGCCAATTGTGAGGCTGACCAATATCTGTGACTACCACTCCCATCATGCTATTGCCTACACCCCCTTCCCAGCATGCCCATACTTCCTTCCTTTTGAGTGGACTTCACTGTGTGTGAGTGTGACAGCAATGGCAAGATGGCTGACAGTGTGGTCCTGTTGTTTGTTGGTGCCCAGTTCCCATCAGGGCCTTGTGCTCCCCCAGCAGTACCCAGTGTCAGCCATCTTGTGAGTCCTTTTCCACTCCCTGTGATGTGAGCATGGTTCAGGGTGGTGTTGATGGGCCAATTGTGAGGCTGACCAATATCTGTGACTACCACTCCCATCATGCTATTGCCTACACCCCCTTCCCAGCATGCCCATACTTCCTTCCTTTTGAGTGGACTTCACTGTGTGTGAGTGTGACAGCAATGGCAAGATGGCTGACAGTGTGGTCCTGTTGTTTGTTGGTGCCCAGTTCCCATCAGGGCCTTGTGCTCCCCACAGCAGTACCCAGTGTCAGCCATCTTGTCAGTTGTTTTCCACTCCCTGTGATGTGAGCATGGTTCAGAGTGGTGTTGATGGGCCAATTGTGGGTGTGACCAATATCTGTGACTACCACTCCCATCATGCTATTGGCTACACTGACTTGACCAGCATACACAGAATTCCTTCCTTTCAGTGAGCTTCCCTGTGAGGTGGTGTTCTAGTGGTGTTTAAATATCTGGGAGTGTTTGTTGGTTCTATTTGTGCCACTGCCTTGCTGTATTTGTTGTTAGGTTTGTACATGTCATGACACAGTTACATATCACTATGAGATGGGAGGTATTGTGTTTGTCTGACTAGCATTCACATCTTGGGATGAATATCTTTTGGTTGCTGTGTATTTGCTAAGGGTGCATGGTTTGCCTATCCCCTTGACTGTGATGTGTGTGTGTTGTCACACCATATTGTGTATATTAGTTGTGTACTCACCAGGCTCTGGGATGTCTGTTAGTCCGTATACGCTCACTGGTGGTAGGATGGCCCGCACCTTCTCCTCCCAGGGCCTGAGGTATACTGGTTTTGCAGGAGGGCCACTGCCGGTGTGCTGGCTGAGGAGGTAGTCCTTTTTGAGTAGGTCCCGGACCCTCCTGCGCACATCATACCACCTGTTCTGGATGTCTTCCTTTGTGCGCAAACATGGTGATTGTGCGTTCACCCTGTCGACAATCCTCGCCCACATCTTGGTTTTCTGCGACATGGGGGTCTGTTGTACCAATGTACCAAACAACTGTGGCTCTACCCTCAGGATCTCGTCTACCAGGACTTCCAATTCACTATCTAGGAACTTATGGTTCTTCTTTGGGGGCATGGTGATGGGTGGTGGTGGTGATTGATGTGTGTGTGTGTGCAAGTGGGGGGTGTGAGTGTAGGTTTAGCTGGGTGTGTGTGAGGGTGCTATTTGTAGGTGTGGTAATGGTGTGTGGCTTGTGTGATGTATGAGCTGTGAGTGTGTCTGTGGTTGCTGTGTGATGGTGTTGTGTGCTGGCAGGTCAGTGGAATTTGCAAAGGATCATGGTAGGGATTTGTGGCCTTTATGTAGGTGGAGTTGGAGGTGTGTCCTTGTTCCATTTTTTTTTCCTCCCTGTATTTATTGGCTTTGTGGTTGCTTGTTTGGCCCTTTTTTTCTAATTTTTCCTTGGTGTTTTTGGTGCATGTAGGAGTCGTTCTTGTGTCCGAGTAGGACGCTGCAGTTGTCTGGTGCGATCTTGTCCGACTCGTTCCCGCTGTGTGTCAGCTAGGTTTCATATGCGGCGTACGAGTCGGTCGCGTAGTATTGGGTTGCTTCGGCTGGGTTTTGTATGCGTGTCGGTCGTACGGCTTGTGCTCCGGGCGAGTCGGTCGTGTTTTGCACGCACAGCATCGTACTACGCGGGTCGGAGTTCGCGGGTACGTTTCGTTCGGGTTCAATCCGGGTGCATGTCGGTCGGATCGTTTCGCGTGATTTCCCGGCCGGATGGCTTGTTTCCATCCGGCTCGGTCGGTCGTTTTGTATTCCGTCCGAGTCGGTCGGATTTCACATGCATTTCATCGTATTACCAGGGTCGTACGGCGCCGGTCCGAGTCGGTCGGACTAAATTCCCGTACCGAGTCGGTCGGTATGTTTTCCGGCCCAAATCGGAATCGGCCCCATAGTCTAAGTAAATTCACTAATCCTACAATAAATGCACTTTAGTAATAATGTCAAATGCAACACTTATTTTAGTATCATTAAACCATATAAAAATCATGTGCTAACTGCACATTCATATCATACATAATACATCATGTCATTCATATCATGTCATCAAATCATTCATATCATGCATCATATCATGTGACGTGTAAAGGATGGGAAGAATTTGCGCTGCACCAATCCCCCCTCTGATGGTGAATCGAGCCATCACATCAATGTCTCATCAGATAGACAAATTACAATATGGTTGTTTTCATAATCTTTCTTCTAGAATCCTTCAGAAATTTCATGTCATCATAATATTTGCTCTGTCTATCTTCTATTTCTAACTCTGCTCTCTTTCTCTTTACTCCTTTCTTCATTTGTGCACGTTTGTATCCCTTCTATATTACAAACAATAATAATAATCCACAAAGAGCAATTATCACTGAGGGTTTCAAAATGCTTCCAACAATTCTACTGCCTAGGTTTCCAAACCATCTGCCATAGCCATTCCCTATTGCTTCCCAAGCACCTGTTGCTGTCACCCCTTTCAAATCTTTCTCTAAGTCAGTAATGTTCTGTATGTATGTCTTCAAGTCCTTACGCTCATCTGGAATGTAAGTGCAACATTGTTAAACTTTTAACATCTGGCAGACTCCATCCTCCTTTGCGAGAAGGACGTCTAATGGAAGTAATTGCAACCAATTCCGTATCTATAACTAAAAATCCTC
This sequence comes from Calotriton arnoldi, assembly GCA_963921515.1. Classification (NCBI taxonomy): domain Eukaryota; kingdom Metazoa; phylum Chordata; class Amphibia; order Caudata; family Salamandridae; genus Calotriton; species Calotriton arnoldi. Next base: position 6,599 of record CAWUFW010009260.1, on the reverse strand, counting down.
CAGCTGTACTAGTGGATAACTTATCAGCTACAGTAGAAAGATTTCTAATTTTGTGTGAGTTCAGTACCACTCCTACAGATAGTATCAGAGCACCAAAAATGTCACCTACAATATCACTAGAACTAGCACATCTTTTTATCATATGTTGTTCCCTTGTTGAATCATCAAGTTGTCCCACATGATAAATCTTTTGAAAATCTATCCCCATGTAACATGTTCCGTACCATTTCTTGGATAACCTGTAACATGCATTTTCCCACAAATGCAATAAACTCCAGGGAAAACAGGACCTCCACCATCTAAGTATAATCCCCATTTCCTTCGAACTTCAAAGATATGATCACATTCACTATTACCTACAAAATTTGTGTCTGTTATGAATTTTCTAATGAATATGCATATTCTCCCTTAATGATGCCAATCTAAAGCAAATACTGCCATGTTTCCCACTAACCTATGCTCACTTTCGTCTTTAGCCCATTGTGGCCCTTTTGAATTATTTGTTGCTCTAGCTAATATGTCTTTTTGTCTGTCTTCTACAGAATCTATGAATTTCTTTTCTAGACCTGTCAAGGAACAAGTCAAGTTATGTCTATGTGCATACGTTGTATCTATTGTCATGGTGGGTCTAAAGAAATGTCCCACTATTTCAGAGTTTTTAGCATCAGGCTGTCAATTCAAGTGCTTCAGCACAAGAACTTTAGAAAAAAACAAGTCATAACTCGAGTTATAGAATTAGAAATGGCCATTTCCATAGAATAAGCTAGCAAGAAGCTGCAAGTAACTCCGTATGTTAAGGGGAGATGATGGTATGTAATCCTCTCAGCTACCAATGCAGGCAATTGCATGCAAACATAGCAATCCCTTACATCCATTGTGTCAACATATTCATAAAGCAGTTTTGAATAAACATTCAATGAATAATCTCCTCCAGAAGCATCTACATGTAATTCTTTCTCATCTATTGCAGGTAAACTGTGTCAGTAGAAAATGGTGTTTGAGGGGCGCGTGTAGACCTAAGTTCCTCTACGTGTGAAGAATGGGGTAAACTCAAAATGAAAAGCAAAGCAATTAGCACTAATGTCACAATGACAAATACTCCTACACATAAGCGTCTACGTCTACTAGTGTTTGGGTTAGGCTCCATGAGTTCTTCTGATGTCAGACCTTTTAACTAAAAGAATGCAGCACAGTTCTTTGAGTTAGTTTCCACTTGAACAAAATAGCAAACAAAGTTCAAATGTCTTTTCCAGTGAACATATGTACAATGATCTTTGTGAGACTTCCTTAATCCTACTCCGTGTTCTAAGTGACAACGTTACGATGCATCAGCAGACTAGAGCCTCGGTACTCTTCTTTGCAGTTTGGGCAAATTTAATAAGAGTTCAGTTCAAACTCACTAATGATCACTTCCAGAATACATTGACTCAGTCTATTTAGTGGCAATGCAATATCAAACCTCAGTTCACCACAAAGTTCAGTTCAAGAAGGCTCAATTAGATGCAAAGCGTTATAGAAAAGGTGCAAAATGTTCTCTCCCAGTCATTGACAGCAGTGTATTTCCATTCAGGTGAAGAATATATCCAAAAAGGTACTCTAGCTCTCTTTGATCTCCTTACTTTTGGACCTTCTTCATCACTGTCACTTAGGCCAGATCCTTCAGTATCTTCTGGGTTAGTGTGTGACACCTGCACTTCAGACAGACAACGTCTCTGTCTCTCTCCTGTCTTCTCAACCACCGGCCTCCAAGTACAACTCGCGTTACTACTGCACTAGGCCCTTCGCCAGGGTGTGAATCCGGCACAGTCAACACTACAGGATGGGATCCTTCTGCACCAACTTCAACTGTTGACTCTCTCAGACCCCCTCAGGCTGAACAAGTGGTGTCCCAGCTTCTAGCTGATCCCAACAGCTTGACTAACCCGCTCCCTCTGTCTCACTGTAACCACACACACATCAGGAACAGGTGCTATTATATCATCAAGGGGATAAGGGAATCTGTGAGTATGAGCAGCATGTACCCAGTTAGGGAGACCTCCATACTTCACAGCTATCTTGTTGACCATAATCACCTGGTAGGAGACATTCCACATAGGCTCCCAGAACGACTTGCGCACATGCCTCTTCATCATAATCCAGTTGCCGGGACTGAGATCATGGCACTGCTCCTGTTGAGGCAGGGCTGTAGTCTCTCCAACCTGGTGAGACATAGAACACACCACATCAGCCAGTCCTTAGCAATAATCAAGAATCATGTCATCTGTAATGTTCACAAGCGCATTCACAGGCACAGCTGGCAGTCTCATGGCCCTTCCCATGATGATCTCATGGTGAGAACAATTCTCTCCTCCTAGTTGCAGTACTGCGTAGACTCATCAACACAAGAGGCAATTCATCAGGCTATTTCAGAGATGTCGAAGCACACACCTTAGCCAATCTGGATTTCAAAGTGCCATTGACTTGCTCCACAATTCCAGAAGCTTCTGGTCGGTAATTGCAGTGGAGCGTTTTTTCGACTTGCAGTGCTGCACACAACATCTTCAGGACCTCATTATTAAAACGAGTTCCTCGGTCTTACTCCAGAGAAGACGGGAAACCGAACCATGGAATTAACTCCCTCAACAACAACTTAGCCACTGTGAGACTATCATTTCTCCTAGTCGGATAAGCTTCAACCCAACGTGAGAAAATGCACACAATCACTAGGACATATCTCAACCTATTGCATACAGGCATCTCGATAAAGTCCAGTTGCATCCTGTTGAAGGGACCGCCTGATCACCCTATGTGACTCAGTGTTACTGCTGTCCTTCTGCCTACATTCTGCTGTTGGCACACCACACATCTGTGACACAACCCTTCAGCCATCAGTCTAAATATTGTGTTAAACCACGTTTGCCTAAACAAGCGCACCATGGCCTCTCTCCCTACATGTGCAGGTCCATGATAATGTGTCGCCATTGGAGTTAGCAAGCTATCCGGCAACACAAGTCTTCCACCTCCTGAAACCCAAATGTCATCCTCTTTTCTTTTTACACATCCTACTTTAATACAGCCTTGCTGTTCTGCTTCTGACACTTCTTCCTGTAATCTCTTAACTTCCTCCCAAGTATCAACTGTGTTTAACAATAGATTGCAATTTGTGGCATCTGATTTCTTATTGTGATACTCCCTGTTAAAAGTGTAAGTATTTAGAGTGCAATATCCTGCTGTTTCATCAGTGTACCCATTGCCCACTGTCATAGACAAAGCCATTTCGATGTGTGGCTCACTTCACATCTGCAATCTGGGCAGGTAACTGTAAAGCCTGCAAAAGGTTATGGACACTCTCGCCGCTGCAAACTGGTGACTCCGAAGAGGTCATAAATCCCCGTTGGGACCATAACTGTCCAAAGCCATGAACGACACCAAAGTCATACTGACTATCAGTGAAAATTGTCACTCTAAGCTGGTCTTAAACACAGCTTGCTCTGGTAAGATAAATTAATTAGGCCACTTGTGCTGAAAATACTCCTTGAACCCAGGATGAATCGACCACACCCAAGACAGTACAGACTGCGTAGGCAGCTCTCAGTTGTCCAGCATGGTCTCATAAGCAGGAACCATCAACAAACAGCACATAATCTGATTCAGGTAGTGGCACATCTTGTATGTCAGGTCTCGGCTTGGTGCATGGTTCAGTAACGTCAAGACAGTCATGCTCAACTTCACCCTGAACATTTTAATTCCTAGGGATGGGCAACAGGGTAGCAGGATTTAGTGCAGTACATCTCCTCAATGTGACATTATCCGCACCAAGGTTGACATGTTCATACTTGGTGAGACGACTGTTAGTTAGATATTAGGTCCTTGTGCCAGTTAAAAGGACTTCTGCAGAATGAGAGTTGAAAAACGTCAGCGGATAACCCATGACAATGCTCTCGCACTCCTCGATGCTGACACCTGTTGAGGCCACAGCTTTGAGACAGCTGGTCAAAGCAGCAGCTACGGGATCAAGTGTGGCAGAAAAATAAACCATGAGTCTGCAAGAATTCCGGTTCATCTGGGTTGGCACTGAGAGAGTGCAACCCTCTCTCTCACTGTAAAACAAAGCAAAACATTTATTATAATCAGGCATTCCCAGTGCCAGGGAATGGCAGACACATTCTATCAGCTCAGAGAAGGCACGTATGCAGCTGTTATCCTATGGTACCTGATCTGACACGTCTTTGTGTGCCAGCCTCTGTAAAGGCTTGGCCATCAGAGATATGTTGGGATTCCACTGTCGACAATAGCTCCCCATTCCCAAAAAAACATTCTTACTTCTTTCTGGGTTGTTGACGGATTCCTTATCAGAATCGCCTAGATTCTCTCTTGTGACACCTTCCTTGCTCCTTTCTCAATGTGATGTCCTAGATACAAGACTTCTTTCTTACAGTACTGTAATTTGGCAGGGACACTTTGGGGCCGATTCCGATCCCGGTCGGAGGCGCACCTAACACCATTCGGCCGGGGAAAAAGCCAGGCGAATGCCTGTTTCCCGACCGATTCGCACATACGTCCGAACGAGCAAGTACGATGCGCACAACTGCCCAAATCCCGACCCAGTCGTACTCACCCAATACAGGTCCTGTTCTCCGACCGAGGCGGATCCGGAAACGCAGAATCGAGTCGCACGGAAGCCAAAATGCAGCCCCGTCCGTCCGGACAAGTACGATGCGCCATCCGTACGCGCCGAACCCGTCGCTACGCACGGCACGTCAAAGCATCCGGGAGAGGCGCACATAAGCTCCGATTCGCGTCACAAGACGATCCACGGCTACGAGACGAACACGCCAGGACGACGCGAAGCAAAGAGGACGAGGACGAGGCGAAGCAAAGAGAAAGACGAACGAGACGAACCAACCATGAATCCCATCGTGCCGATCCTACCAAAATTCTACATCTATTACCGGAACTGGCACGGACGCGTACGACGCAGAAGGTAAGTCAGACACCCACCACACAAACAAACCACACATACCCGACAAATCACACACACACATAGGGATGCAGAAATTACTTACATCAGCAACAGCAGCACCATAGGGGCCGGATGGCTATCACCAATGCCACATATACACATAGGGGCCTAGATGCCAACCACTAACACCACCCCTACCCAGGGGGTGCTAGATGCCTGTCACTACTACCACCTCTACCCATGGGGGGCTGGATGCCTACCAGCACTACCACCCCTACCCAGGGGTGCCAGATGCCTACCACTACCATCACCCCTACTCAGGGGTGCCAGATGCCTACCACTACCACCACCCCTACCCAGGGGGTGCCAGATGCCCACCACTACCACCACCCCTACTCAGGGGGTGCCAGATGCCTACCACTACCACCACCCCTACCCAGGGGTGCTAGATGCCTGTCACTACTACCACCCCTACCCATGGGGGCAGGACGCCTGTCACTACCACCACCCCTACCCAGGGGTGCCAGATGCCTACCACTACCACCACCCCTACCCAGGGGGTGCCAGATGCCTACCACTACCACCACCCCTACTCAGGGGGTGCCAGATGCCTACCACTACCACCACCCCTACCCAGGGGGTGCTAGATGCCTACCACTACTACCACCACTACCCATGGGGGGCAGGATGCCTGTCACTACTACCACCTCTACCCATGGGGGGCTGGATGCCTACAACCACTACCACCCCTACCCAGGGGGTGCTAGATGCCTACCACTACCACCACCCCTACCCAGGGGGTGCTAGATGCCTACCACTACTACCACACCTACCCATGGGGGTCAGGATGCCTGTCACTACTACCACCTCTACCCATGGGGGGCTGGATGCCTACCACCACTACCACCCCTACCCAGGGGGTGCTAGATGCCTACCCCTACCACCACCCCTACCCAGGGGGTGCCAGATGCCTACCACCACGACCACCCCTACCCAGGGGGTGCTAGATGCCTGTCACTACTACCACCCCTACCCATGGGGGGCAGGATGCCTGTCACTACCACCACCCCTACCCAGGGGGTGCCAGATGCCTATCACTACCACCACCCCTACCCAGGGGGTGCTAGATGCCTACCACTACTACCACCCCTACCCATGGGGGCAGGATGCCTGTCACTACCACCACCTCTACCCATGGGGGCTGGATGCCTACCACCACTACCACCCCTACCCAGGGGTGCTAGATGCCTACCACTACTACCACCCCTACCCATGGGGGGCAGGATGCCTGTCACTACTACCACCTCTACCCATGGGGGGCTGGATGCCTACCACCCCTACCCAGGGGGTGCTAGATGCCTACCACTACCACCACCCCTACCCAGGGGGTGCCAGATGCCTACCACCACTACCACCCCTACCCAGGGGGTGCTAGATGCCTGTCACTACTACCACCCCTACCCATGGGGGGCAGGATGCCTGTCACTACCACCACCCCTACCCTAGGGGTGCCAGATGCCTCACCACTACCACCACCCCTACCCAGGGGGTGCTAGATGCCTACCACTACTACCACCCCTACCCATGGGGGGCAGGATGCCTGTCACTGCTACCACCTCTACCCATGGGGGCTGGATGCCTACCACCACTACCACCC